>OY856409.1:1379741596-1380341596 GCA_963693085.1 Alisma plantago-aquatica | reverse complement strand
GCGATGTTGAGGTTGAATGACCGACTTCACTCCTTCTAGCCAAATCGTGTGTTGGCCCAAAGTGGGAGAAATCCCCTTGATGTCAGCCACAGACCACCCAAACGCACCTCAGTGGTTCTTTAGCACAGTGATCAATTGTTCTTCTTCTGAGTCACTTAGTGATGCCGATATGATGACCAGTGGCTTCTCCTCTGCAGCTAGAAAAACATACTTTAGATGAGGTGGAAGCGGCTTGAGCTCTAAATCATTAGGGCTCAGGAGTGAAGAAACCAATGGTGGTGGCAGCGGTCCCAAGTCCTCAAAGTGCCTTATGTAATGACATGGCAAAGCATTCAGTAGTCTTGCACATTCTTCCAGTGACCGATCCCGAACACATTCATCCATGAAGTTCATTAGACAAGCCTCTAGTGGGAGCTGTGGATGTATCTGTACTAGGGAATCCTCTCCATCCTTATCCACACTAGATAAACCCAATTCATCATCCTCGTCATCCGGATATCCTACTGCCTTGGCAAGTGAGACCACCTTAGTGTTCTCCATGATATCCATAGCTATTGTACCCTTGTCCACCTTCGTCATAACGTGTTCCATGTCCAAAAATGGTTTTCCCAAGAACAATGAGATATTTCTATTCATGTGCTTCATCATATTACATTGCTCCTGAGCATTGGATAACTTGGAATTATCCAGAATGGTTATCTCAAACCTGTCGTCTTTAATTCCCATAGTCAAATGGCTTCTTCCCAACTCCAAGATCATATCAACTATTTCTTGGAAGGGTCTTCCTAATAGAAGATCATTGCCATGTTCATCTTGCATCTCCATCACAGCAAAGTCTGTAGGAAAAACAAACCGGTCCACCTTGACAAGTACATCCTCACAAATGCCATATGGTGTCACCACTGAGTTGTCTGCCAACTAGATCGTCATGCTGCTCTTCCTAGATGTTTTGATACCAAGCTTCTTAAAAGTAGATAAGGGCATCAAGTTGATGCTTGCCCCTGAATCACAGAGTGCATCTCCAAACTTTGTCTTCTCGATGTAGCACGTGATGTTGAAACAACTGGGGTCCTATCTCTTTAGTGGTAGTGTACCTAAGATGAAGGTGCTGACTTGCTCTCTCAGTACAACTACCTCAGAATCTGGGATCTTTCTCTTCTTGTTAATGATATCCTTCATAAATTTACCATATGAGGGTATTTGTTCAATTGCCTCAATCAACAGTGTATTCACAGAAAGCTTCCTAAAGCTATCTAGAAACTTCTTGAATTGTTGATCCATCTTTGTTTCCTTCAAGCTATTAGTATATGGAACTGGTATCGTATGTGTCCTTTGATATGGTGGCACATTGGATGTCCTCTTTTCCACCTCAGATTCTTGATTTTGCTCTTCCCCTGTGTTTCCTGCCTCTGGTTTTACTTGTGCCAACTCTTCCACTGAATCACCACTATCAGTAGGCTTGGTCATCTTAGTCTCCATAGTTTTTGGAGTCAACATCTTCTTCCCACTTCTCAGTAGTATGGCCTTGACCTGCTAGTTTCCTATGGGAGTGTCAGTATTTCCTGGAAAGCCTTATTGTGTAGGCTTCTTCAAAGTCACCACATCAACTGCTAGTTGAGACAAAGTTGTCTCAAAACTTCTCATATGGGCCCCTTGGTTCTGGAGATCATGTTGGAAGTTGTTTATCAGTTACTCATTTTGCTTCACTATTCGATTGAGAATTTCATTTGTGCTCTCCTCTACTGTAGGTCACTGCTGTTGATTATTCCTATGTTGGTTTTGTTGATCAAGATCCTGTAGGAAGTTGTTTGGATCTTTCCAAGAGAACTTGGGATCCTTTCTCCATGTGTAGTCATTGTTCCTGTAGCCTTGTTGTCACATATACTTCATCTATCCTTCTTCATCTGATGAATTATTATCCTTCTCTAGAAGCTTCTTTTCTATCAAGTCAAGCTTTTCATTCAAAGAGGTGATAACTTTATATTCCCCTATGCTCTTGATCTGCTATAGATGGTCTCTCTCATTATCCCATGCCTGGTTCTTCACCATATTTTTCAAAATGTCCTGACATGTTGAGGGTGAGTTGTTGAGAAAGAACCATGAGCCTGTACTGTCCAGGATGGTCCATTCACTTTTGCGGAGTCCAAAGTAAAACATCTTTACTTGATTCTCCAAGTCTATCCCATGGTGCGGAACCTTCCTGAGCATGATCTGAAAGCGCTTCTAAGCCCTAGAATATGATTTAGATGCATGTTGCTTGAAATTGTGAATGTTTCTAATCAGCTCATTTGTCTTTTCTGGAGGAAAGTATCTTTCAAAGAATGCCTCTACCATTTGATCCCATGTGTCAATCGACTCATTTGGTAGGTTGTGCATCCATTCTTTTGCCTTATCTGCTAGTGATGATGGAAATATTTTTTAGATAAATGGCGGTCTGTGGAAGCCTATCCACTTTCACCATATCACTGATCTCCACAAAATTGCTGATATGTGCGACTGGGTCTTCATGCGTGTTCCCATAAAATTCTTGGGACTTGATGAGTGAAATTAGACTTGGATGAATCTTATATTGAGCTACATTCATGTTCTGCTTTTTTATAGGCCATGTCTGTGTAGCTGAAGAAGATGCCTTTATCCTCTCCCAAATGGTCCTCTTTGCTCCTGGATTACCGTCCCCCATTTCTTGTTGCTTGGGTGTCACTGGTATGTCTTTGGGTACAATTGTTTGAACTGGCACAATGACAATGACTGGAATCTCAAGTGTAGCTTCTCCGTAGTCTCTGGTCCAAGTTGTCACCATACACTAGTACCTAAAAAATTGAAATCAGTTAGTCTCGGTACTTAAAAGAGAGAATGCAATTTATGAATATGCAATAAGTTTTCTATGATTAACATTGCAAGAAATAAAAGGTGGCCTAGAGTGGCTGACCGCAACACTCGTAGTGCTGAAACATCGTCGTCTCCCCGGAAACGATGCCAAAAACTTGACATGCTAAAACCATGTGTAGAAATGCAAGTGCACACGTTGAGTAATATAGGCCTATGTGAGGCCCGAGTCGAACTCAGGGAGATGTAGCCTAAGTGACTACTACTAGCTACGGTGCAATCAACTAAGCCGATTAAAAAGTTAAATTTGAGTTTGAACAAAATAAAAGAAAATTAAAAACGGTTGATTCAAATGAGATGGATTCCTTAGGGTTACCGATTTCACCACGAGGTCTCGTCGTATCTTATTTCTACTGAATTAATATAAATTCCTACTCCTACCCTGGATAGAAAGCATGTAGTCTGAATTGCCCGCTTCCGCGGAGCAATTCACTACCTAGATCTAAGTCAATTCCATGCCTGTAGTAATTTATCTCTTAGTCTAGGTGTATTATCAAAAACTATGGGTTCTTTCCACTGATCGTACGTTGCCTTTTCCAAGGAACGCCTAGGAATGTGTATAAGTTATGGTTTTCTAACCTTTAATCCTCTTTCTGAAGTAATTATCGGTCTGTAATCTTATCGATGGTGATCAAGAATTGATAGGTCATTCAAATCCACAATTATATATCCAGGAATAAAGAGAAATTTATACTAATTCATGTAGAAAGTCAATACAATGATTCCCCGAGCTACTCCCGAGTCCTAATGAAAGAGGGGTTTATCCCCACATGGTTTTCAGTTGCGAATACATAGAGAGAGAGAATAAAAATGTGGGAAACATGAAGGAAGTTCATGTAATGCCTAGAGAGAAGGTGTCGTGGATGATCCTCCTCGAGAAATGCACATTCTATAGTCTTCCGGCGGAAAAATCATCAGTCGGAGGTGCTCGGATCTCCCGGTTGGCGTCCTTTGACTCCTTGCTTCTCTCTCTCTTCTCTCGGACCGTCATGCGGTGCAACATGATGATTCCCCTTCTGGTCTGTCCATTCTCCCTTTTTTTCCTAGGTCACTTACGGTACCACATAACGTGGATCGTCGGATCGGGATGCTCAGATTAGATTTTTGAAATCTGACAGAGTCAGTGGCACCGACCTGGGTGTCGGTGGCACTGACAACATTGGGATTGTGATCTTATTGTAGTAAAGTCAGTACCACTGACTCTAAATGTTAATGGCACAGAGTTGGTGTGCATTCTAGCTCTGCCTCTCTGATTCTCTCTCAGTGACATTGACCGTTGTAGTCGGTGGCACCGAATTCTTCTGGTCGTCATTGGCCCAGTCCCTGAGGCTATCTCGGTGGCACCGACCATGATGGTTGGTAGCACCGACTCCTCATGTACATGAAAACTCTTGAAAATCCATAAAAACAATGTATGAGGTTGACGAATGTATAAAATACTATAAATATGATAAAATGAACACAGTTTGATGCAAGTAAAATATACAAGCCAATAATAATGATTTATTCAAATATGATCAACTAATTGACTAACAAATGCATAAGATGAATATAAAATAGGCTTGTAAAAATGACTCAAAACTCGTACATCAATAATGTAATAGTTTGATAGCAATATGATAGTTTCTTTCTTGCAATGACGAAGAAGATGATCATCACCAGATGTGACGACCAATTCGTGAGACGATCCGACCAGTGGAGGACCGTGGAGGACAAAATGATAGAGCCAAATGACCGCATGGTGGACCCTACCGAACATTTGGAAGGAGTCGAAACATCAGTTGGATTGGAGGCCAGATGACTGCCCATGATGACCAATCAACCAGCCAAGAGGTGAGATGATTGGTTCAAGGGTTGAACTGTTCTACCCAGATTGGCAAGCATAGATCTACACCAACAACAAGTTCATACATATGATGTGATGATTGACCTAGGTGGTTGTAATTCCTTGTGGCTCCAAGGAATTACAAGTAGACATGGAAATAGACATCACATTTGTTTTATATTGCATGTTTAGGTTATGGGATATAACATGTATATCATCTATACTATATATGTGGTGATTGGATACAATATATGTATACATATGATATATATAAATCCCTCAATCAAACATATTAAGTCTAATATGCTTTCCATTAACAATACCTGAAAAGCTTCATCGACCAAGTGTAGATTTTCACAAAGCATGGTGCATCGTCTATATCGTGAAAGTGTGCAATCAAACGTATTAAGTCTAAGATGCTTTCCATTAGCAATACACATGGAATGCTTGATCAACCAAGTGTAGATTTGCACAAATCATGGTGTGTTGTCTATATTGTCGAAGTGTGATGGTAGATATGTAGGTTTGCACTAAGTATGGTGCATATCTATCATATTGGCTATTGGTTAGGCTTAACTGGTGACTTGGAGAGCCCAAGCCCAAAGGCATGCAGATGATCATGTTAAGGAGTTCTGCATATCATCGATCCAAGAGTTCTACACGATGCAACTGGAAAGTTTTCCTACCAAAATAATCAACTTGTAGGCAATCGAAAAAATCCGACTCGTGATTTGACAAAATATAGTTCTTGGCTCATTAGAAAATTGTTCACTGCAATTTTCCAAATTGATACATGAGGGTTGTCAATTTGATCAAAATAATGATAAATAATGAATTAAAGAACTAATTATTATTGCCCAAATTTAATTTAATCAAATCAAATCAAATCAAAAATGAGTTTTTGACAAAATTGCAAATTCTTTTGTACATCAAATGGCAACAAACAACAATCACTGTTCTCTGCAACCGGTCCTTAAGAAGGAAAAACTTACTGGGAATAACTTTCACGACTAGTTCAGGATGTTGAGAATCATTCTCACACAAGAGCGCAAGCTCTATGTCCTGGAAAAGGCAGAACTAGAGGAACCACATTAAGATGCACCAAGGGCTGGCAAGGATGCTTACAAAAAGATACTGAAGACATCGTGGATGTCAAGTGTTTGATGCTACGCTCCATGAACTATGTGTTCCAGAGGAAACATGCAAACATGGATGTGATTGAGATGGTCACACGTCTCAACAACATGTTCTAATATCAGGCAACACAAGAGAGATACGATGTCTCCAAGGCACCATTCAAATGTAACATGTCAGAAGGTGACCCAACATGTCCTCATGTACTCAAGATCATTGGGCATGTAGAGAAGCTAGCTACACTGGGATCCACTTGGGTCAAGAGTTGGCCACTAACATGATTCTAAAGTCTCTGCCAGAGTCATATAGTCAGTTTGTCATGAACTACAACACGAATGACTTTGACAATCCATTGATAGAGTTGTTGGGCATGTTGAGAACAAATGAGACACAAATGAAGAAAGACTAGTCCAAGTTTGTGATGATTATCAGCAAGACAAAGGGGAATTCTAAAGGCAAAGGAAAACATAAGATTTTAAAGCTAGACAGAAGCCCAAGTCTTTAGATCTCAAAGAAAAGGGAGGTGTGAAGAAAGTAAGAGGTGATTGCCACCATTGTCACCATCTTAGACATTGGAAAAGAAATTTCCAACTATGGTTAGAGAAATTAAAGATGAAGAAGGAAGGCATTGAGGCCTCCACTTTAGGTATAAAATTTATAAGATCAATTTGATTACTTCTTCAATTTGGTATGTGATACCAAACAAAGATCTAACATACTTGATGTGCAATATTTGACAAGAAGTAAATCCCTTCATGGAAGGACAAATGTGGAGAAGGCGGAGTAAGAGTTGTTGAAGATTTAGTCTACATTTTAATTTATCTTAGCTCAATAGGCATGTAATAGAGTTAATAGAACTGTTACTTCATTATGGAAACAAATAGAAACATTTACTTTAAAGCACCTTGTATGACAAGGATGATGTATCAATAAAGTGAGATATTAATGTTTTTGTTTCAAAAGATATGATCTTGCATGGAAATGCCCAAACATATAATGATCTTTATACGCAAGACTTTGAGATGAATATTTATAATGTTAATACCAAAGGATTATAATTGATAACTCAAGACTATCATTAGCATTAGTCACCTTGCACGTACATATAAGGAATGCATATCTAGAATACATATTGATGTTAATCTAGATTCCTTTTGGTTATTGAACCTAAGGAAACATGCAAAGCCTTGTTTACACACAATGTGACATGACGTCCTTCACTAGATGTAGTGGGAGGATAATCCTTCCATCAGACCTCATACATATGATGCATGAAGATCTCATCGAATGAATGTTGTCGGTAATTACTCATACCTCATATTCACTTACTGGAAATATAATGATATGTACTCAGTAAAATGGAAATCTCTTGAAATGTTCAAAGATATTATAAATGAAGTATGATCTTGATGAAAGTATTAAGAAACTTTGATGATATCAAATGTTGAAATACTTTACATCAATACCTTTTGTATCACAAGTCAAATCCATTTGAGCATGATGATGTGACAGAATGAAGGAATTATACCATGATGAGTCATGGCACTATTATTAATTAATTTAGTCTTCTTATACCCTCATAAACGTATACCTATCACTAAATAATGTACCATATGAATGGTTTCTAAAAAATCGTATATGATATGATTTGAGAATGTCCTAATATGTCTAAAGGATTGAAACCTACATAGAGAAATTATTTTCTTGAAAAGGTTTATCCATAACCCATAATTGTTGAATGATACTATATCCCAATCCAATAACAAAATTGTTTCTTTGATAGGATAACTGAGTTTCAAAAGAATTATTGGGAGTAAAAGTAGAGCTCAAAATGTTCGAGGTCATCAAAAGGGTACAATGAGAACTAAGATAACAACAAATTGTTGTGGAATCCTGAGTTCGTCATATAACATAGAGTAAATAGTTCTAGTAAAACACATTTGAGATTGGAGGATTGTGAATCCAACGATTCAGATGGGTTGGCCATAACAGGATGAGCCAAGTAATCAACATGAAACTATTGGGTACCATAATTGAGTAATGGCTCAAGGCCATTATGGGGTCCATATAAGCTAACAAGGTAGGACCTTAATAGTGCCACCTAAAGGGGTAATACCTAATGGGTGTAATAAGATCTTGGGGCAAAGATCTATATGGACAACATAAAGAACAAATTGGTTGAATATGTTTTCAAATCAGTTCAAGTTGCTGAACATAATAGAAATTCCTTTACCAATTGGCAAGCATGTTGTTGTAGTTAAAATAGACTAAGATATTTAGAAAATGAAGATAGAAATTGGATTCCTTTAGGGGAATACATCAGAGGATGTGTATGTGACACAACCTAAAAGGTTTCATGACTTGAAGGAATGCTAAAAAAGTCTATGAACTAAAAAGGTTTAGTCTGTGATTGAAACAATCATCTTAGAAATGGGATGGAATATGTGATTACAAAACATTTCCTCAGAGCATATATGGATATTCCAAATATGATGAGGAATAACATCTCAATATTGTGAGAACTGGCATGGAAAACGCCTTCAATAATGAATGACAAGATGAAACATCTTATGAGATAAGGATCAAGACCTATGAGTTAGTTCTTGAATGTTTCACAATGGAAGTTTGAGCACATACAATAGTAATGTGTTGAAAGAATTCAACACAGGAAGGATTCAATGAAAGAGAATTCAGATTAGTCTCTAATGCCACTTATGTTCCAATTCTTGTTAAGAATGGAAACAACATGATTAAGATGCCATAGACTATAACAAATCTATCTTGAATTCTATTATCCCATATAATCTTGTATGTATTGGACATGACAAGATGATAGTAAATTCCAATAAGGGTTATCAAAAAGTCATTAGAGATATCTATTAGTACTTGAGAAGTACTTAAGGATAGATTTCTAGTCAATAAGGATAGAGATAAAATGGAAGAGTTGGATGTAAAGGGTTACATCGATGCAAGCTTCTATAATGACAAAGTGTTCACAATAAAATATGTTTGATTTAAAAGGAAAAAAATTTGTTAGTGGAAGGGTTACAAATTAATAGCCATTAATTCTATTCTACAATAGAAGCGAAGTATACTTGTGTTATGAATACAGAGTAATACTATATGTATGTAAAGGTTCATATGATGAACTTGTGGATGATCCAACAATTGACGATTCATTAGTGATACTATGAAAACAATGGAGCTAATTGTTAGGCAAAGAATATCAAATACCATATTATGCCAGTTCCATCTCATAAATCATACAGTGAAGAGTCAAGGAAACATGCAATATACCGACTAATAACAACGTGTTTCTAACCCGTTAATTGAGCACTTGCACAGCAAAAACATGGTGGACATGTTTAGATCACTAAGAGTAAGATTTGTGGGAGATTGGATCTAATTGCAAGTGGTCTGTTGGTAAGGAATGCCCATAGAGCCAATCATGTGATGATTAACATGGCATATACCATCGAGAATTTGATTAATATTCATAAAGACAAGCTTCTAATTCATTCTGTTTCATTCAATTATTAGATAATGAGGAAACATTATGAATGTCTAAAGAATGACAATACTCAATGACATATGTCTTCAAGTACATGACTTAGAGGATGAGATCATATGAATCTTAATAGTGTGTACATTCTTATTATGTCCCTAGTCATTTGTTACTATGGAAGGTAGATAGAAACCAGTGACACATAATACTAGAGTGTGGGTTGTTGATGATAGAATCTCACTAGTTATGATATGGCAATATCAAACCAAGAACACAGATACATTAAAGGAAAAATGTATCAGACAAACCCACCTTGATAATGACACATGGAAACCATTATTGGTGGTCATACTCATCTCTCATAGTGAAGGTGGTGATTGTGATTCTTAACCTGAAATCACTACACTCATCACTTGTTGTTGGATATGATTTGACATCATCAAATGCAATCTTAAAACATGGGTTGTTATAAAGGTGATGATTGGGTGACTTTGACACATGGGGATAGACTGTGAGTGATAGATATGGGATTTTCCCCTCCTACTGGAGATTGATATCCTATCCACTTGATAAGCGAGACTGAGAAACGCATGGGCATGCACATGTGAATCAATATATGACATTGAGGTCACATTATCTCAGATAGTCTTCTCTTGTTTCAAGGAACATGGATTGAATGTTGAGAGGATGATGATTCCATGTCTCGAGTTCATCTTGGATATTAGTGATAAAGGAATTATACAATCACTACAACACCTTATACAAATTGTAGGTTGAAGTTGTTCTCCAACTTTCCATTCACTTAGGTAGCACTGATGTGTGACTAGGAACCACTCTCTACTTGTGATGCCATAAATTAGTTATGGACATTCAATGCCAATGTGATATGGGACCTATACATCCACACACAAAGGAACTCATATAGAAGATGAGTTTATCTTGAATGATGATTGGATTGATTACTCAAGCATTTAGGTATTCAATTCATGCAACAAATTGGCTAACTGAACTGCCAATTGACCATTTCAAGTGTTGATATCGCGGTGATGAGGGGTTTGACATTGACGAGCTTGACCTTTGCTAAGTTATGAGACAATCTAGTGAGCATAACAAAACTAGAAATATGGCATGGATATTTTTATCACATCCTAAGTGCAATAAATGGAATCTGAGATGATCTCAGATCAATCTGTGTGTATGAGGAAGTAAAAAGTATAATCCTCATGATAAGAGAAAAAGAACAAGGGAGATGATCCTTGTTTGATAAAGTCTATGTGAATAGTAAAGATCTTTTTCATAATGTGGAAATGGGAAATGTGATAAAATCATGAAATGATCATGAATATGATAGGCAATAATAAAGAAAGGGATGATGATATGTAGTCATCCATATAATTCCTATGCAGATGGCAAGGAACCTAAGATGAAACAAGTGTAAATGACTCATGAACAATGAAAGTTCATGTAATAATCTTAGGAGATGATGATGTCTCCTCTTTGATGGATACTTTGAAAAGTAACAGTTTGTCTTGGACTTTGGTTCCAAGATAAAGATATGTGTAATATATAATATCCCAAGATAAAAGAAAGATCCTTTTGTATGTTTGAATTTGGTATTAACAATAGAAAGATGGAAATGATGAAGATATGATGTGTTTTCGACACATGTGGAGGATACCAAGGTAAGAAATTCTGGTATCCAAGATGTGCCAGGTGGTATAGGAAAGTAGGAATATGATTCATGATAAGATGAATAATGTTTCTTATCTAGAAGGGCCAACCTTGAGATAAATATAGTATGGAGATCATATGTTAGGGGTTTATGCTCTGCATAAACATAACATCGATAAGGATGTATTAATTGAAGGAACAATTGTAGAATCATTTTGAG
This sequence comes from Alisma plantago-aquatica, assembly GCA_963693085.1. Lineage (NCBI taxonomy): Eukaryota > Viridiplantae > Streptophyta > Magnoliopsida > Alismatales > Alismataceae > Alisma > Alisma plantago-aquatica. Next base: position 1,380,330,355 of record OY856409.1, on the reverse strand, counting down.
GAAAAGCTGATTAAGCTAAAAATAATTCCTTAAGAGTATCCCTATCTATATCTATTGAGGCATATTATTCATAACATCTAGAGATACCTCTAAGATAAGTTCTTCTTTAATAAGTGACCTTTCCTTATGATAAGAGAATGTACAATTAGGAAGATAGTTGGTACGAGTCATAAGAAAGTTTTGTGTTATGTCAACAGATTAGAGTGGCACTAAAGATGCATGATAAGACTTGTAATCCGAAGTGGGTGATAGAATGTAACCCTGGTATTTTCTTGGAAGTGAAATGCTAAACGAAATACGGTTTGACACCAGAATTATTCAAAGTATGAATAGTACTTCTCTGACTTAGAAAGTGTTACCTGACACAGAATTGACTCCGCAGTCAGTAATGGATAAGACCGTTTTGTATGTGTTATGTGTGACAGATCTTATGATGATCTTTTATGGAAGGACTTTGTGTTGGTCAAAGATCTATGGCATCTCCATGACATCAATATGATATGTGGAGACTTGATGATATGATGCATGAATGACAACTATCTTCCTTGATCTAGGATTTCGGGGACAAAATCCTTGTTAGGGGTTTATAATTGTAATACCCCTAATCTGGGTTATGGCTTAACCCTAGATGTTTTGATTAAGTTACTTACAAACTAATTCTAATATTTTGAAAAGTATAAGGCTTCTTGTGAAGTCTATTTTCAAGTTTGAGCTTAATTGCAAACTATTTGTGCATTAATTGATAGTCTGAGTGAAATGTGCAAGTTACCCAGGATGAGGGGTTACATTGCAAAATGTCACATGTTGAATGTGTTCTAAGTGTTTTAGTATCATAAGAGAGTGAATGATTCTAAGTGGTGGCTTGTGGAAAGCCTAAATCTCAAGTTATAACTTGTTTGAACAATGTTAATATTGTGTGTACCAATTTTGGTACAATTTGTAATTTATCCAATATATGGGGTTGAAATGCAAAATTATCACCTCTAGAGTGTCCCTGTTTCCTATATGTATCATTTGGAGGAAAGAGAAAGAATGAGACGCTATGTTTGAGTCATCTTTGAATAATGATGCTATTGGTGATGAATAGACCAAGAAGGAATTGAAGGTAAAGCATTATATGTGTTGTATCGAGTTGTAGACATGATATAGGAGCCCTATCGGCCAAGGAGTCATAGTAGGAGTCTCCTATCAGTTTGTTGAGCCTTATAAAAGGCCATGATGGGAAAATCACCTCAAGGGGGTGGCCCATGATGAGTTGCAAGTCCCTTGCATAAAGTGTACCGGGTTACCTTATTGATGAGATAAAGATGAGGAAACTTATCCAACAAGATAAAGGATGACCGAGATATTGTCTCTAGCTTATCCTAAAGAATCTTGCATAGAAAGATATGTATGTGTGCATGCATGGACACATGTCAACCATGCATGTCCATGTGTTATCTAGTAGCATGAGGTGAAGACACCTCTTATACACTTTATCTCATGAAACCAAGTATATATACTTCACCTTCCACCAACTTATGGAAGTTTACGAACCCCACAACCATATCCCTTGGAGATATCATACAAAGACCCTTAGATATTATGCAAAGTAGCTCAAAGAGAAAGGAGAGATCGATCACCAAAATTAAGGTAAGGCTTTGGTCATTTTCAACATTGGTTGAAGTAGGATATCAGGTTATGGATATTCCTTTCTTTCCTTCTTCACCAAGTGCTTAACAATAGTGATTTTTTGTATATGGAGGAGTTGTGAATGAACCATGGACCTTGGAGAAGTTCATCTTAACCTTAGGACATGAAGCTTTGGAGATTGGAGCTTTGAAGTTGTTCACAAGGCGGGTTATATAACTTGAACTCAATCATGTTATTATTCATCACGTAACTTGCTATGCTAAATGATCTACTTTAAATTCCGAAATATTCTTGAATAGTTGATGAAATTATGAGTTCTAGTAGTTGTTGGACCTGTTTTCCATGTACTATAATTGTGGCATACAACTCATAAAACTAGATTAACTAATGCGGAAGCATATTATCATCAACGGAATTACTGAAAATCACTAAAAATTAAAACCATTTATCAAGAGATCCATTCACAAGGAAACTCTTTCATTTAGAACCAAAATAAAACATTACATCATGGTTCATATATACATTACTTGCATCATTGCACCTCGAGGCATACATGCACAAAATCTCAGATCAAAGTATCAAAACACAAACTCCTAGGACCCGAGAGTACAGAGAAGACTTTAGGACTAACTACACAAAACTGGACAGCTAATGTCTCCACCTGTTGGATCACTACTGTCCCTGTGACTGTTGTTGTTGCTGATCTTCTCCTACAGAAGAGTTTCTACCTTGATGTCTGCGTCTACCTAAAAACATTGAATCCCACGGGGGTGAGATAATTATAGAAATTTCCCCAGCGGGAGATATAACTCTCCGCCAAAACATTGTCATTGCAGTTTAAAAGAAATAAATTGAACAGTGGGATAATATAAATTGATAGTAGGTGAATCACATCTATGCAGACTAGAGCAACATTCTTATGCAATATTACAGCTATAACTTGATTAAGCAGCATGTCTCATACTCAATATGAATTAAAGGAACATAATTACATTCCTGTAACAAGGGCATACCAAGTAGTATATCATCAATCAGTGTTTCTCATATTCCACTCTTATACAAATACGCTACACGGCTAATTATATTTTACAAACAAGTTTAAGCTCTAAAGAGATGAGGTATACCACTCATACTCCAATCGACCATTTCTAGAATCAAAATCGGTACCATAAATAGGTCAATGGAAGAACCAGATTCCCATGACCTCCCACATCCTGGTCAGCACAGGACTACAAGCAGGACTGTGTCGACTGCTCAAATAGCTTTCCAGGGTATACTGGAACTTCGCTATAGAGTTATAGCATCAACTGCACTCTCATCGACAATCGAGAGCATTAATGTTTATCTCTATCGAACCGACATAAAATGACATTGGGGGGTTAATGATTCATCCATCCCAACCATCGGGAGATTTATATTACATCTATCCCGACACATGAAGGATCGAGGGGTTTAATGTTTACTCTTCCGCAATCTCTTCACCCGGATGTAAGGATATTTTCGCCCATTTACCCCCAAATAGTCAAAATATGTGAATTCCAGGAATTTCATAGAAAACATGTTTCACCATCACCAACTGCTGACGATGATGGATCTATGGTCATAGAACTACATGAATAGATTTCACTTGATTAATTAAGTACATTTTCATATTCATTTAGCATCAGGCAAGTTCTCAAACATAATTTATTATATCAATGCTAAAAGGAAACATGTACTAATTCCATCAATTACTTACAGTCTTAAAAGATATTGGGAACTCAATCCCTTCTCAATTTGATCACCATAATCATATGGCCCTGGGTAATTAAACCCTTGATTCGTCATTAAGCATTGTTACCACTTTTCCAGGTAACCATCACCTTTAGGTTAATTGACCAAGGCAAACATGATACTTCACTATTACAAGCATCACACATAGTACTTGATGCCCATTAACTCTCTTGATACCTCTTACCAGGAAGCAAGGTATATTATAGCACACAAGGCCCATTCACAATAGTGAATTAAACATCACAGCTCATACCTGGCCAAGATATGAAATTTTAACATACCTGCATGGTTAGCATAGATGATAATAGCAATATCAATTGCATATCAAAACCCATGTTCAACAAATATAAATTCACTATTCATGGGTAACCACACTATTCCCTTACCAGGGTTAGGGTTTCCCATTTCATGTCATTTAAGGATAATCATCCCCTTATCATATCAAAGATATGGTTTATCACCATATTGCCCAAGATTAGGGTTCATTAGGCAATACATAGCATTACTCTAGATTTGGGCTTTAGATCACATCAAACATCAGGGTTTCTCATGAAACCATCCTTAATTAGGGTTTCACCTCAAATTCATCCTATAAAAGGATTTACATTCAATAATTCAAAATTAGGGTTTACTATTCATACCAATTAGGGTTTCATGATCCATTCCCATAATTAGGGTTTATTATTCATCCCAATTAGGGTTTCATGATCCATTCCCATAATTAGGGTTTACTATTCATCCCAATTAGGGTTTCATGATCCATTCCTATAATTAGGGTTTACTATTCATCCCAATTAGGGTTTCATGATCCATTCCCATAATTAGGATTTACTATTCATCCCAATTAGGGTTTCATGATCCATTCCCATTATTAGGGTTTACTATTCATCCCAATTAGGGTTTCATGATCCACTACTCTTGATTAGGTCCATCCACATCATCACCCTAAATTAGGGTTACAACCATACCTTATATTAGGGTTGTCAATTGTAATTGCCCTGGATTAGGGTTATGGATCAACAACCTTGTCGATTAGGGTTTAGGTCCATGATTAGGGTTTCATGATCTTATTACTTAAGAATCATACCCTTAATCACCACATGAATCCAACTCATGTATCAAATCCATGCTATTATCCTCTCAACTTTATTAGGTTATATTAATCCTTAATTAAGTTCATACAACTATGGATGACATAGTGTACCAAGCCATTGATCTCATGACAATTAGGGTTCTTTTCTTAATTGGCACAAATCCCTAGGTACTATTACGGTTTCAACCTTTGTATCTTTATTGACTAACCATCATTGGATAATTGGAACCATCATTAACTTCAATATCCCAATGATTGAACCACTAACAACCTCCATGTGGTTTTGAAGTTTCAACACGAAAAGGTTTTGAAGCCATTTTCCACCAAACAGTTTTGAAACCGTTTGACCCCAAACGGTTTGAAGACCATTTGGTCTCAAACGGTCTCAAGACTGTTTGGGCCAAATTAGTCCCAAAACCGCAAGGGCTATCTAGGTCAAAACTCCATCAAATCGATTCCCAATTGCACCATAGAAAAGGCCATTGATTATTCAATTAAAGGGATCATCAATCTAAACCATTAGATAACCATCCATGGGTCAAGGATCAACCTTCAATCCACCAAACGGTTTTGAAACCATTTGGTCCCAAACGGTCTCAAGACCGTTTGCCCCAAAAAGTCTTGAAATCATTAGGACCAATCATGGATTTCTTCAATCAATTCAATTAGGGTTTCCACTTGAAGGATCGTACACACATTGGATCAATCAATTGAGTCCATTGGATCATAATCCAACCTATGATTACATTGAAACCCCAAACAGTCAACCATACCAAACAGTCAACCATGCCATGCGGTTTGGAGTCCAAATGGTCAACTATACCAAATGGTCAACCATTCTATGCGGTTTGGAAATCAACTTTACCAAACGGTTTGTAAAACCGTTTGGACCAAAAGTCGAAGACCGTTTGCTGTGGTTCTTTGATTAAGGTGTGTGCTTATGAATGGGTTATCATCTTCAACCTTTAAACTCACAAAAGCTACTACCATTTCCATGGCAACTCCATCAATTAAGCAAGGCTACTGCAATAATGACAATTAAATCAATTGCAAGTAGAAATCAAATTCAATGACAAAGATTAAGGGTTAAAGTTATATAACCCGCCTTCAAATATGATCCCAAGCTCCAAGCTTCACGGCTCCAATGGTGGTTGAAGATCTAGCAACCTCCCAAGGTCGTTTCTCAAGCTTTTGGAGTGAAAGGATCGGCTAGGGTTGAAGATGGAGTGAAGAAATGAAGAAATCATGTATTGTTTTATGATTTTCACCATGAAATCAACAAGAACGAAGATCAAAGGCTTACCAAAAGGTTGGGGACGTGCTCCCTGCTGTCCTTAGCCTTCTTGGTCGGTTTTGCAAGCAAGGGAAAGAAAAGGAATTGAAAAAGATCCTTAGGTGGGTTGGAAAAGGCTCTTTTATAGGAAAATTGATGAAAGAGAAAATGTTTTATTAAAATTCAATTAATTCCAAAAATAGTACCACCTCTTCCTCCTTGGTTTGCTTTCATGCAAATTCAACTCAAATCCACCGAACTCCCTTCCATTAATCATGGATTAAGGGAAAAGAAAATAAGCACCTTTATTCCTTATAATACTAATATATCTTTTTGAGTGGAAATTCTTTTCCTTATAATAAGGTGAGTGGAATTTCACCTCCTTAAGATATTTTCGGTCCTTGAAAAGCTCAAGGACGTTCACACACGCATATGAATTCCACCATTTTAATTTTGGTTGAAGGCCCTTCAATTATTTTATTTCTTTTTGCATTAATATCTCCATTATGCTTAAATCTTGATTATTTTAATATTAGGATTCTCTCTCCTCCAACTTAATTCAAATGAGGTACCCCTCTCAATTTCTTTGCTCCACGTGATGCCAAGAAACATTAGGGACATAATTGAAGTGGTAAACTACATGTTGTACCCTAGGTTTTGGTTAAATTGCACATTACACCAAAACTAGGTTTTCATGCACAAACATTGCTTTATCAGCTCTTTCTTGGAATTCAGGCTATCACAAGCAATAACTCTGCATCATCTTCACTCTCATGATGCTTCAATACATGAGTAACATATTATCATGCACAATTTGCAAATAGACCCCTCAACTTGGGTAATTTTCACTTTAGTTGAAAACAAACAAAATATTGATTTCAACAATATTCAAAAAGGACTAAAATTGTAATATAATTTCCTCTTGAGCCCTAATTAATTTTCAAAGACAAAAGCATACATATAATTACTCTCATTATGCAAAACACCGAGAGTTACTTCTAGGTCAGGGATGTTATAAGCTTATCCACCCCTTATAATGATTTTGTCCTCGAAATCATCAATAAAACATTTAAGAGAAAAGAGTAGGATATTTCCTCCTCATCTCATCCTCTAGTTACCATGTAGCTTCTTCAACGCCACGGTGATTCCAGAGGACTTTTACCAGACTAATGTCTTTCTTTTTTTAGCTTTTTGATTCTTCTATCAAGAATCAACACTGGGCCTTCAACATAAGATATGTCATCATTTAGTTCTACTTCCACAGGTTGTAGAACTAACTCAGTGTTAGGATGACACTTCCTCAACATAGAGATATGAAACACTGGATGCAATATATGCAACTCAGGTGGTAACTCCAGCTTATAGGCTACCTTTCCTATCCTTTCAATGATTGGATAAGGCCCCATAAATCTCGGAGCTAACTTCCCTTTCTTTCCAAATCTTAGGATACCTTTCCAAGGTGGAACCTTGAGGTACACCCTGTCTCTGACTTGGAATTCTAAGGGTCTACGATGATTGTCAGCATAGGATTTCTGTCTATCCTGGGCTGTTTTCAATTGTTGTTGTATGATCTTTATCTTCTCAGTTGTTTGTTGAACCAGCTCAGGACCCAAAATTTGATATTCACCAGTTTCATACCAACATAGGGGAGATCTATAACGTCTACCATACAAAGCTTCATATGGTGTCATCTCAATATTGTGTTGATAGTTGTTATTATAAGAAAACTCTATCAAGCTCAGATGTAGATCCCAACTTCCCACAAAATGAAGGACACATGCCCTAAGCAAGTCCTCCAAGGTTTGTATCGTCCTCTCAGATTGTCCATCTGTCTGAGGATGAAAAGTCGTACTAAACCTTAACTGAGTGCCCAAAGCTTTATGAAGTCATTCCCAAAAATGACTCGTAAACTGATGACCTCTATTAGGAACTATTGTAACTGGGACCCTGTGCAAACACACTATCTCATCTATGTAGATTTGTGCAAGCTTCTCAGCTGTATAGGTTGTTTTGACAGGTAAGAAATGTGTTGTCTTTGTCAACCTATCAACTGCCACCCAAATGGAATCATGACTTTTGGCTGTTCTAGGCAAACCAACCACAAAGTCTATAGTTACATGATCCCACTTCCACTGTGGTATAGGCAGGGGTTGCATTGTTCCTGCTGGCTTTTGATGTTCAACTTTAACCTGCTGACACACCGAACACCGCATAACAAACTCAGCAACATCCTTCTTTAAACCAGGCCACCAATACATATATTTTAAGTTATGATACATCTTGGTGCTTCCTAGATGCATAGCATACATTGAAGAATGAGCTTCCTCCAGAACTGACTTCCTCAAGTTGTCAACATCAGGTACTACCATCCTATCATGGTAATAGACTACCTGATCATCAGAATCATGGAAACCATCCCGTTTCTCACTGCCATATTCTGATCTGATCTGCTAAACCATAGAATCAATCTGCTGTGCTTCCTTAATCTGCTGTCTCAGAGTTTGTTTTATGTGCATCTCATCTAACAACCCGGCTAACAATAACACTTTAAGCTGTACATTGTCTTGCCTCAAGGATATAAACATGTCCCTCTTAGAGCACACTAAGGAGTTTAGATATGCTTTATCTAGGGTTGGTGCTACCGATTTTCTACTTAGTGCATCAACAACCACATTGGCTTTCCCTGGATGATAATCAATTATACAATCGTAGTCCTTGATTAACTCCATCCAGCGGCGTTGCCTCATGTTTAGCTCATGCTGAGAAAAGATGTACTTCAGGTTCTTATGGTCTGTGAAAATCTGAAATGTCTCTCCATAGAGATAATGTCTCTAGATCTTCAAGGCATGGACCACAGCAGCTAACTCTAGATCGTGCGTCGGATAATTCTCCTCATTTTTCTTAAGTTGTCGAGAAGCAAAAGAAATCACTTGCTTATCTTGCATCAACACACATCCTAAGCCATTCTTAGACACATCACATAAGACTATGTACCCCTTTCCTTGCTCAGGTAGCACCAGCACAGGTGCACATGTTAATCTTTCCTTCAATAGTTGGAAAGAGTGTTGACACTTGTCATTCCAGACAAAAGGAATATCCTTCTTTGTTAACTTAGTCAGGGGTAAGGCTATTGAACTAAAGTTCTTAATGAACCTCCTGTAATAGCCAACCGCTCCTAGGAAACTTCTTATCTCTGTTGGTGTCTTCGGCTGTTCCCATTGCAGGACAGATTCTATCTTCTTAGGATCAACACGAATACCTAAGGCAGATATTACATGTCCGAGAAAGGAAACTTCTGGCAACCAAAACTCACATTTGCTAAACTTAGCATACAGTTTATGGTTTCTTAGCAAAGTTAGAGCTTGGCGAAGATGCTGCTCATGTTGTTGAGCATCTCTACTATATATCAAAATCTCATCTATAAAGACGACAACATACTGATCCAGAAAATGTCGAAAGATTCTATTCATGAATTCCATGAATGCAGCTGGTGCATTAGTTAGTCCAAACGACATAACTGTGAACTCATAGTGACCATACCTCATCCTAAAAGCAGACTTGGGTATGTTACCCTCCTTGATACGTAACTGATGGTATCCCAACCTCAGATCTATCTTAGAAAAGACAGTTGCACCACGCAACTGGTCAAACAAGTCATCGATCCTTGGTAGAGGATACTTGTTCTTTATAGTGACTTTGTTTAACTGTCTATAATCAATGCATAATCGCATAGACCCATCCTTTTTCTTAACAAAAAGGACTGGAGCACCCCAGGGTGAAGTGCTTGGTCAAATAAAACCCTTCTCAAGTAACTCTTGCAGTTGTTTCTTGAGTTCTTCCATTTCAGCAGGCGCCATCCTATACAGCGTTTGCGCTATTGTTTGCGTGTCCGGAATTAGATTTATTTCAAAATCTATTTCTCGGGGCGGCGGAACACCTGGAAGTTCTTCAGGAAATACATCTTCAAATTCCCTGACTACAGGAACTTCAGAAGGATGAGGACTCTCCATAGTGGTATCAACCACATGGGCTAAGAATGCAAAGCATCCTTGTCTCATCAACCTCTCAGCTACCATAGCTTACACAAGACATGTGGGAAGAATCTTTCTATCTCCCTGAAAGATCCATGTGTCACCACCATCTTTGAACACAGCTTGCTTGGAACTACAATCCAAGACAACCTTATACTTCTCTAAGGTGTCCATTCAAAGGATTATATCAAACCCATGCATCTCAAGTGGCATAAGATCCACTTGAATGCGGTGATCAGAAAGGACAAGATTGCAGGGAGAACACACTTCCCGCAATACTACAGCTCCCATCAAAGGTGTCTCTAACAACAAGCTATCTATTCTATGACTAACAATGATATTGCAGTCATCAATCACTTCTTGAGTGATAAAAGAGTGTGTAGAACCTAGATCAATTAACACAGATACGAAGCAGGATAAATACATATCAGAATAAAGTAGTTCCATCTGACCTGTCACAACCCGAGGGTTGACTACTGCTTCTGGCTGGTTCATAGCATAGAACCTAGTTGTCGCTTACTGTTGACCTTGTGCTCGATTGTTAGATGTCAAAGAACTGGCTTGGGACATTGGTCCATGTCCTCTAGCACCACTGCCAGGATGTTATCTATGAGAGCCCTACTGACTCTGCCTCAGTTGCTGGGTTACACTCTTAACTTTCTCAGGACATTCTCTCACCACATGACCTTCTTTTCCACATCTATAACAGGTTATATTCCCCCTTGGTGGTCTGGGTGGTCCTTTTACTGACATAGAGGCTGAGCTATGAGCTCCCTTTGGTGGTAAACTATGGTTTCTACCCTTACTTTATGTCCATTGCGTCTGGGTATTAAACCTTGGTGGTGGTGTAGGCACATAATACCTTGGTTTCTTGAAACTCCCAGCACTCTGCCCTAGAAACTGAGGGTATTCCTTCTTACCCTTGGCTTGTCGCTTCTCAACTACAGACCTCTCTATGCGTCTTACAGACTCCACAAAGGTTGTAAACCTCTCCCGGTTCTCCAGAGCAGACACCAGAGTGGTTAATTTAGCGTTCAACCCCTTCTCGAACCGCTGAATTCTCTCCTCATCATTAGATGCCATGTGCGGACAGAACCGCAACAACTTCATAAACCTAGCTTCATACTCACTGATGTTCATAAGTCCTTCCCTAATTATCTCAAACTGGGATATCTTCTCATCTAGATACGTCTTGGGAAATTATCTAGCGATGAATTCATGCCTGAATTCATCCCATCCAATCACAACTCCAGGTCTTGTGCTGTCCTTAATGGTCCACCAGTGTCCAACACTTCCTTTAAGGAGATATACAGCATGTCTGACCCTCTCATCATTAGGAATCATGAGAATTCTGAAGGCTTTCTCCGACTCAGTCAACCATAGATCAACATATGTTGGATCGGCTGTACCAGCATACTCCAATGCTCCTATCCTCTTAAGCCTTTCAAAAGTCTTGCCGGCACCATGTCTTTCATCATGAGGTGTTGCCCTGGGTGTAGGCACTAGCATTCTATCCGTCATGTGGGCATAGCTGCCATAAACTGCCCGAACATAGCCTGGAAGGCTAGTTCCCCATATCAGCTGGGTTGAACTGGGGTTGTACAAGTACATGTTCTTCCCTGTCCTGGTCTCTTGCACCATTTCCCGGTGCAGCAAAGCTGCTCTCAACAACGTATTCTTCGTGTGATCCAGACATCCTTAGTTCTTCTTCTCCTATAAGAGCAGAAGGCACTATCAGATAAACTGGAAAACACTTAGAACAAACTCAACTACCTTAATCCTATGTCTCTATAGAATTAGCGAACCTAGAGCTCTGATACTACTAATTTGTGGCATACAACTCATAAAACCAGATTGACTAATGCGGAAGCATATTATCATCAGTAGAATTATTGAAAATCACTAAAAATTAAAACCATTTATCAAGAGATCCATTCACAGGGAAACTCTTTCATTTAGAACCAAAAAAAACATTACATCCTGGTTCATATATACATTACATGCATCATTGCACCTCGAGGCATACATGCACAAAATCTCAGATCAAAGTATCAAAACACTAACTCCTAGGACCTGAGAGTACCGAGATGACTTTAGGACTAACTACACAAAACTAGACAGCCAATGTCTCCACCTGTTTGATCACTGATGTCCCTGTGACTGTTGTTGTTGCTGCTCTTCTCCTACAGAAGAGTTTTTGCCTTGATGTCTGTGTCTACCTAAAAACATTGAATCCCACTGGGGTGAGACAATTATAGAAATTGCCCCAGCGGGAGATATAACTCTCCGCCAAAACATTGTCATTGTAGTTTAAAAGAAATAAACTAAACGGTGGGATAATATAAATTGATAGCAGGTGAATCACATCTATGCAGACTAGAGAAACATTCTTACGCAATATTACAGCTATAACTTGATTAAGCAACATGTCTCATACTCAATATGAATTGAAGGAACATAAGTACATTCCTGTATCAAGGGCATACCAAGTAGTATATCATCAATCAGTGTTTCTTGTATTCCACTCTTATGCAAATACTCTACATGGCTTATTATATTTTACAAACAGGTTTAAGCTCTGAGGAGATGAGGTATACCGCTCATACTCCAACTGACCATTTCTAGAATCGAAATCGGTACCATAAATAGGTCAATGGAAGAGCCAGATTCCCATGACCTCCCACATCCTGGTCAGCACAGGACTACAAGAAGGACTGTGTCGACTGCTCAAATAGTTTTCTAGGGTATACTGGAACTTTTCTATAGAGTTACAACGTCAACTGCACTCTCATCAGCAATCGAGAGCATTAATGTTTATCTCTATCGACCCGACATAAAATGACATTGGGGGATTAATGATTCATCCATCCCAACCATCGGGAGATTTAGAATACATCTATCCCAACACATGAAGCATCAAGGGGTTTAATGTGTACTCTTCCTCAATCTCTTCACCTGGACATAAGGATATTTTCACCCATTTACCCCCACATATTCAAAATATGTGAATTCCAAGAATTTTATAGAAAACATGTTTCACCATCACCAACTACTGACGATGATGGATCTATGGTCATAGAACTACATGAATAGATTTCACTTGATTAATTAAGTACATTTTCATATTCATTTAGCATCAGGCAAGTTCTCAAACATAATTTATTATATCAATGCTAAAAGGAAACATGTACTAATTCCATCAATTACTTACAGTCTTAAAAGATATTGGGAACTCAATCCCTTCTCAATTTCATCACCATAATCATATGGCCCTGGGTAATTAAACCCTTGATTCATCATTAAGCATTGTTACCACTTTTCCAGGTAACCATCACCTTTAGGTTAATTGACCAAGGCAAACATGATACTTCACTATTACAAGCATCACACATAGTACTTGATGCCCATTAACTCTCTTGATACCTTTTACCAGGCAGCAAGGTATATTATGGCACACAAGGCCCATTCACAATAGTGAATTGAACATCACGGCTCATACCTGGCCATGATCATCATTTTAACATACCTGCATGGTTAGCACATATGATAATAGTAATATCAATTGCATATCAAAACCCATGTTCAACAAATATAAATTCACTATTCATGGGTAACCCCACTATTCCCTTACCAGGGTTAGGGTTTCCCATTTCATGTCATTTAAGGATAATCATCCCCTTATCATATCAAAGATATGGTTTATCACCATATTTCCCAAGATTAGGGTTCATTAGGCAATACATAGCATTGCTCTAGATTTGGGCTTTACAGCACATCGAACATCAGGGTTTCTCATGAAACCATCCTTAATTAGGGTTTCACCTCAAATTCATCTTATAAAACGGTTTACATTCAATAATTCACAATTAGGGTTTACTATTCATCCCAATTAGGGTTTCATGATCCATTCCCATAATTAGGGTTTACTATTCATCCCAATTAGGGTTTCATGATCCATTCCCATAATTAGGGTTTACTATTCATCCTAATTAGGGTTTCATGATCCATTCCCATAATTAGGGTTTATTATTCATCCCAATTAGGGTTTCATAATCCATTCCCATAATTAGGGTTTACTATTCATCCCAATTAGGGTTTCATGATCCATTCCCATAATTAGGGTTTACTATTCATCCCAATTAGGGTTTCATGATCCATTCCCATAATTAGGGTTTACTATTCATCCCAATTAGGGTTTCATGATCCATTCCCATAATTAGGGTTTACTTTTCATCCCAATTAGGGTTTCATGATCCACTACTCTTGATTAGGTCCATCCACATCATCACCCTAAATTAGGGTTACAACCATACCTTGGATTAGGGTTTTCAATTGTAATTACCCTGGATTAGGGTTAAGGATCAACAACCTTGTCAATTAGGGTTTAGGTCTATGATTAGGGTTTCATGATCTTATTACTTAAGAATCATATCCTTAATCACCACATGAATCCAACTCATGTATCAAATCCATGCTATTATCCTCTCAACTTGATTAGGTTATATTAATCCTTAATTAAGTTCATACAGCTATGGATGACATAGTGTACCAACCCATTGATCTCATGACAATTAGGGTTCTTTTCTTAATTGGCACAAATCCCTAAGAACTATTAGGGTTTCAACCTTTGTACCTTTATTGACTAACCATCATTGGATAATTGGAACCATCATTACCTTCAATATCCCAATGATTGAACCATTAACAACCTCCATGCAGTTTTGACGTTTCAACACCAAATGGTTTTGAAACCGTTTGCCACCAAACGGTTTTGAAACTGTTTGACCCCAAACGGTTTTGAAACTGTTTGGCCCCAAACGGTTTCAAGACCGTTTGGTCTCAAATGGTCTCAAGACCATTTGGGCTAAATAATTCCCAAAAGCGCAAGGGCTATCTAGGTCAAAACTCAATCAAATCGATTCCCAATTGTACCATTGAAAAGGCCATTGATTATTCAATTAAAGGGATCATCAATCTAAACCATTAGATCACCATCCATTGGTCAAGGATCAACCTTCAATCCACCAAACGGTTTTGAAACCGTTTGGTCCCAAACGGTCTCAAGACCGTTTGGGCTCAAATGGTCTCAAGACCGTTTGGGCTCAATCGGTCTCAAGACCATTTGCCCCAAAAAGTCTTGAAATCATTAGGACCAATCATGGATTTCTTCAATCAATTCAATTAGAGTTTCCACTTGAAGAATCATACTCACATTGGATCAATCAATTGAGTCCATTGGATCATCATCCAACCTATGATTAAGTTCAGACCCCAAACGGTCAACCATACCAAACGGTCAACCATGCCATGCAGTTTGGAGTCCAAACGGTCAACTATACCAAATGGTCAACCATTCTATGCGGTTTGGAAATCAACTTTACCAAACGGTTTGTAAAACCATTTGGACCAAAAGTCCAAGACCGTTTGATGTTGTTCTTTGATTAAGGTGTGTGCTTATGAATAGGTTATCATCTTCAACCTTTAAAATCACGAAATTTACTACCATTTCCATGGCAACTCCATCAATTAAGCAAGGCTACTACAATAATGATAATTAAATCAATTGCAAGTAGAAATCAAATTCAATGACAAAGATTAAGGGTTAAAGTTATATAACCCACCTTCAAATATGATCCCAAGCTCCAAGCTTCATGGCTCCAATGGTGGTTGAAGCTCTAGCAACCTCCCATGGTCGTTTCTCAAGCTTTTGGAGTGAAAGGATCGGCTCGGGTTGAAGATGGAGTGAAGAAATGAAGAAATCATGTATTGTTTTATGATTTTCACCATGAAATCAAGAAGAACGAAGATCAAAGGCTTACCAACAGGTTGTGGACGTGCTCCCTGCTGTCCTTATCCTTCTTGGTCAGTTTTGCAAGCAAGGGAAAGAAAAGGAATCGAAAAAGATCCTTAGGTGGGTTGGAAAAGGCTCTTTTATAAGAAAATTTATGAAAGAGAAAATGTTTTATTAAAATTCAATTAATTCCAAAAATAGTACCACATCTTCCTCCTTGGTTTGCTTGCATGCAAAGGCAAGTCAAAGCCAATGAACTCCCTTCCATTATCCATGGATTAAGGGAAAAGAAAATAAGCACCTTAATTCCTTAGAATACTAATATATATTTTTGTGTGGAAATTCTTTTCCTTATAATAAGGTGAGTGGAATTTCACCTCCTTAAGATATTTTCGGTCCTTGCAAAGCTCAAGGACGTTCACACACACACATCTGAATTCCACCATTTTAATTTTGGTTGAAGGACCTTCAATTATTTTATTTCTTTTTGCATTAATATCTCCATTATGCTTAAATCTTGATTATTTTAATATCAGGATTCTATCTCCTCCAACTTAATTCAAATGAGGTGCCCCTCTCAATTTCTTTGCTCCACTTGTTGCCAAGAAACATTAGGGACCTAATTGAAGTGGTAAATTACATGTTGTTGTTGGGTTTTAGGGGAGGCAGAGAAGGCAGCGGAAATAAAAAAATTTCTCCACCCCAAACCCAGAATAAGGAAATGCGTCAACGTCTATACAATAGGAATGGATGGTTTGTGGAATCATACCTTGTCCTGAGGCTTTCTCGGCGACAATACCTCACAGCTTGCGCGGTCTTCACCTCCGGTCTTGAACGGTGTCTGTGCAGCTCCTGGTCGCCCCAGGACTGACAACTCTTGGTCTCACCGGGACTGTCGGGATTGACAGCTGTCCTCTGAGCGGCAGAATGTCCCGCCTCTGAAGTAGTCCACACGGACCACCTAGAACTCCAATATCCTTATCTCACAAGGAATTGGAAGGGGTCACGCCCTCCTGTTAACGTACTAGTCACCAACACACTCTCCTGCCACCGGTCGCTTTCTGCAGTTGTCTTTCCCTTGTTGTGCGTCCCTTATCAGGTAGCACTTGCTCGGGCTCTCTCGGTTACCAAAACCAGAGAGAACGACAACTTTACAGAGAAACTGGTTGCACTGAGTTGTACTTTGAGAAGCCCCTAATACCCCCATATATAGGAGGGTCATGGGACATGGTTCTCTATCCCGGGCAATGTGGGACTAAAGCAGGAGTAGAAGGGTTTGATATTTTCCACAAAAACAACCAACTGTATAACCTAAACCGATCGTTTCATTTCTGAAACGGTCGATTGGGGATCTGAGCCGGTCAGTTGACATCTCAACCGATCTGTTGGGACCCATGAAACGGTCGGTTCACTTCTGAACCGGTCGGTTTGTGGTCCTAGTCAGTTCTCGATTGACTTTTCCTCTTTTGTTTCTAATTGGTGCCTAATACCAATCCTTGTTCCAATCAAATTGGGCAAGTGAAACAAAAAAGAAATTTCTCACCAATCCTACTTTCCCAACTTGCTCGGTTGGACCAGTTTAACCGATCATTTCAACACTTGAACCAATCGATTCACCCTGTCCATGAGTCGATCGACTCACCACCTGAGTCAATCAGTTCACCAAGCTCAGCCGATCGGTTCCTCACATGAGCCGATCAGTTGGGAGTGCAGATTGTGCAGAATCAGTCAATTGCAGTTTCAATCAATCCGATATTCCAATCAATGTATCCAACACATTGAACATTATGACATTGAGCTATCAATTAATTGAGTGTTTAATTGAACAACTAAACTTCTTTAGTAATCAATCTAAACATTGTTTGTGGACAAAACTCCTCTTCCAGGTTAAATCCTATGTGTGTGACCCTGTAGGTCCATTTCACGTTGGCAGTGAAAGTCCATAACACTTATGACTTCACAAGCAAAGAGCGGTGCCTAGTCACACATCAGTTCTACCCAAGTGAAATAGAAAGTTGGAGAACAACTTTCAATCCTACAATCTGTGAATGGTGTTACCGTGAATGTATAATTCCTTAGTCACTGATATCCTGTAACATATTGAATCTCAGGGTCTTCCCTACAATTTACCCATATTCTATCTTTTCATTTCTTTCAAGTCCTTTCGGACTAATTTCATAAATTTCCCTTCTTTTATTTTTCTTTTTGGACTCTATTTGCAATTTGAGCATTAATGATGGCGAAATTCCATCTTTGCCCACATTCATGATAATAAGAGGGTATTTGCACAAATAACCCACTTAAGGTAATAATTAAGGGCTAATAATGCAAAATGGAGTTTTATGTGAGAATATAAGTATATAATATTAATTTGGAGCTTTTTGGATAAATATATTAGTAATATTGTGTATTTGAGTTAATGTATGAGAACATTAACCTTAATTGTTTCTCTCTCCTCAAAATATGATTTTAGTTCATGAAAATATGTTATTTAATTGAGAAATGATTATTGAAATCTTAATGTGTTTAATATCTCAAAATTTACTCACATGTTTCATAGAAAGAAGACTTTTCATATAATTAATTCATTTTAATATATTAATATATACTTTAATGAGCAATATATTTATTAAGGGACAAAATATGTGTTTAATGCAAAACTAATTATATAGCATTGTAATATGCGTCATTATGAACCTATGGTCTAAATTTGGTGGCTTTTGGAGTTGGTTTGACCCCTCAAATCGTTTTTACAAGTTTCTAATATAGTGTAGCCTTAGATATTGAATCGATATCATTTAAATGTTTGTAATGCCTATAGTCCATTGATTATTCAATTCAGAGCTTTGTCACGCAAACCGAACCACTGTGGACCCCTATCTGATGGCCCCAATTTGCGCACGTGTTGATCCGACGACCAGGAGGTCATCTTCCTCCTAGGGACCGTTCGTGCAGCTGAGCGGTCGGGGTCCCTCGACCCGATCTCCCTCCCTGTTTGACCGTTTGGCATGATTCTTCTTGCATTCACTTCGGCTTTCGATGGCGGTCCTAACTATCCCCGACTCATCTCCTCCCTCGCCCTATGCGAAAAACACCTAACCACAACCCCTTCTTCTTCTCCGCCATGGTTTCACAGAGTGTTCTAGAGCCACGCTCACACCTGTTTAAGGGTTGAGAAGCAACCCTCAAGCTTCAAGCCTTCCTTCTCCTCCCCCAATTTCTTCACACCCTGCACCGATGACCCTGACCTACTCGGAGTACACCGTCGACAATGGCGAGCAAGTGCTACCTGCTCCGACCACCTTGGACCAATTAGACGTTAGGTGAGCATCCTCCACTTCTGTTCTTCAATTCCGTTGCACCTCCTCGCCTCGCGATGCCCCCAAACGTCGGGTCTTGTAAGCTCACTGTTGAGCTCCGCCGTCACCTAGCTATTTGGTGTTCTTGTGCTCCTACGCCCATGTGGAGGGGAGGGTTCGATTCAGTATACCTCCGTGAACTCGATGGAGTGGCCAACTCTGATCTTTCTTCTCATTTTCAAGTTTTTTTTATCAGGTTTTGTTTCCCCTGTTCCTTGGTCTTTTCCGCCGCATCTCAAGGCCCTAGTGGTCGTCGCCCTGGGGCGAGGGGATCTCCAGCTTCTCCGTGCCTGAACGGATTCATTTGCGGCCTTCCACAGTAGCTTTGTGATCTGCTGGCGCGAGTTCAGACTGGAGTCGAGCTCCAATTGCTTGCCCATCGCCATGGTCGCAGTTGGAGCATACCAGGTCAGGAAATGACCAGGGTGCCCACGCCTGTGCAATCAAACGATCAAGTGCCTTGGGAATTATCGTCATTTTGCCCCTGGTTCTCTCTCGCTACAACAAACAATCAGTTGGTTCAAGTGACTAGAGTGCCCCTACGGCTGTGATAGATCTATTTAACCCACAAGGGTATTTTGGTAATTTCACCCTCTACTCAATCGCCCTTGGCGCAAGCCTTTTTAGCCTACGTGGATTTGTCTTGCATTCTGATTGGCTGATGTTACTTAATTCATAGTAAATCGATCCATGGTCAGAAAAATGCAAATAAATAGCCAATGGAAAGGATTTTTCGAGTAGAATCCAATTTTGTGGTTTTTGAAGGCTGATTCTAAATGATTTTTTGAAGTTTGCTTTGAATGCCTTTTAAGTGTATAAAATGTTTTAAAATTGGTAAATAATTCATTTTAAGTCCAATTGAGAGATAAAAGGTGTTTTCCTAGTCAGTAAAATCTAAATAATGTTTTGGGTCAGGTTTTGAGTCTTAAATCAAAGTCTTGCAAACAAGGTCTAAAAATGGGTATTTTCCTTATACTTTAAGCTTTATAAATACTAATTCATGTGTAATGTTGTTTGTAACTAGGGAAAAATGGAACAGTGATACAATCAGATTGGTGAATGTGATGGTAATTAATTAAAACAGGTATGTGAAGCCTATTTTAGTATGTGACATCTATGATGAATGTGAAATCGATGTGGAATGTATACGTGCAAATTACCTAACCTTCAATTGAGTCTTATCCAACCCTACAGACTTTATGTGCTAGCCTTGATCTCCTCCTAAAATACCTTTATTTGGCTCTTTACTTATTTGATGCTTTTGTTGCCATTATGACTCATCTATTTGAATTATGTGAATCTTGCTATTGCCTATGTTGGCTCATCTTTTTGAAATATTTGGATAATGTTGTTGCCTATGACGACCCATTTATTGAGATTATTTCTTGGGTTTTATTCCCAAATGCTATGATGAAAATGTTACTTTTATATTTCTCAATACTGCTAAGTGACTATTTAAGCATGATGTATTTTAGGCCAAATGACAATGTAGTGTACATGAGTACAAACCACCCATAGGGCACTGAGGTTTTAGTCCTCCTGTCAGGCACTGGGGTTTTAGTCCCCCTGCCATTTTATATTAGGCACTGGGGTTTTAGTCCCCCTGCCACTTTATATAGGCACTGGGTTTTTAGTCCCCCTGCCACTGGTGATGTCCGGTAGGTTCCTCACCCTACATTGAGATGACTTTGTGTCTTAATATATTCATGCTATGTGATTATTATTGTGGTGATTGATTATGGCAGTTTTCTCCCTCTTATTCATATACTTGCCTCATTTCTTTTGAAATCTCTTATTGTAGAGAATCTTTTATATTGCAATGCTTTAGATTATTTAATTGCCCTATTTCTCTTGAATAATACATACTTTTATCTTTCTCTTGCTGGATGACCCCAACCATCCAGGCTAGGATCAGAGTGCACATGGAAGCTTGGTGAACCTAAGGCTAAGGATAGGACAAGAAGAAAAAGAACATATAGCTTACATGTTCATAGTTGCCTTTATATATTAAGTTGTTTTGTTTGGAGACAATATTGGCTTAGTCTAAGTCTTCCTCTACCTAGATCCCATGTTTTGTATAAAGTTGTACTTCCTTTATGGAAATTTTTATAATGTACTCTTTATACATTTTGAATAAAGTCAAGTTTTATTTCTTCCACTGCCACACGATTGGTGTATTTTTTTTATCATGTTTAATAGTAGAGACTTGGTCTTTACAGCATGGTATCAAAGCATCATGGTAGTCGGATTCTTGACTAATTCAAAATTGTCTCCTAGATAGAACCCTTATCTTATATAGTTTCTATATAGTAAGTTTTTCACCTTAGAGTTGACCTATAATGAAAGTTTAATTTAGGATCATGATAATTTCATATTAGAAATAAACATTTTCAACTTTTTGGTGAATTTTCTATTGAGAAGCTACTAGAGAAAGAAGTTGAAGTGATGGTG
The DNA here is from genome assembly GCA_963693085.1 of Alisma plantago-aquatica. Taxonomy (NCBI): domain Eukaryota; kingdom Viridiplantae; phylum Streptophyta; class Magnoliopsida; order Alismatales; family Alismataceae; genus Alisma; species Alisma plantago-aquatica. The sequence continues at coordinate 1,380,308,952 of OY856409.1, read as the reverse complement.
TCTAGAAAGGGTCAGAGCTTAGGGGCTGGAAAAATTTTCCTCCGCCCCACTAGCTTGGTAACGAGGACTCCTGAGATCATATGACCTGGCCTGGCCTGATCTGATACGGACAGCTCGAAATAGTCTATCTTTGGGCATTTTGCCTAATTGTTGAATACCTTAAGAAAACCATAACTGATGATTTGATCTCTTACACAAAAATCATCCTTAAATACCTTATACTCCTATGTATAGGGTTTAGTGTACCCTATGTTGCACCCTGAAGCTTGGTTAGTAAATCCTTTTAGTGTTGAGTTTTATGTACCCTTTTACCCTTAGCTTAGTTTGACTTAGTTAACCCTTTTAAGGGGTGGTGTGAGGGTAATGGTGTTTGTACCCTATTTGGTTTTGCAAATCTGATTTCGAGGACAAAATCCCTTTTTAGGGGGATGGAATCCCAATTAAAAGCAAAATCAAATACCTTTAGAGTTAGAAACCCCATCTATGTGGACATATGTACATAATAACTTATGTGAACAAGAATTTACCAAACACATTATACTTGTAATTCAACTTGTTTCTTTATACACACATGAATATGTAATAAGTCATATTGAGATAGTTCATATGCTTGAACCTTCACATATCATTGATTCACATAATAATGAGTTACTCATTACTAATTGTGAATATACATAATGTTGACTATGCCACCCTAATGGTAAATGTGTATCGATAATGCACCCTAAGGATGTTTTAACATGTAATGATCATGTTGACCTAAACCCTAATATGTAATCATCTAGCTTTGACAACATATACCTATATATATCCTTAATGCCTTTCATGATACATTAGTGACATTAGGTGTCATCATCACATAATATACCTTGATACATATAAATGGATTATAGTCACAAAGTTATCAATATATGTAAGGTATATCACCTTGTTCTCTAATGAACACCTCATCATAACTTGATATATGAATTAATTCATTAATATTTAATGTGTTACATCCTATTCACTAAAATGAGTATAATAACTCAAACATGATAATGAATAATTGGATTCACATAAATATTCATAAAATGCCTAATGTGAAGTAAAATATGTATAACTTATAATATGAAGTGTAATGGACAACAATGATTAATGATGTCATTAATATGATTATGAATGATGATATGACAATGTGTAGTATGGACATTATTTGGAATTATTATAGGCTTAATAACTTGTTGGATAATATTAACTTTTTCAACAAAATAATTTGTGATAATTCTACATGGTAGTTTTAAGAGGATAATGGAAAACGAATTCATGTTATTAAGGTTTTTTTGACCTAATACATTAATTAATGTTGAAATGGATTAGTAAACCCTAATTGTGCTTAAAACCCTTGATGAGGGAAATACACATGATATAATATTGAGATGTAATTGTTTTGGATAAAATGTGGCACAAGTGATAGTATAATAAATATGATACCTCTTCATGATGGAGATTATGCTAATAAGGCAAAAATGTTAATTTGAGTTTGATAAAAGACTATAGGTTTTGTGGAAACCTTAGTAACACCTGACTTATGTAGATTTTGTGTTGAACCCTAGATTAAGGGTTATAACCTAGTGTTTAAGGTTGGGAAGTTGCACACTCACCCTCTCTTTCCTCTTGTTGTGATTTTGGGGACGAAATCCTCTTTAAGTTGTGGTGTGCTGTAACATACTGAATCTTAGGGTCTTCCCTACAATTTACCCATATTCTATCTTTTCATTTCTTTTAAGTCCTTTTGGACTAATTTCATAAATTTCCCTTCTTTTATATTCTTTTTGGACTCTATTTGCAATTTGAGCATTAATGATGGCAAAATTCCATCTTTGCCACCATTCATGATTATAAGAGGGTATTTGCACAAATAACTCACTTAAGGTAATAATTAAGGGCTAAAAATGCAAAATGGATTTTATGTGAGAATATAAGTATATAATATTAATTTGGAGCTTTTTGGATAAATATATTAGTAATAATGTGTATTTGAGTTAATGTATGAGAACATTAACCTTAATTGTTTCTCTCTCCTCAAAATATGATTTCAATTCATGAAAATATGTTATTTAATTGAGAAATGATTATTGAAATCTTAATGTGTTTAATATCTCGAAATTTACTCACATGTTTCATAGAAAGAAGACTTTTCATATAATTCATTCATTTTAATGTATTAATATACACTTTAATGAGCAATATATTTATTAAGGGCTAAAATATGTGTTGAATGCAAAACTAATTATATAACATTGTAATATGTGTCATTATGAACCTATGGTCCAAATTTGGTGGCTTTTGGAGTTGGTTTGACCTCTCAATTCGTTTTTACAAGTTTATAATATAGTGTAACCTTAGATATTGAATCGATATCATTTAAATGTTTGTAACACCTATAGTCCATTGATTATTCGATTCAGAGCTTTGTCACGCGAACTGGACCACTGTGTACCCCTATCTGACGACCTCAATTCGTGCACGTGTTGATCCAACGACCAGGAGGTCATCTTCCTCCTCGGGACCATTCGTGCAGCTGAGCGGTCGGTATCCCTCGACCCGATCTCCCTCCCTGTTTGACCGTTTGGCGTGATTCTTCTTGCATTTGCTTCGGCTTTCGATGGCGGTCCTAACTAGCCCCGACTCATCTCCTCCCTCGCCCTATGCGAAAAATGCCTAAGCACAGCCCCTTCTTCTTCTCCGCCATGGTTTCATAGAGTGTTCTAGAGCCACGCTCACACCTATTTAAGGGTTGAGAAATGACCCTCAGGCTTTGAGCCTTCCTTCTCCTCCCCCAATTTCTTCGCACCCTGCCCCGACGACCCTGACCTACTCGGAGTACACCGTCGACAATGGCGAGCCAGTGCTACCTGCTCTGACCACCTTGGACCAATTAGACGTTAGGTGAGCATCCTCCACTTCTGTTCTTCAATTTTGTTGCACCTCCTCGCCTCGCGATGCCCCGAACACCGGGTCCTATAAGCTCGCCATAGAGCTCCGCCGTCACCTTGCTATTTGGTGTTCTTGTGCTCCTACGCCCGTGTGGAGGGGAGGGTTCGATTCAGTATACCACCACGAACTCGATGGAGTGGCCAACTCTGATCTTTCTTATCGTCTTCAAGTTTTTTTTGATCGGGTTTTGTTTGCCCTGTTCCTTGGTCTTTTCCGCTGCATCTCGAGGCCCTAGGGGTCGTCGCCCTGGGGCGAGGGGATCGCCAGCTTCTCCGTGCCTCAACGGATTCATTTGCGGCCTTCCGCAGTAGCTTTGTGATATGCTGGCGCGAGTTCAGACTGGAGCCGAGCTCTAGTTGCTTGCCCATCGCCATGGTCACGGCTGGAGCATACCAGTTCAGGAAATGACCAGGGTGCCCACGCCTATGCAATCAAACGATCAAGTGCCTTGGGCATTATCGTCATTTCGCCCCTAGTTGTCTCTCGCTACCACAAACAATCGATTTGTTCAAATGACTAGAGTGCCCCTGCGGTTGTGATAGATCTATTAAACCCACAAGGGTATTTTGGTAATTTCACCCTCTACTCAATCACCCTTGGTGCAAGCCTTTTTAGCCTACGTGAATTTGTCTTGCATTCTGATTGGCTGATGTTACTTAATTCATAGTAAATCGATCCATGGTCAGAAAAATGCAAATATATAGCCAATGGAAAGGATTTTTCGAGTAGAATCCAATTTTGTGGTTTTTGAAGCCTGATTCTAAACGATTTTTTGAAGTTTTCTTTGAATGCCTTTCAAGTGTATAAAATGTTCTAAAATTGGTAAATAATTCATTTTAAGTCCAATTGAGAGATAAAAGGTGTTTTCCTAGTCAGTAAAATCTAAATAATGTTTTGGGTCAGGTTTTGAGTCCTAAATCAAAGTCTTGCAAACAAGGTCTAAAAATGGGTATTTTCCTTATACTTTAAGCTTTATAAATACTAATTCATGTGTAATGTTGTAACTAGGGAAAAATGGAATGGTGATACAATCAGATTGGTGAATGTGCTGGTAATTAATTAAAACAGGTATGTGAAGCATATTTTAGTATGTGACATATATGATGAATGTGAAATCGATGTGGAATGTATACATGCAAATTACCTAACCTTCAGTTGTGTCTTATCCAACCCTACACATTTTATGTGCTAGCCTTGATCTCCTCCTAAAATGCCTTTATTTGGCTCTTTACTTATTTGATGCTTTTGTTGCCATTATGACTCATCTATTTGAATTATGTGAATCTTGCTATTGCCTATGTTGGCTCATCTTTTTGAATTACTTGGATAATGTTGTTTCCTATGACGACCCATTTATTGAGATTATTTATTAGGTTTTATTCCCAAATGCTATGATGAAAATGTTACTTTTATATTTCTTAATACTGCCAAGTGACTATTTAAGTATGATGTATTTTAGGCCAAATGACAATGTAGTGTACATGAGCACAAACCACCCATAGGGCACTGAGGTTTTAGTTCTCCTGCCGGGCACTGGGGTTTTAGTCCCCCTGCCATTTTATATTAGGCACTGGGGTTTTAGTCCCCCTGCCACTTTATATAGGCACTACAGTTTTAGTCCCCCTTCCACTGGTGAGGTCCGGTAGGTGCCTCACCCTACATTGAGATGACTTTGTGTCTTAATATATTCATGCTATGTGATTATTATTGTGGTGATTGATTATGGCAGTTTTCTCCCTCTTATTCATATACTTGCCTCATTTCTTTTGAAATCTCTTATTGTAGAGAATCTTTTATATTGCAATGCATTAAATTATTTAATTGTCCGATTTCTCTTGAATAACACATACATTTATCTTTCTCTTACTGGATGACCCCAACCATCCAGGCTAGGATCAGAGTGCGCATGGAAGCTTGGTGAACCTAAGGCTAAGGATAGGACAAGAAGAAAAAGAACATATAGCTTGCATGTTCATAGTTTCCTTTATATATTAAGTTGTTTTGTTTGGGGACAATATTGGCTTAGTCTAAGTATTCCTCTACCTAGATCCCATGTTTTGTATAAAGTTGTACTTCCTTTATGGAAATTTTTATAATGTACTCTTTATACATTTTGAATAAAGTCAAGTTCTATTTCTTCCGCTGCCACACGATTGGTGTATTTGTTTATCATGTTTAACAGTAGAGACTTGGTCTTTACATATCCCAAATGAACTTGAGGCATGGAACATTCATCCTATCAATGTTCATTCACTTTCTTGATCTTAGAGTAGATTGGAAGAGATATGTATGACATCAATATCACATACTGATTCACACATGCATGCACGCCTTTCTCAATCCTACCATCAAGTGGCCATGGATATCAAACTCCCTCAAGAGGGACAAATCCCATATCTATCACTCACCCCTCAAAAGCCCCATGTGTCAAAACCACCCAATCATCACCTTTATAACAACCCATGTTTCAGGACTACGTTTGATGATGTCAAAGTGTGCCCAACGACATGTGTTGAGTGTAGATTTCAGTTCAAAGAATCACACTCACCACCATCACTGTGAGTACTGACTGTGACTACCATGTCATGGTTCCATGTGTCAAACTCACAGTGGGTCTGTCCGATACACTTGTTCTCTAACAAGTACCTATGTGTTTGGTTTGATATCTCTATATCATGGCTAATGAGATTCTATCATCAACCAACACCACAATCTAGTCTTGTGTGTCATTGTTGTCTATCTACCTTCTACAATGACATCCGACTAGGGACATAATGAGAATGTACAAACTCTTCGCATCCGTATGATCTCATCGTTCAGGTCATCAACCTGAAAGCATACGTCATTGAGTACTGTCATTCTCTAGACATTCAATCTTTTCTATCACTATCTCATATGATTGAACAAGAAAGAATTGGAAGCTTGCCTTTGATGTTTATCAAATCAATCTTAATGTATCCCACCAATCATCCCATGATTGGCTCTCAGGGCATACATACCAACAGACTCCCACTTGCACTGTGAGCCAATCACCCTTGAATCATATTCATAGTGATCTTCAAACATGTCCCACATATTGCTCTGCTCTAGTGTGATCATTGTGAGTAATGGCAACACCTTGCCAAAGTCAGTTTTTTAACTGCATGTCTCTCATCTCTTCGTTGTACGTCACACGTATGAGATGGAGTTGTCGTAATATGCGATCTAGTATTCCTTTGCTAACCTTTAGCCACATTGCATGATCAAGGATTCCATACTTGTCATCAATGAGCGGAATATCTATAAGTTCATCTCATGAACTTCCAGATCCATATAGTATCCACTATTGTTCTCTAACGCATAGATACTCGGCATTTCCTTTTAATTGGTTTTATTGGAACACTTCCAAATATCAACAAACTTTCACTTTTATATATCCTATATACATTTTGCGATTAATTTTCTATCCTTTCGGAAGTTTGCATCAATGTAACTCTTTACATTGAACTCTTCCTTATCTCCATAGAACTAGTACTTCTCAAGTACTTATCAAGTTCTCATGGTATTCCAGTAACCCTTACTGGAAGTAGACAGACATCCACTCGTCATGTCTCACATACGAGTTATCAGGATGAGCACATCATATTGCCATGTCCTCCATACAAGATGATGAATGCATTTTGTTGTTGCCATGTCGATACATGCAAGATAATGGGATGATTACATACATGATAGATCCATATCTATTCCTAGTGTTCCCATTCTTCATAAGAATTTGACACTTGGCCTTGGGATACTAACTCCATGTAACATGGACAAATTTTCTCCCACTGAATCTGTGCATACTGAACCTTTCAGTACAGATTGCCAATGTATTCTTTCTCTTTTCAGGTCAAGAGGTTTTCGAGAACTATCTCTATAGATCTCTATTCCTATCACATAGGAAACATCTCTATCTTCCTTAAAGATAATTTCCACTTTTGGATTTCCATTCTAGAACATTTCAATTTCACATCAACATGTGGAATGTGAAAACGCTCCCACTAAATCACAGATCCCTTCTTTATCTTTGACATATCAGTCAAACTCTTTGACTATATCATCAAAGTAAAGATCCAATTCTGAGTTTCTTGTACTCAATCAATCACATTGATTAGTACATTGTAACTTATAGACTTCATTTGCATTAGTGGATTCATAAGCCTTATAGGTTGTGTCACGTATACATCCTTGTTTTATTCCTCATAGGAATGCAGTTTTAGTATCCATATGACAAATGTCTTAGTCATTAAGTTGCAATCAACAAGCATCATCCTCAAAATTTTATCCATGTGTCTTAACACTTAATATTCATTTGCACTTATGGATTTCATCCAATGGGTGCTACCATCAAGGTCATACCTTATGGTTCACATGAATGTCATTTAGGATGAAATGGTCATAAACCATAACTCAAAATTCGGTTCCTCATATTCATCTAGATAGTTGACTCATCACATGAAAAACTTATCACATAGATAATTGAGGTGTAAGGATATAAGAATTCACAACCCTTGTGATTCTTAATTTCTTTTATTAGTGAGGAGTATTCTTTTATTAAGAAGAATTCAATTATTTGATAATCATTCTCTAACTCCTTAGAGTATGATCCCTTCTTGATTTAGACATCACCATGCCTTTAATCATGAGTTCACTATGATACTCTATCATAACCACTCATAAGGATCTCAAACATTTGGTCCAAGTATTTCATTCATTGATCTCATCAAGAATTAACACTTTACCAAATTTGCACTTCATCTATGATAATCTTGAACACTTCAAGATATTCATATTGGTATTTCTCGAAACACCATTTGAAGTATTAGCATTTGTTCCAATAGGTATGTAAATACATCACATGTATCATCCCTAATAGGATAATCATTCTCCCACTACCATTAGTGAAGATTGATTAATCATGTCCAAGATATTCATGTCTCTTACTGGTTCTCTAACCAAAAGAGTCTAGATTTATCCATCACATGGAAACTAGAAATGAATTTCTCATGATTGATGCTAATTCGATTGTTTGAGTTATCTATAACTTTTAGGTATCATTTTATCTTATGCATATCAAATAACACAAGATAAACAAGGCATTGCCACAAAGATCATATCTTTATAAATCAAAACATCTCTTTATTGATTGCCATCATTGTCATACAATATGCAAAAATAAAGTGTTTCTATCTATTGGCAAATATGAAATAGTAGTTATCAACTCTATTTCGTGTCCTTTAGGCTGAAAGAAACTGAAAGGTACTCCTATCTATGGCAGCAACACTTTCTCCAATGATGGGTACTCCTTTCTTGGTCCTTTCACAAAGGCCATCACTTCTTTGTGGATATTGCATATCATATATGACATATCCATATCTTGGTATCATATACCTCCGATAAAGAAGCGGTTCATTTCATGATCCTTAGGTGCAGATCTCCATCCCCTCCTTCATCTTCTTTTGTTCTTCAGATATAGAGGGCAATTCCCTCATACACCCTTTCCCCATGTGCCTTGAGGTTGAAGACGGCTTGGGCTACTGGCTAGCATCAGAACACTTCTTTGCTTTGCCCTTGTCCTTGCCCTTAAGAATTACCTTTTCTTTGATCACATCAAATATTATGGTTTGTCTTTCTTCATCTTTTCCTCTACTATCCTCAACATGTCCAACAACTCTTTCAACGCTTGTCAGAGTTGTTCATGTTGTAGCTTATCATGAATTGTATGATTCTCGCAACATTAGCAGTATCATACCAACACTACAACAAAATCCAATAAAGATCAAGGACATGTAGTCAGGGATATAGACCCTGACTAATTTAGCTTTATTACCCAAGGTATGTCCTTGGCCTTTGAATACTAATCCTTGACCACATGCTTTCCTGTAACTTGACGCTTCATATCCTCACCCGGTGCCCCAATTCCTTTTATCCTAGAAAAACTTACGCACCTCATATCCCCCGCCGCCAGATACCCTCCTCCAGTCTTCCTCTAACAGCACACTGCCACCGGACACGGCCCACCTGCCAAGGGTGCGTGGGGAGGCGAACTTGCTGAGGCGGAAGCATGACATCTGACGCGGACCTGAAGGCCGTCAAGGACTCGCTGGAGAAGGCGGCGGATGAGGTGGTCTCTCCGGCGACACTGGATGCGCTCCCCACCAAATTCTATGACCTCTTCATTATCAAGGGTCTCAAAATCGACGCCGTCGAGCCTGGGCACCTCCTATGCTCCATGACCGTCCCCCGCCGCCTCCTCGTAAGCTAAGCCCATAATCTTCTTTCAAGTCAATTTCTTTGTGTTGTCCGTATATTTTTCTCTTCTGATTTCTGAGAACTGGAGCTGATGGCGCGTTTGGCAGAATTCAGGGAATTTCATGCACGGCGGAGCCACTGTGTCCCTCATCGACCTGGTCGGTTCTGCTGTCTTTGCAACAATGGGGCACAACATCGGCGTCTCACTGGAGATAAATGTCTCTTACCTAGATGCCGTCTTTGGCGGTGTAAGTACTGCTACGCTACTTCTATTGATATGCCTGAGATTGTGGGTGTTTTGCCCAGCAACGGTTTTCGAATTGGATTCGCTGAACAAAATCCCATCTTTCGGGTTTGGTGGGAGAGGGCTTGCGATTTTTCCTGTTATGCCCTGATCGGAAGCAAGCTAGACCCGTTTCTGTTGTTTCCCATTTTTACTATTTTTCTATGTTACTCGGTTTATTGTCTGGTACCTCTGGCGCAGTATCATTCTCTAACCATAATCAGTCCAGATTCATATCATGATACCGTGCTTACTAAAGTAGGTAAGGGGCAGTGGCAGTTTCGTACTTCATTTTAGCATCTGGAGTGGTGCCTTCTGATCAGTAAGGATAGAACATATCCCAGTTTTGTTGAATCAATCATGCATGACTTTCACAAGTCCTAATACTATACCCTCTTGATGAATCCCACTAAATTCCTTCCTCATTAAGCCAAGAAACTATACATTTCTCAAAACATATGCTTATAAATGCACTCTTTTTTCAGATTAAATACTTTCAATTTAGAAAACTACTGAAAACTTCACGAACTTAAACATAAAACCATCCTTCTACACATCTCATCATATTTCATGAGTCTATGAGGAGATGTGTTCTATTGATCATCTCATGGAGCATGGCTATTTCTTGCTGTACTCATCTGTGGCAGAGCTAAGGCTCAAATCATCTGAAGAGGCATTTATTTCTCTATTTTGCTATACTAACTAATGAAGGTTCTGATAATTTTCCTTATGTATGTGCATGTGTCATGCAAATTGAAAAAAAATTGTGTGCTTTGGTGTTTAAGATGAATTATAATGTCTGCTTCGGTATTTAAGATTATTTATATTCATACATGATGCTTGTTTGCAGCGATACAAAACCTGCTTATTTCATGGTTTGAAAGTTGGAATACATTGAGAGATTTTACATACGAGTTAGAACAACTACAATAAAAGGCTTGTGATTTTTAACATCTTATACTAGAGCATAGTTTGTGCAGTAGGCTTTGGTGCAACATTAATTATTAGTACTTTTTACTTTTGGTTGACTTTTGTCTTTTCTATTAACTTGTAAAATGTACATTATAAGAATTGAGTACTAATTATTTTATATTGTAGGATGTTTCAGTACCCCACAAAGTTGAAAGATCAGAGACAGACGCGAGTAAAAGTCCAATGGTGGAAATAATGAATGTAATGCTAGAAAAGATGCATGAAGGAAACTAGTTTAGATATCAGAATACAAGTTGTTAAACAATATGATATGTCTTACAATGTATATGAGTTACGGCAGAACGGTTTTAGAGGATACATATCATTGTTTCGATGACCAACATGATGCTCCAGTCATGTTATTCAGATGTAAACAATATATTTGATAATTGAATGAAATGTTGTCACCTCTTTACTAATATTGTTGTCATGTAATAACAACATATAAGTTTGCATGCGTAGTATTTCTTTGTTTTATATATATATATATATATATATATATATATATATATGTATATATGTATATATATATATGAAATACAATTATCATAGATGTGCCTTGGATATAAAGAATTGTCCCAAGAGATTCTTTTTTATTCTTGTAATGGTTGCCCAGGGATTTCTCCCCTATTGGTCAGGGATAGGTCCTAGCCAACCACTATTGGTCACCAAGCTTTTGGCGAGGGTACGTTGGTCAGGGATTGGCCCTGACCAAGCCTTATTGGTCAAGGATTCACATACATTGGTCAGGGATTTTGCCTTCGGCTTTGATAAGATCTGTAGTAGTGCAATAGCCAACTCTTGGCTCAGAGGGAATCCTTCTTAGTCAGGTTTTCCACATACCCAATCACATTGAGTGTGTGAATACCTTACTGGATCTCCTTCTGTCATGACATACTAGGACAATGTCTTGGAGACATCATATGTCTCATGTTGTCTCTGCAACTCATAGTTCAAAGAACACAACATCAAGCACTCCTCATCAATGTCTTCCTCGGTATGCTTCCATAAGCATACTTTCACCCATTGATATGGTGGGATTGAGTTCATCTGGTTCTGGTATAATTAGGACTTAGAGCTTTCACTCTATGATTGAGAACACTTCTCGATGTCCTAACCAGTCATGGAAAAAATTCCCATTTAATTTGTTGGTCTCAAAGACTGATCGCAAATAAGTGATTATTGTTTGTTGTCATTTGTACTACAAAAGGAAATATGCAATTTTAGTCCAAAACTCATTTTTGACTTATTTGATTGATGTGAGAAGTTGACGATATAATTAGGCATTTAATTAATTATCGCTCCCACTATTTTACTTCAAATTGATAGCCCTCACCATCAATTTGGAAGATTGCATCGTACAACCTTCTAGTGGGCAAGATCTTAAAATCCTCTATGTCATGGACCAGCTAGGGTTGTCACCCACAACTTAGACCTCTCAGGTAGGCAACTCTTACCAATTGCATCATATGCAACTCCTGATAAGATATCATATGCAACTCCTTCCCATGATCATCTCCATGCCTCAAGGTGTTAGATCCTATCTAGTTCACCTTGTTAAGTCCGACCCAAAGCCAACACGATGAATATGCACCCTGCTAGGACAGACCCACACATTCATCCTTCACGCTTCCACGAGATAGACGGTGCACCATGCTAGGGCGTGCCCACACTTGGTCGATCAAGCTTTTCACATGTGTCACATTTGGAAGGCATCTAAAACTTAATATTTAATGGGGGATTTGGTTTTTATATACATATACATATCCAATCACCACAATACATAGTACATATCATATACATGCTATTTCCCACAGAAAACATGCAAAATGATAAAAGAGATGATTATGGCCATCCTAATGTGATTCCTCGAGCCAAGAGGAATCACGGTCATCTAGGTCTACATCACATGCAACTTGTATAAGATGAACTATGTGCCTTGCCTTTATGGGTTTGATCAACTCATCACATGACTGATCAACTCGCCATTAGGCCAGTCGGCTGGGTGCCACCATCCGATCGGTTGGCTCCTCCAACCGATCGGTTCGCCTGGTCATCGTGCCTCTCATCATGGACGCCACCCACTCGTCTCGCTCCTTGAACCGGTCATCAACCGATCGGCTCACTCCTTGAAACGATCATCTCGAACGTCAACCGATCGGTTTACGCCTTGAACCGATCGTCTCAGCTGTCGTCAGGATGGCCTCCGTTCTTTGACATAACAGGAAATAAAATTCTATCCTATTTTACAATGTAAAAAGAGAAACCTCGAGTTACATTCGAGGGGAGCAAAGATAGGAAAGAAATCTCGAATTATTTCGAGTTACATTAGGAATAGGAGAAGGAAGATCGGTGCACAGACCGAGATGCAAGCAACCACATACAACCATACACAGATAGGGTTTATTGGTCATAACCACGCTATACATCCACCACAAAACTCATTTAAGGGTGACGCGTATCGAGTGCATTAATATTACATATCATATATGTATTTTGGGATTTGTGGATTTAGGATTGGACATACATAAAGCCAATTTTATTCGCATTGTATGCAATAAATAAAGGTGACAAACCAAAATCGGTCATATCGATAATCCTAAAGTATAGAGCAGTTGACGTGGCTCTGATACCACTATTGGGTTTTAGGGGAGGCAGAGAAGGCAGCGGAAATAAAAAAAGTTCTCCTCCCCAAACCCAGAACAAGGAAACGCGTCAACTTCTATACAATAGGAAGGGATGGTTTGTAGAATCATACCTTTTCCCGAGGCTTGCTCGATGACAATACCTCGCGGCTTGTGCGGTCTTCACCTCCGGTCTTGGACGGTGTCTGTGCAGCTCCTGGTCACACCGGGACTGACAACTCTTGGTCTCACCAGGACTGTCGGGATTGACAACTGTCCTCTGAGCGGCAGAAATCTCCCGCCTCTGAAGTAGTCCACACAGACCACCTAGAGCTCCAATCTCCTTGTCTCACAAGGAATTGGAAGGAGTCATACCCTCCTGTCGGCATACTAGTCACCGACACACTCTCCTGCCACCAGTCGCATTCTGCAGTTATCTTTCCCTTATTGTGCCTCCCTTATCGGGTAGCACTTGCTCGGGCTCTCTCAGTTACCAAAACCAGAGAGAACGACAACTTTACAGAGCAACTGGTTGCACTGAGTTGTACTTTGAGAAGCCCCCAATACCCCTATATATATAGGAGGGTCATGGGATAGGGTTCTCTATCTCGGGCAATGTGGGACTAAAGCACGAGTAGAAGGGTTCGAGATTTTCCACAAAAACAACCAACTGCGTAACCTGAACCGATCGTTTCATTTAAGAAACGGTCGGTTGGGGATCTGAGCCGATCAGTTGACACCTCAACCGATCGGTTGGGACCCATGAAATGGTCGGTTCACTTCTGAACCGGTCCTTTCGTGGTCCTGGTCAGTTCCCGATTGACTATTCCTCTTTTGTTTCTAATTGGTACCTAATACCAATCCTTGTTCCAATCAAATTGGGCAAGTGAAACGAAAAAGAAATTTCTCACCAATCCTACTTTCCCAACTTGCTCGGTTGGACCAGTTGAACCGATCGTTTCAACACTTGAACCAATCGATTCACCCTATCCATGATCCGATCGACTCACCACCTGAGCCGATCGGTTCACCAAGCTCAGCCGATCGGTTCATCACATGAGACAATCGGTTGGGAGTGCAGATTGTGCAGAATTAGTCAATTGTAGTTTCAATGAATCTGATACTCCAATCAATGTGTCCAACACCTTGAACATTATGACATTGATCTATCAATTAATTGAGTGTTTAATTGAACTACTAAACTCCTTTAGTAATCAATCTAAACATTGTTTGTGGACAAAAATCCTCTTCCAGGTTAAATCCTATGTGTGTGACCCTACAGGTCCATTTCACATTGGCAGTGAAAGTCTGTAACACTTATGACTTCACAAGCAAAGAGCGGTGCCTAGTCACACATCAGTGCTACCCAAGTGAAATAGAAAGTTGGAGAACAACTTTCAATCCTACAATCCGTGAATGGTGTTACAATGAATGTATAATTCCTTTGTCACTGATATCCCGAATGAACTCGAGGCATGGAACAGTCATTCTGTCAACGTTCATTCACTTTCTTGATCTCAGAGTAGATTGGAAGAGATATGTATCACATCAATATCACATACTAATTCACACATGCGTTTATGCCTTTCTCAATCCTACTCATCAAGTGGCCATGGATATCAAACTCTCTCAGGAGGGACAAATCCCATATCTATCACTCACCCCTCAAAAGCCCCATGTGTCAAAGCCACCCAATCATCACCTTTATAACAACCCATGTTTCAGGACTGTGTTTGATGATGTCAAAGTGTGCCCAACGACATGTGTTGAGTGTAGTGATTTCAGGTCAAAGAATCACACTCACCACCATCACTATGAGTACTGACTGTGACTACCATGTCATGGTTCCATGTGTTAAACTCACGGTGGGTCTGTCCGGTACACTTGTTCTCTAACAAGTACCTATGTGTTTGGTTTGATATCTCTATATCATGACTAATGAGATTCTGTCATTAACCAACACCACAATCTAGTCTTGTGTGTCATTGCTATCTATCTACCTTCCACAATAACATATGACTAGGGACATAATGAGAATGTACAAACTCTTAGCATCCGTATGATCTCATCGTTCAGGTCCTCAACCTGAAAGCATACGTCATTGAGTACTGTCATTCTCTAGACATTCAATCTGTTCTATCACTATCTCATATGATTGAACCAGAAAGAATTGGAAGCTTGCCTTTGATGTTTATCAAATCAATCTTAATGTATCCCACCAATCATCCCATGATTGGCTCTCAGGGCATACATACCAACAGTTGCACCCTAGGTTTTGGGTAAATTGCACATTACACCAAAACTAGGTTTTCATGCACAAACATTGCTTTATCAGCTCTTTCTTGGAATTCAGGCTATCACAAGCCATAACTTTGCATCATCTTCACTCTCATGATGCTTCAACACATGAGGAACATATTATCATGCACAATTTGCAAATAGACCCCTCAACTTGGGTAATTTGCACTTTAGTCCAAAACAAACAAAATATTGATTTCAGCAATATTCAAAAAGGACTAAAATTGTAATATAATTTCCTCTTGAGCCCTAATTACTTTTCAAAGATAAAAGCATACATATAATTACTCTCATTATGCAAAACACCTAGGGTTACTTCGTAATCCAGGTCAGGGATGTTACAATAATAGTTAGAATGAAGGCTTAAAGCTTGAAGGAGATGGTATCACTTTATGAATTGATATCGGGTTCAAGCATACAAACAAGTACCTCTAACTCGATATGGTTATGTACATATATCACTTGCATGATATGTTTAGAAGATTATATCTCCTTGCACAAAATGGAGATGAAGTTCACACCTTGAACATGATATGGTGTTAACCATACATCTTTTGCACGATAGGAAGTCAAGCAAAGACTCTATGCATGGTATAGGGTCAAGTGTATACATGTAAGTCAATATGCTAAAACCCTAGTTTGGGTAACCCGATATGAGTAGGATAAGAAAGTATCTCTTGCATGATATGATCATGTAGTACACAATTGGTACACGATATCTTGAAGCACACATTTGGTGCACGATATGATTGATTGAGTATACACTTAGGCACAATATAAGGCATAAATTCAAATACATGGTATAACCCAATATGGTTGAAATACTTTAACCCGATATGGGGATAGATGATAGCTCATACACGATATGAGTCATGCCTTATGCACGATATGGGAGATACCCACTCACCCCTTATACAAGGTACAAGTCTAAGATTACAACTCTTGCACGATATAGAGATAGTGAACACTCTAAACAATATAGAGTTGGAAACCCAAGATGATGGGTAAGCCAATACAAGTAGTGAGTGATACCACATGGACGATATGAATGATATCCCTTGGATGCTAGGAATGGCACCTACTTCTACCTTGTGAATAATATGAGGTCCAATTCATACCTCATGCATGATATGGCTCATTTTACTCAATATGTTAGCAAACCCTGGTTGAGGGATTCAAATATGATATACTCTATCCTTTGTGTAATGAATTGTGATAAGAGAATTCCATTAGACACCTAGCTTGTCATATAACCATATGATAGGACTAATCCTTGAAGGTATGAAGGAGTTATGAGCCTAAGGGTCTACCTAACATGGTAACCCGATATGTTACCCAACATGGAGAACCGATCTGATAATTTTTGATGGGAAACTGATATGGTATCTTGTATACACCACTTAAACGATATATGATGAGGCAAACACTCTATGTCTGATATGTGCAAACCTTGTATACCAAGCATATAGCTTATACCCGATATGGGGTCAAGCACCTAGCTTATACCTGACATGAAGTTATCTTGAGTTGATAAGAACTAAGTGATAGTGAATTTGATATGGGAGCACAATATGATGATTAGGGGATACACCCTAAAACATGACATGGTGATGTGGTTATACCATATGCCCGATATGGATACACTACATGAAATAAGAATGTCTCTTAAAGCATAATATGTTAACATACACACATCTTGATACCTGATATGGAAGGGACACTTCAACCATATGTGATTGATTGAGAGACATATGTTGTAGGTTGTGTTAATTGTAAAATAAAAGATGATGTGAATTGTTAATGATGAACCAATATTCCTCAAGAGGAGGATTGAACCAAAAGTATGATGTAATCAATATCCTAGTGTGGATGAGAGAGAAACACATACTTTGTGTTGATAATCATTTAATGATGAATAATGAGAATAAATAAGTATGATTGAATACTTATGATATCAATGTATGCTCCTCGATGTATGGAACAATGAATTAGGGTTTGGATTAATAATATGAACTTGAAACCCTTTTCGGATATAAAGGGAAACCCTAACCCTAACAATGACCCTGTGATCCATGCGTATAGTTATTTCCTAGTGAGAGGTGACAAGATGTTCAATGTCCTTGTGAGCCATGAAAAATAGTTATTTCCTAGTGAGAGGTGACAAGATGTTCAATGGCCTTGTGAGCCATGAAAAATAGTTGTTGCCTAGTGAGAGGTGACAAGATGTTTAAATGGGCTTTGTGACCCATGTATATAGTTGTTGTTTAGTGATAGGTGACAAGATACTTAATCAAATCATGTGAACTATGTGAAATACTTGTACAACAAGTGAAATGAATACCTTGGTCTGAGGACCTAGAGGTAATGGTTACCTGTTACAGAGGTAACAATGTTGTGAGGTGATCTAAGGGTTTGAATACCCAGATCTAGTAATCATGATGATGATGATGTGAAGGGATGAGAATTCCCAATAATGTGATAAGGGACTGAGATCCCAAGTGTTATGCATCTAAATGTGCTCCTAAGATTTGAAAAGTACTCGATAAATGTATTACAACTTTCTTTGTAGCATTTGTTTATGATTGATGCTTATAACTTGTTTGATGCTAAAAGAATACTATAATGCACTTAATATGTAACATCCCAGGATTTGAGGCCTCATATACTGATCTTAAAAGGAATAATTGGACTACCCATATCACCAAGGTGCACCTCCTTTTTCGGGAGCCCATCTCTAAAGAACTCCATAGTTAAGTGTGCTCAGCTTGGAGTAGTACTAGGATGGGTGACCAGTCGAGAAGTTGATCATGGCTTGTGCGTGAGTGAGATTAAGACACGTAGTTAAGGATAGTAGTGGTCTATGGGGTCAGTCGTCATTCCTGAAACTCTACTAGAGCCTTGGGCAGTGGGCCCGGACATTACAAATGGTATCAGAGCCATAACCGCTCCAATAAGTGGGGCCCACATGGGCATGTGACATGCTAGTCTTGAGTCGTGCGGTCCAGGCATGTAGGAAAGGGTTGTCCATGGTTGACGTAGCCACCCTTGAGCTGGTATTCCGTGATCGGGAGCTGGGTGTCCATGGGCCATTGTGGGTCTGCACTAAAATGGGGTCAGATTATGAGGCCATATAGTTGAGACTTGACGAGGACGTCAACAGTCTAAGTGGGGGAGATTGTAACATCCCAGGATTTGAGGCCTCAGATAATGATCTTAAAAGGAATGATTGGACTACCCATATCACCAAGGTGCACCTCCTTTTCCTGGATCCCATCTCTAAAGAACTCCATAGTTAAGCGTGCTCAGCTTGGAGTAGTACTAGGATGGGTGACCAGTCAGGAAGTTGATCCTGGCTTGTGCGTGAGTGAGATTAAGACGCGCAGTTAAGGCTAGTGGTGGTCTGTGGGGCCATTCGTCATTCCTAAAACTCTACTAGAGCCTTGGGCAGTGGGCCCGGGCATTACATAATATATCACTAGAAACCATAAAACATTGCCCTGGACATAGATCCATCAGTGTCATGATTTGCTGAATGGTGAAACGGGTTACCCGTGGCATAACCAAGAGTGAATATTTTTGAATATGTGGGGGTGTAAGTATAAAAGAACGGCCATGTGTGAGACGATCCCCTTACGAACTCAGAATAAATGGGGATTTGGCTATATGCCATATCCTGGCTCGAGTGCGACTTCGTTTGTAGACTCTATGTTGAGCACGGTGAACTGGCCTGTGACTCAGAGTATGACTATATGCCATGACTCAGTAATTTCATAACTGGGGATGATTGTTAGTAGATGTTCCCCTAAGATAGTACATGCTGACGCAGTAGCTCTGAGCGAAGATGCCTTGTACCCTGGCACGCTCCATTTGCAGATTGATACAAGATGTCACTGCTAGTAGTCTCATACTGATCGAGACAGGTGAGTTCTTGGCAGCCAGCTCCTCCAATGACCTTGTATGGTATTGACTTGTGAGAAGTTTGTGGTCGGTTGGAGATGAACGAGGTATACTTCATCTCCTCAGAGCATAAGTGTGATTGTAAAATATGATCAGCCGTGTAGCATATTTTCTTAAGGATCGAATATGGAAAACATTGTTTGATGCGCAATTCAGTTATACATCTTAGCTTGATAGATGTTATTTATGTTTCTTTACATTCCTTGCAAAGTAGATAGATGTTTTATTACTCTACCATGGGTAGATGCATCATTTTCCTTAAGTAAAGAGATTACTTTGTTATGTTCATATAATGATTAATCATGCCGATTAATATAAAAGAACCTCTACTCAATTTTATAATGCTTATCTGTGATAATAATATGGTCAGAGGAGAGTTATATCTCTTGCTGAGACAATTGTCTCACCCCGTGGGATCCACAATTTTTAGGTGGACGTGCACGAGGCGGTGGAGACCTTTTGTAGAGGAGGAACAACATTTGGGGCAGCAATAACAGTTCAGGTTGAGTGTATTGTCTGTCGTGTCTTGTAGATAGAAGTCCTATGTGTCGTCTCTGTACTCTTAGGTCCTTGGATTAAGTTCGTAATGGTTTCATGAACCTGAGATTTTGGTTTGTATGCCTCGAGGGTTTATGTTGCTTCAGTACATGTGTTGATAGAGCAACTGTTATATGTTGTCCTCGAGATAAGATAAAACAATGTTTGTACAATGTGAATCATGATATGTATGAGTTCGGATCTTTTACTAAGAGTTTTCTGGGAGAGGATATCCGTGCAAAATGGTTTTAAATTTTAGTAATTTTTTTGTTAATCTATTGTTTATGATTATTCTGCATAATTAGTAACGATTTGGTTGTCAGTTTGGTGGTGGTCATTACAAGTACTGGGGGCTTCTCAGAATACAACACAATCAACTGAGAATCAGTTTCTCTAACAATTGTGTTAACCGAGAGAGACCAAGCTAGTCCTATCCAACAAGGGAGGGATGCTACATGAGAGAAAAATTGAGAATCGTTGTTGTGAGAGAGCAAGTTGGTGACTAGTATGCCAATAGAAGGGACACCTCCTTCCTGTCTATTATAGTTGAATGATAGGAGCTCTAGTCGGTCAATGTATACTACTCTAGAGGCAGAGATCCTTTTGTGGTGCGCTGCACCACAACGAAAGGAGATAACTCAAAACCAAACTGTAGAAAAGAGATAAACAAATTATTAGAAGAAACACTAAAAAATTAAAACATGTTTAATAAAACATCCATATAGCAAGAACTTGTACACATGAGTACTTTCATGCCTCAAAGAATTCACAAGGCACGTTGTCAACCTGTAACGAGGGCATTGTTCTAGAACTTATATACATGACTTCATCATATCTAATATACAAAGGCACATAAAGATATCACATTCGCAAAACACCTACAAACGTTCCCCAAAGACCCGAGTGTATAGGGAAAACGTTAGGACTCTATCAACAAGGACAACCAACAACACTTCCAACCATATCAGCTACTGCTCCTCTGGTTGCTACTCAACCTCCTCTGTACGATCTCTACTTCCTTGTGCTCATCCACCTAAAAAGGTTGTTAACCAATGGGGTGAGACACACAATCCCAACGAGAGATATAACTATCCACCAACTTTATTATTATCACAAATATGATAAACTAAGCAACATTATAAATAAAAGGAAGAAAAATTACTGATGAATCATGAAACATCTTAATTATTAAAAAGGAATATGAAGAACATGTAAATTCTCAATCAACAACATTGTATAAAGATCAAGCAAGGCCTCAACCAATGTTTTTGTATTTGATCCTAAACAATTATACTACACGACTGATTACATACTCATTATGCCCTAAGGATTTGAATCGTACCATTCAAATCCAACTGACCACTATATGCATATAGTCAAAGTTAGTGCCATACAACATCTAATGGAAGAGCCAGAATCCAGAACCTCCCCTTCCTTAGTCATTATGAGTAAACATGTAGTGACATCATGAGTAATCTTCTTCAAGAGACATTTTGTAACGACCACCATCAAACTGATAGCCAAATCATTACTAATAATGCGGAATTATCATAAATGGCGGATTAACAAAAATCACTAAAATTGAAAACCATTTTGCAAAGAGATCCTCTTCCAGAAAATTCTTGTTGAAAGATCAAATCTTATACACATCATGATTCACATTGTAAAACGAATGTTTCATCTCATCTCGAGGACAACATATAACAATTTCTCTATCAACACATGTACTGAAACAACATAAAACTTCGAGGCATACAAACCAAAAATCTTAGATCGTTGATTAAACCATTACGAACCGACTACTAGGACCTGAGAGTATAGAGACGACACATATGACTTCTATCTACAAGACATGACAAACATTACACTCAACCTAAGCTGTTACTATTTCCCTAGCTATTGTTCCTCCTCTGTAGAAAGGTCTCTACCGCCTCGTGCACGTCCACCTAAAAATTGTGGATCCCACAGGGTGAGACAATTGTCTTGGCAAGAGATATAACTCTCTGCTGACCATATTATTATCACAGATAAGCATTATAAAACTGAGCAGAGGTTCTTTTATATTAACATGCAGGATTAATCGATGAATGAACAAAACACAGTAATCGCTTTACTTAAGGAAAATGATGCATCTACCCATGGTAGAGAAATAAACCATCTATCTACTTTACAAGGAACATAAAGAAACACAAATAACATCTATCAAGCTAAGATGTATAACTGAATTGCGCATCAAACAATGTTTTTCATATTCGATCCTTAAGCAAATATGCTACACGGCTGATCATATTTTACAATCACACTTATGCCCTGAGGAGATGAAGTATACCCCTTTCATCTCCAACCAACCACAACCTTCTCACAAGTCAGTACCATACAAGGTCAATGGAAGAGCTGACTGCCAAGACCTCACCTGTCTCGGTCAGTACGAGACTACTGGCAGTGACATCTCGTGTCAATCTACAAATGGAGCATGCCAGGGTACAAGGCATCTTTGCTTAGAGATACTGTGTCAGCATGTACTCTCTTAGGGGAATGTATACTAACAACCATCCCCAATTATGAAATTGCTGAGTCATGGCATATAGCCATACTCTGAGCCACATGCCAGTTTACCGTGCTCAACATGGAGTCTATGACCGTAGTCGCACTTGAGCCAGGATATGGCATATAGCCAAATCCCCATTTATTTCGCACTCGATCCAGGATATGGTATATAGCCAAATCCCCATTTATTTTGAGTTCGTAAGGGGATCGTCTCACACATGGTCGTCTGTTTATACTTACGCCCCCACATATTCAAAAATATGCACTCCGGGTTATACCGTAGAAACCCATTTCACCATTAAGCAAATCCTGACGCTGATGGATCTATGGTCAGGGTAACATTTTATAGTTTCTAATGATATATTAAGTGCATTACATCATTCTTTTAGCATCAAACAAGTTATAAGCATTAATCACAACAATTGCTACAAAGAAAGGTGTAATACATCTATCAAGTACTTTTCAAATCTTTAAAACACATTTGGATACATAACACTTGGGATCTCAATCCCTTATCACGTTACTGAGAATCCTCATCCCTTCACATCATCATTGTCATGATTATTGGATCTGGGTATTCAAACCCTTAGATCACCACATAGCATTGTTACCTCTATAACATGTAACTATTACCTCTAGCTTCTCAGACCAAGGTATTCATCACACTTGTTGCACAAGTATTTCACATGGCTCTCAAGGCCCATTCAAACATCTTGTCACCTCTCACTAGGCAACAATTATTCACATGGCTCACAAGGCCCATTTAAAAATCTTGTCACCTCTCACTAGGAAACAATTATTCACTTGGCTCAAAAGGCCCATTTAAACATCTTGTCACCTATCACTAGGCAAAAACTATCTTTTAGGTCATCAGACCACATAAACATTATACTTATTATACAAGTATTTAACATGCTTTACAAGTCTTATTCAATAAGAGAAATACAACCTTCCCATTATTAGGGTTAGGGTTTCCCTTTATAGCCGAATATGGTTACAAGTTCATATTATTAATCCAAACCCTAATTAATTGCTCCACACATCTAGGAGCATACATTGATATCATAAGTATTCAATCATACTTATTTATTCTCATCATTTATCAATAAATGATTAACAACACAAAGTATGAGTTTCTCTCTCATCCTCACTAGGATATTGAGTACATCATACTTTATTATCTTGGCTTAACCCTTTCTTAAGGTATGTTAGCCTACACTTATCAAAGTGCATTAAACTCATTACATCTCAATGTAACAATTGACATGACACACTTCATGTGTTACTCATCCAAGTATATTGGATTTAAGGTGCATCAAGGTGTATCAACCTTGAGGTGCTGGATGTGATATTTATCATGTCTTGATGTATCAATTCCCTCATCACTTTTCTTATATTAGGGTATTTCCCATCCTTATAATTTATGCACTAACTCATCACATTTATCCTATAGTGTATTGGACATAGGTCACACATTTGAATTATCCAACTATCATCAAGTGATATGGACTTATCTCGAGTTAAGACATTATTAACCACACCACTACTTGATGTTACACTCATCACTCCTAAGAGTGTTTTACCCTCACCTTTAAAAGGTGTATCAGGTTGAATCATGTATGTCAAGTTCAACACATGTATTAGGTTAGGTGTATATTGAGCTAAACATCATCATATCCCTCATACCCTTACCCATCAAGGTATCAACCTTACTAATCATATGGTGTATCACCTTCACCAAACATGGGTGTAACATCCTCACCTCACTTGAATATATTGTCCACATCATACTTTAGTGTATTTGCCATCACATGTTCTAGGGTATTAACCACCTTACCACTTTTGTCATCTAGTGTATTAGGTTACCCACCATATCTTGTTAAAGATGTGTGCTCAACACCATATCGTCCAAGAGGTGTATGCTTAACCCAATATCGGTTTAGAGGTGTATGCTTGCTACCCATATCACTTTATAGGTGTATGTGTGCTTACCATATCGGGCAAGAGGTGTATGCTTGCTACCCATATCACTTTAGAGGTGTATGTGTACTTACCATATCGAGCAAGAGGCGTATGCTTTCTTACCATATAAATTTAGAGGTGTATGTGTGCTTACCATATCGGGAAATATGTGTATGCTTGCTTACCATATCACTTTAGAGGTGTACGTGTGCTTACCATATCAGGCAAGAGGTGTATGTGTGCTTTACACCATATCGGGCAAAGAGGTGTGTGTGTGCTTCACACCATATCGGGAAAAGAGGTGTGTGTGTGTGCTTCACACCATATCGGGCAAAGAGGTGTATGCTTGAATTAATATCGTGCAAAACGTGTATACTACATCACCATATCATGCAAGGAAGTATAAACCCATATCCATATCATTTTAGTGGTGTAGGTGCATCACCATATCGGGTTAGAGGTGCTTGCTTATGTGCTTGAACCCGATATCACTTGATAAGGTGATACCATCATCTTCAAGCTCTATACCTTCATTCTACTTGTTCTAGTACAAGGATAACAGGTCTAAGAAACTACTAGAACTCATAGATATATCAAGTATTCAAGAAAATTTTGGAATTGAAAGTAGATTATCAATATAGCAAGAAAGATAGTGAACAATAACATGATTGGGTTCAAGTTATATAACCCGCCTCAAGAACAACTTCAAAGCTCCAAGATCCAAATATTCATGTTCCTAAGGTTGAAGATGACTTATCAAAAGTCCAAGGCTTGTTCACAACTCCTTCATATACAAGGAATCACCATAGTTAACAACTTGGTGAAGAAGATAAGAAAGGAAGATCATAACCCTAGATCCATGCTTCAATCCAAGGTTGAAGATGATCATGGCCTTACCTTAGGGTTAAGATTTGAGCTCCTTATTTCTCCTTAGAACCTTACACGATACCTCACTAATCATGCACGATATTCCCTCACTTGTGGCCGATATCCCTTTCACTTGTGGCCAATATCACTTCACTTGGCCGATATCAACATGCTATGATCGATATCAACATGCTATGGTCGATACCACTTGCTATGGCCGATACCCAAGCCCTATGCATGATACCACATCACCTATGAAATATACCAAGGCTTTATGCACGATATATAAGAGCAACGAGGTGTTAGGATTCGAATTTTTTTACTAAGGGGTGAAAGGAAGGGTATATATACTTGAGGTTCATGGGAGAGAGTGTAAGAGGTGTCATCACCTTACTACTAGTAGGTGTCACATGGCCATGCATGGATTGACACATGTATTTGCATGCACTCCATCTTTCTCTTGCCATGAAAAATATAAACTAGAGGATAATGCAAGGGATAAGGGTCGGCCCCCTTTGGTTATCTTCTAGGACAAGCCACTTCCACTCACATTTATTATTATATTCACAATTCAATGCAACCTTTCCCAAGGAAAGTTGCAAGCCGATATCCATTGCTTTATTGAGGTTCTTACCTCTTTTTTACAAAGTCAAAGAGTTAAAAACACGATATGGAGGTATCCTATTTGGCTCCTTGTCCGATAGGGACTTCGCATTTAACACTACAACTCGATACACTCAATACAAGCTCAAAGTAGGGTTTCCATTCAACCCCTCTTGGTCTTTTCATCACCAAGAATACTACCACTCATAAATGATTCAAACATGGTGTCTCATTCATTCTCTCTCCTCTAAATGATACATAGAGGAAGTAGTAACACTCTAAAGGTGGTAATTTGCATTTCTACCCTATATATTGGGTAAATTACAAATTGTTCCAAAATTGGTGCACAAAGTACTAGCATTGTTCAAATAAGTTATAGCTTGATATTTAGGCTTTCCACAAGCCATCAATTAGCATAATTCTCTCCCTTATGATACTAAAACACTTTAGAAAACATTCAACATGTGACATATTGCAATATAACCCCTTATCTTGGGAAAATTGCACTTTGGTCCAAAATAAAGGAACATTGCTCAAACATCATTCAATCAGGACCAAACTTGAAACATAAGTGTGTCACATGATAACAAAACTCCTTAGAGGACTATATTAAAGTACTAGAAACTTTATTATCTAAAACAAATAGGGTGTAACTCATAACCCATGTCAGGGTCATTACACATTTAGTCTAGCTGTGCATATTTAGCCCACCTTGGTATAGATCATGACGCTAGAGGAATGGAGCTACAACTTATAGCAGTGCTCTTCTAGGTATGACTTATAGTCAATCCTGTGATGCATTTCTAGGTATGACATACAATCAATCCCATGATACAATTCCAGATATGAGTTACAGTCAATCCTGTGATACATTTCCAGGTATGACTTATAGTCAATCCTGTGATACAATTCCAGGTATGAGTTTCAGTCAGTCCTATGATACATTTCTAGGTATGACTTACAGTTAATCCTATAATACATTTACTTTCAGGATATAAGGTGGTATTCCAACTTGAACCCCGCATATTCAGCAATATGTATTCTGAGTTAAACTTGTTTCACCATTCAGCTAATGTTGACACTGAATCGATCTATGGCACATGGAAACTACACTATTAGATTTATCTTGATTAATTAGATCAATTTCAACATATTTAAGCATCAATCACGTTACAACATATAACCTCTAAATAAGATCTACATCATAGGTTATGACTCATCACCAGAATATATTGAATCACATCATCACTTTATGCCTACCATCACTTATGTGTCCATCTCAAGGACCAATGTCCATCACAAGGATGATATGTCCATAACAAGGACCACATGCCCATCACAAGGACCAATGTCCATCACAAGGACTGCATATCCATCATAAGGACCACATGTCCATCATAAGGACCACATGTCCATCTCAAGGACTACATGTCCATCACAAGGACCAATGTCCATCACATCAGAACCACCATAGCTCATACCTGGATATGTACATCAATCAATAACACATGTATGGTTAGAAACTAATAACAAGAAGGCAAATCATCATCATCTCATAGAACTCATGCCATACATTCACATCATACACTTTACATTATATCCATTAAGGTTTCACTTTACCCAATTAGGGTTTACAAGGTTGGATCATCAACCATACCATCTTTAGATCATCACTTCCTTCATCATTATGAGATGTGTTATAATATATAGAAGCATATTTCTCATTATTATTATAAAACATGTTATGTGGTTTAGAAAGATAACCCTCACATAATATGTGCAACTTATCCATAGGATGTCACACCATCACCATGAAACCTTAGCATCAACAAGATGCATCACTATACCACATAGGGGTATCAGTTAGGGTTATGGTATCAACCACCACACTAAAGTAGTGTATCAGTCACCACACTTAGGTAGGATATCGACCACCACACTGAGATAGGATATCGGCCACCACACTGAGATAGTGTATCAGTCAACCCTAGATATCGGGAAACCAACCTAGGTATGGTATCGACCTACCAACTCAAAGATGAGTATCAGTTCATTACAAAAGATATCAGTTCATCATCATCTTGTATCGGGCACAACACCTCAATGAAAGTGTGTCAGCCAAGACACAACAAGGATATCAGTGAAGAGGTAAATGAAGAAGGTGTATTAGTTATACCATCTCTTAAGGTGTCGGCCTCACCATCCCTTAGGGTATCGACCTCTAGGGTTGGTTGTATCGGTTGAACCACAAGGTAGGTGTTCCTTACATCTAAACAAGGTGTAACGGGCTAGGGTTATCAGTTTGCAAGATGTGTCAGGCTACATATGTATACGATTATGGTTACCCATGTCGGATTCCACTCTCAAGTAGAAGCATTAAGGTTCAATACTCTTCTTCCCTAGCCATCATGAGATCATGACAAACCCCATCATAAGAGGTGTATCAGTCTAGACAAGGCATGTTGGTTTACAAGCATATCGGCCTAGCATACCATATCAGTTTGCAAAGAGCAACTCATATCGGTTTAGTCATCCTCTACCTCAAGATGATGATACTACCAAGGTAAAGAAAGGTCCATCTCATGGCAGCAACTTAACATAGTTCTATTATAAAAAAAATAGAATGTAAAGCCACCAAGAAAAGCTACAAGCATGCAAGCAAAAACAAGCTAAGAGCAACTAGCAAGATAACAAGTAGAAAGGTGATAATAACAAAGTAGGGTTAGAGTTATATAACCCGCCTCAAGAACAATCACATAGCTTTAAGATCCAAGGTCAAGCTCCAAGCTCAAGGTAGAATAAGATCCTCCTAGCTTGACCTCCACCACAACTCCAAGAAGAAAGATAGAACCAAGGTTAAGGGAGAGAAAAGAGAGAAAAGAAGGTGCCAAGTTCCATGGTCGAGAAGAAGAAAGAAGAAGAGAAGGAAAGATAGAAAACCATGGCTTACCAAGGAAGATAAAAGAGAGCACCACAAGCTTCTAGCTTGCCCACCAAGCTCCAAGGGAGAGGGTTCTTCAAGCTCAAGGTCGGCCAATGAGGAGAGCAAGCAAGGATTGCTAAAAGGGTTCACTTGCATGAGAAGGAAGAGGTATGTATACATGGATGAAGAGAGAGAGAACAAGGGAAAGGTTTCACCACCTTAGAACCCTAGACGACACTTGTCCAAGAATAAGGGACACATGACATGCCATGGAACAAGGTTATAGAACCTATGTCTCACCCACTTAGCCACTAAGGAAGGTCAAGGTCGACACATCCATCAACCTCCTTCACAAACCCATAGGGATGTAACCCTAGGTCACAAGCCGATATGGCACTCCTCCTAGAGTCACCAAAAACCAATATGGTGTTCCTCAAGGTTCCATAAATTGATATGATGTCCCTCAAGACATCCTAAACCGATACCAAGCCTCTTCAAGGCAAGCACAAACCGATACAAGGCCTCACCAAGGCTCTCAAGCCCAAGACAACACTCCAAAGAGAAAAGCACACCTCAAACATGTGCCTAAAACATCACCAAGGATGTCACCACTCAACCAAGGCCAAAACAAGGCACCCAACACTTTCTCTCTCCTCTAGATGATGCCAATAGAGAGAATAAACACTCTAGAGGTGGCAAACTTGCATATCAACCCCTGATATGGGTAAATTGCAAGCTAGTTGCATCAAATCCTCACACAAAACATCAAGCAACAAGCTCAAACAAGGAACACCAACCTCCATCATGCCCTAATTACATCTTAGATGATTAGAGCAAGAAGTTAAGAAACTCACTTAAGAATAACAAATAGGATTAGCCCAAAATGTGGGTCAAGGTCCTTACACCTTTGGCTACTGCTAGGAGAGTAAAGTCAGCCTGCAGTCTGTAGAGAGACCACAGATGTTGTTGTAAAAGCTATTCTGTTCTATGTTCATGGTAAAAACTAGGAGCTGCACATCCACCGTCCAAAAGCAACTAGTTGACAGTTTCATTAAAGCAAGTTGTTGTTGCTGGACTTGCTCCAAGATCAGGTATAACTCGTTTAACCATCCTTCCTATTTCATAGTAGTTGACACGATCATGTTGTTATGGGAATATAGATAGATAATTTTTTTGTTTCCCCTACTATACTCTATGCATGTATTTCCCAACATATCATTGCCCCTTTTTAATTAAATAAAAACATTAAATAAACAAATTTCTTGTGAGAATGTCACCAATAAAAGAATGCACATGCTGAATTCAAATGTTTGGTGACCCTAGCTTATAACTACTTTTGATTTTTTTCTTGCTAGATAATTAAAGACACAATTGTTCAACGACAATAGTAGTGATGTTTGAATACTTTACATTTAATTACTTATAATTAATTCTTTAATATTATTTAAAATTTTGATAGGAATATGACCCAAAATAGAGCTGATTGGAAAAGAAGGATTCATGTGTCTGAACTCAAAATGGTTGGTATTGTTGTAGTTGAAACATGCCCATGATAATAAAATGTTCTTTTTATCTATTTTATTATTAAATTTGAAACATGCCCATGATAATAAAATGTTCTTTTTATCTGTTTTATTATTAAAGTTGCAATAAATGGCGAAAAAGAAATAGACAAATAGACAAATTTTTGGAAACTAAAAATACATTAGTTTGGCCTAGAAATAATATAGTATTTAATTTTGTGAGATAAAAAAATCTATGTAAATGTTACATGCTTTGTCAAAAAATTTCTCTCAATTTGTGTGAATGCATTACGTAGAATACTTTTCATTGATGTTGACAAAGTAAAATTCACACAAAAGAATTGGTTTTTTTAATAGATACAACATGTATCACACCTATATAGACTTTAAATATTAATAATTTGAACAAGCAATCAGATATATAATGTTGTTTCCATGTAATTATGCATGATCTGTCAAATGTGTATATAAGATCTTATATTTTTTGTATAGTATCAATTTGGTATAAAGCACTACTAGTTTTACCATATCTTGGTAAAAAATTTCATAAAATCTAAGTAGGAACTTCCTAAATTACTGTACAAACCTACCAATTTCATGTCTTTTGATGTGTATACAATTTGGCATATGATTTCATTACTTTATTTTAAAATTTCTTCAATATTTTAGTTTCACATCTAGCAAGGTTCATACCATGTAAGTAGTCTTACCATAACCTTGAGAAGCACATATGCACTTTGTAGTTGTGCTGGTCTACCTCACTAGGAACCCTATCTCCTCATTCACCACCAAGGTCTCCTTCATCACCACATACCACATGCTAAATCACAACTCCAATAAAAACACAAAGCAAGACTAGTGTGAAATCTCATTGGGGAAGGAGGAGTCTGATAATGCGACAAGCTCACAAAATGACATCAGAAGGGGATCAAGAGTAGATGATCATTCTACTATCCACAACGAGTTGTTTCAGGGTCTTTTCATTATTGATTTGTCATCAAGCTCTACTTCAACATGAAAACAACAAAAGAATGTGAGGAAGTAGTCAAAATGAATATGTTACAATGTAGAGCAATGTTGTTTCTAGGCATGATGGTAACTGGAAAGGAGGCATAGAATTATTCTAAAATAAAAAATAAAATATAAGATAGAAGATGTCTTTTTGTGTTAGTGTGGCTGCTGGAAAATATAAAAAACAAGGAAGAATTGATAAATCCATCAAAGGAAAAAATTACCAAAATTCAGTTATACTGAACTACCTTGAAAATTATATTCAAACATTTGGACTAGTGATCTTCTCTTTAGATTGGATAATCAAAAGTGGTTAGACATTTGCAATTTAGCTTCCTCCAATTCTCGCACCAGAAGTGGCATTCTCCATGATGTAGTATATGCATAAGAAAATATAGATCTTCCTAAAGGCAAATACAACCCTCCACTACCATTAAACTAGTCATGTAACCCATCTTCACCAACAACCCTCTCCTCGTATCAACATGATAATAATAATATATAGCCATCACGCTCTTCCTCAACTAATCTTTCTTTCAATTAGACAATACTTGCTAAAATAAACAACTTTCTAGCACGACTATTAGCAATTGAAAAGCGCACACACTAGAACCAATTGCTTGGTGGCCCTAGCTTCTAACCACTTTTATTTTCTCATGCTAGATGACTAAAGATACAATTGTTTCAGGAGTAACCCCTTAGTGTATGTTTTTTAAATTATTAAAAAAATAGCAATTTAATCATTCCGTTGTCAGGGTTTTCGAACTTGTGACCTCTCAATAAATGCAATATCATCTTTTTTTTCAGTTAGATTCCACTATATTGGAACCCCTTAGTGTATGTTTTAACCTTTTCAATATGATTATTTACAAATTCAGTGATTAATGATACATTTTGATCGATATATGACCCATAACAAATGTTGATTAGAAAATAAGGATCCATGTAGGCAACTGCGATTGCAACATGAATGGTTGTAATATAACCCAAGGCGATAAATGGTGGGAAAGAAATTGTCCTAGTTTTTCAATACTAGATCCATGAAGCATAAGAGTCCTCATAGAGATTGATTGGCCTAAAACAATATAAAAATTAATATATTAAGACAGATAATTCCATAAACAATCTAATATGCTTTATCGAAATAATTTTCTTTCAATCTATATAGTTGAATCACAAAAAATGTATTTTGGTTAATATTCCTAGATAAATTGTTGTTATCTAAATACAAGATTTATCATACCTAGGATCTTTATAATATCAATAAATTTCTAGTGACAAAAAGTTATTAAGTGTTCATGTCGACATGCCACTATGTGAATATGGAACTATTAAATGTATGTAAGATCTTACAAATTTGTATGTAGTAGTTGGGAAAGAGTTAGTTCTAAGTATTCCTAGCTTTATCATGTCTTGGGGAAATATATGCATGAAATTTTATTTGAAACTTCTTAAATTATCTGACGCACTTCCACCTCTTGTTTAGAAAGATGCATATGATTGCATAATTTATTTTGAACTTCCTCAATTCCTTATGAATTTTCACTTTCATATATGGAAAGGAGCATATGATATTGGAACCTTTACCAATACCTTAATAGGTACATACATTCTATCATAAAAATATTATGTGTATAGTGGTGTAAAGTTATAGGTATGTATTAGATTAAAAAAACGTATACATTATAATTTCTTTTCATTCTTGTGTGTCTCGTAAGGTAGGGGAGTGCCTATTAGTCAAGGTGATCTTCTATTGTATGCATGCATTAGGTCTGTGTGCCTTGATATATTATTAGAGAAAGGGAGGGGTACACAAGATGGCATGATTTACGAACAGTGGTAATGAAAACTTTTGACCGCAAATTTCATAATATTTTTACCTCAATATAAGAATTAAGAATTATTGAACATGAAATCAGTCACCCTTTGTACGGCTGTCATATCATCATTATATAGGAGTTTTACGTGGGCATATTTAGAGAAATATTCTTTCCTATTGATGACATCTCTAGAGTATTCTTTTCTATACAAGATATCTTTAGAATATTCTTTTCTACAAAACACATCTACATTTATTACAAGGATTATACATTTATATATTTTTATACAACTCCGCAGTCGGAGCGGGAGGATGACTAATGCTCGGGCTGGATCGAAATTGTTGGAAAAAGAGACGAGGCAAGCCTTTGATAAAAATAACATATTAAAATTCATTAGGCACATACAACACACGTAAATAAACAATCTACACTTTCTCACGCATAAAGTGAATATCAAGCTCAATATGCTTGGTGTGCTGATTTTGTATCGGGTTACAAAATATATAATTTGCACTGAGATTATCACAATAAACCACAATGGCATGACACAAAGGGATATAAAGCTTGAGTAGAAAATTTCAAAGTCAACATGACTGGGCAACAACATTAGCAACACCATGATACTCAGCTTCAACGCTAGAATGGGAGGCATGGCATCTAGAAGACCAAGAGACCAGATTATTGTCTATAAAGCACAATAGCCAGAAGTAGAGCAGAAAGAATCAGGACAACCAACCCAATTAGCATCAGAATCAGCTATATGTTCATTGATGGGTGTAGCAAATAAGTGCAGACCATGATCCAAAGTTCCCTGTAGATAACGTATGATATGCTTAAGAGCATTAAAGTGAGTCTCACGTGGATCATACATTAATAGGCACACTTATTGGACGACATATGATATATCAGGACTAGTGAATATAAGATATTGGAGGGCACTTGTTAGACTGTGACCTAAAGTAGGATCTGATACAGGAAGTCCAGGAGTGGCACTAAGTTTACATTAGTATCCACATGAGTAGTAACTGGGTTACATGAGGACATGGAAGTATGTGACAAAATATCTTGAACATAACTTCCCTGAGATAAAAAAGACCATGAGCATCATGTGTCATAAAAATACCCAAAAAAATGATATGGAGCTTCCAAATCTGTCATGATGAAATCATGTACAAGAAGATCAATAGTAAGACGTAAGAAAATGTCTGAAGAATTCACTAAAACAATATCATCCATATATAATAATATATAAATTGTATCTTCGCCCTGTCGATAAATTAAGAGGCATGAGTAAGTAGTGTTGCTTCATAATACCAGCCGAGTAAAATAGGTAGCAAATCGTTGATACAATGCATGAGGTTCTTGCTTCAGACAATATAATGATTTTCATAATAAGCAGACATGTCGAGGATTGGATGGATCTATAAATCTAGACGGTTGGTACATGTAGACTGTCTCATTTAAGTCACCATGTAAAAATCTATTCTTGACATCAAGCTGATGAATGCGCCGAGAACGAGAAATAACAATATGTAAGAAATCGGCATGGCAGCACGCTTAACAACAAGATTAATTTTTTTATCATAATCTACCCCCACATGTTGAGACTTTCCATTGACAGCCAAACCTACTTTATAGCGTTGAGGAGAACCGTCTGAATTAAAACCGTGATGAAAAAACTACATGCAACAAATACTTTTAACATCATTAGGACGAGGAACTAAGATCCATGTATTGTTCTGTAATAACCATAATACTTGTCATGCATAGCCGCAGTCAAGTTGGGATCCAAAAGAGCAATTGTAGGAAATTTTGCTATAGGAGAGATCGTGGTAGTTGTGGAAACTGTTTTAGTGTGAAGATTCATAGGAATGCAGGATTTGTAAATTAGCATATTGAACATGAAATCCGTCAAAAATATTAACCACAAATTTCATAATATCCCTTCCTCATTATAAGAAAGGCAAATATAACTCAAGTAAAGTTTGATCATCACTACATCATACTGAATTCTCCTTACAAAGCCGTCCAAACAGCAGCGGCTCTGTTTGATTTGATCCGTAGAACTAGCTTAGTAATTCAAATATAACCGTTGTTGACCGTAAGGAAATTTGTTATAGTAAAACTGATATGACCAGTAGTTTGTAATTTAGCTCGGTTCAGCTTGTTGTCCATCCTACTTTGAACCAAAGCGCCCGTAGTCGCCGGATACGAACTCGGGAATGTTCAGTTTATTGGCCAAAAGATTTCACGGAGCATACCACTGTTCATCCACTAGAGTTCTAAACCCCAGCGGTCTCCTTATTACCAACCTGGGTTTCATTAAGTTTGCCGTTTGGAGTCAGATTTTATTTATTGGAGTTTGTTGGCCAGTTTTAGTTGACTTGACATGAATCCAACAACGATTCAACAAAGCTGCATGTTGATGCACCGTTGAAGTCAAAGTCATCAGTCGTACCCTATTGCCCTGCTATTAGGATTTCTTTCGAGTGGGTCAACAATAGCCATGTGAATACCAATTCAATAAAATATTTCTTTTTTCATTTGTAGGCTGTCGTATACTGCTGCGTGCATATATTAACTTCGGTTAGAGAGGCTGTTTACGGGGCGCTGCGAGCGTGTGGTTAGCTGACATATTGTTAATACTTAATAATTATCAATTAATCTATGGATTGATTGTTAGTTAATGTTAATATTAACCATATGTATATTGCTGACTGTTGACTGTATTCACTACAAAAAAAGATGCCTTATAGTGAAGGATATTTATGAAGGACAAAAATCCGTAAAAAAAAGATGTCTATTTATGAAGACTTTACTTTTATAAATCAGATTTTGTCCCTCAACCGAAATTGTACACAAGTGGATTTCAATCACGTCCAATGTCCCCTCACAGATAGAACATATTACTGACTATCCTTCACAAATATTTTTTTTTCCATTAATTTGTTCATAGAACATATTACTGACTATCCTTCACAAATATTTTTTTTCCCATTAATTTGTTCCCTCCCCGCCAATACTTTTCACCCCGCCAATACTTTCAACCCATCCGCCATCCAAAACAGTGAGCATGTCCAGTCACGTTAAACACTGGAAATCTCACACCCATCTTTCGTTGGTCGCGGCGTCCCCCCTTTTGCTCCAGCAGTATTTGCAGCGCCTTATCATCCATAGTAATTTTGTCCCTCAATCCTCGGTATCTACTTGTGTCCCATAATGCACATGCCATCAAAGGAGGACCACCAGAGGAATACGAGCCGTGGCTAGAAGGCATGCCGGTATTGGATCTTGTAATCACACTGCAAGGAATAAAGTATAGTGTGGGGCCTTTATTTTATGTTTGTTCGTAGTAAAGGGATTTCAATACACTTTTCTACCTTGCGCACATAGCAGTAATCAAATGTGGGAAGGTATACATCCGTGTAATTCTCCTTCAAGGCCCTCTTTTAAGTTTTAACGCCACTTTCTACCTTAAATTATGGTTTGCGTGCCTCGATTCATTTACGTCCTGGGATCCCAGGAAGTTGCTACCTCCTGTGTCTAATTTGTCTAAGCTTGTCATTGTTACTGCATTTGAGATTGGAAATGGATATGCGTGTGAATATAACTAGATTAAATCTATCCTTTTTTTAATCAAATCTATGGAAAGGTGCAATGGTGCCATCATCAATCGTGCTTTCTAGATCCAGTGAGCAGCAACCATTAAAATAGCCTCTTTTTGCTAGAAAGGACGAAGTAGTGACCTACCAATCGTGTTATTGTTGACGAAACCACCAACACCAAGTTTACGAGCATCGCTGTTGCCGCCCCCACTTATTCCAACACCAAAAGATGCACATTTTTGCAGACTGCATTTCACTCCATGAGCCGTGGGTTTAATCGATGTTATTGGTTTCCTGATATGTATATATATTATTTTGTTTGGCAAAGCGATGAGTTGTCTCAGCAGTGATGGGTAGTGGGCTAGTCACTACCAATCGTGTCACCAAACATACTATTTTCCACCGTTCTCATTTTACATTGTGTTTTTTCTTTCGCGATCAACAAACTCTACCAGATGCTTATTTCTCACAATCTATTTTTTTTAGAATGAGTCATCAGTGACTGGCCAAAAGCGATGAATACAATCGCTTTCCTAACACTGCATTCAGTGATAAACTTTCTATAATCTCTATGATCTAAGTCTCATCAGAAGCGTAGAGAAAAAACACTTTCCGCCCGATTTCTTCTCTTGTGCGTAAATTCTTTATTGGAAGCTTTGTCTTTAATTTTTGACTGTTTCTTGGGGTTGAATCATCCCAACATCTCATCACAATATTATATGTACCTTTTATGCAAATTGCATTATGATCTTAATTCTATACCTGATTACTATGTCAGGAATGCTTTTTGTGATATCCACTCATCAGTGTATCATGCTATTGTGTCACTGCACGTCATAATGGATATAATATTTTGTTCTTATATAGGTAAATGTCTTTCAGTAGTCGAGTGATACACTAAAGATGACATGTTAAATTTATTCCAGTTAAAGGTGGACATGAAATAATAATTTCAATTTTAAACAACATTAGGTCATCTACCATATCTTAAGGGCAAGGTTTGTACCAATCATGTTAATGAATTTAATATCATTTTTCATATTGATTCCAATCTATTTGAGTTTCTATATTGTTGGTTCTATGTCGGCTTTCCTCACAACTACCATACTATATGTTTCAGCAAAAAATATGTGTATCTATTCTTTTTCTTTTATTGATTCATGGTTGATAAATAAGATAGAAATGTAAATGGTTAGAAGTTTAATATTTCAACATATGTAGTGAACCTTCTATCTAGCAAATAACTATGTGCAGAGTTTAATTTGTTGTACCATATTCCTATGAATATCAAAGTACCCACATTTTGTGTAATAAATTAGGTTGAAAAGTATGTTTGGAACATACTTAATTTATTACAATCAAAATTTCAAAGCTAGACACTGCATAACAACCACTTTTTGGGTGAAACTCTATGCTAATGTTTCAATTTGCTCAGTGATTAGTGAGGATATACTAATGATCTATAATATTGACATCACAAAAGTGGTTAGTGAAATAGTAAAATATTCAACCCACATGCTGACACTAGGACATTACTCTGCTTGACTGTCTATCCACCCCTATTAATATCACTACCACTCGTCTGCCCCCTTACCGTGGGTGGATGGATCCACCACCTATATGCTAACGTACCCTTCTGGATACCGACCTTACAAACCCTGGTAATTTTTCATGAAATTGAGCATTAACTAAAAATGTAGTAGTGTTCATTGTATGCACTATGAAAAAAATGTGGAGGAGTTGTTGTCATTTAGCTTTTCAATAAGAAAGGGGCATGGAAGATGACCATAATTGCCACTTCCCATAAAATTGGCATGATTAGACAAGTTTACCAATTCTGCTAGGCTCTATTCCAGACCATGTTTAACTAAAAAACACAGTGTATAACACATTATATGAACACCCACAAGAACAACTTCACACACATGCATATAAAAAAGGGGAAACCATATTGAATGTCTTTACATCTACGTGAATGGAACCTTGGTTTGGGTCCTCATCAAATTCCTATAAAGATCATACATGATAGTAGATGTGTTGTTGCAGGGCAAGATCATCAGACCAGTGTGGGTATTTAATAAAATTGGTATTCATCTAAATCTTCAAAAAACTAGCTAGCCATGTGATAATATTGCTAATTGGTAAAGATATGTTTGTTTTGTAATCTAATGCATATGAAAGTCTATTTAGATTTTTTTTGGTAACTTGATGCATATACAATTTTTTTGGGTAATCTAATGCCTATACAAGTCAGTTTAGAAAATAGTAGACCCTCGAGTAGTAATTAGGCCACCATCTTGAATTGCAACAATGACTTCCCACGCTAACTACAGGGGAGGACAAGGTAGGATGTGATGGACTTCTTTATGGTTAGTTGATGGCATGAAACTTTTATCAGTAATAGACATTAGACGTATTAGAATAAATCTA
Source organism: Alisma plantago-aquatica (assembly GCA_963693085.1). NCBI lineage: Eukaryota > Viridiplantae > Streptophyta > Magnoliopsida > Alismatales > Alismataceae > Alisma > Alisma plantago-aquatica. The sequence goes on along the minus strand of OY856409.1, from coordinate 1,380,269,741 downwards.
GAATAGTTTGTTTAGTGGCTAGTAAACATTAGGAGTATTCTATGCATGGAGTTAGCTCTAAGTGATGCAGGTTGTTTCCTTAGATCTTAGTGATGCATATCCTACTTTTGTCATCAACTATGTTTTACATTTGTAAATTGCTCGCCACAATGGAGTTGCAGGCCGACCGACTTGATTTGCAAAATGATTCATATTTGTGTAACATACTTTTACACTAGTGCTTCTACATACCTTATCTTTTTTCTTATTTATATTGGTAGGGTATATTTTCTTTCAAAGATAGATTTAGACCCTCAACGTGCCTTGTATTAGACCAGAATCAATGTATAAGGGCATATTCATTTTTACTATAAATTATTTATTTATCATCCTTTCAAATTCAATTGATATAATGATTTGTGTCATTTTCAAAAGTAGAGTACTTATGTAATTAATCGTATGAGTGTTGACATTGATGAAGATCAACAAAAAATTTGAAGGAATATGAAGTCATTATTAATGTTATGAGTTCCACACATGATATGTTGATTGTTATCAATATAAAAAAAATATTTAATTCTATTAACATTGATCGAGCAACATATGGATAATATTTTGGTTCAACTATAAATATTGGTTTGTGGTGATATTGTTGTGAAAATTTTGGTGTGATAATGTTGTTATGATGGCATGTGAATATTATACAAATAATTCTTGGTGCTTTAAGTTTGATTTTTTTCATAAAAAATGGATATTTATTAGATTAACAATTTCATAAAAATAAATAAATAATCCATGTCTATTACTCCTTAATAAATATATTGATGAAGGTTTTAGTCCCTCAAAATGTAGCAATGAATACCAAAATGACTGCCATTTTTTTATGAAGACCAAATAGCCTCTCAACCATAATATTAATGAAGGTGCTAACCCCTCAAAAATATATGTGCCAGGACCATCAAGTCCCTCAAAAATGTATTCGTGAAAATTAAACAATCCCTCAAAAATATGTTTATGAAGGATAAATAGTCCCTTAATATAATATTTTTGAGGGTCAATTAGTATGTGACAAATGTATTTTTGAGGGCCACTAGTATTTGTCACAATGGTTATCTTCACAGACCATTTGTGAGGGTCAGACCCACAACAGTCCCTATTTGTGAAGGAGTATATAGAGGAGTTTGTCACGGGATCGTCCTATGAAGAAAGACTAGTTTTCTTGTAGTATATTTATATTGTTGACTGTCAGTTTCATTCACAGATTCATTGTATTTATTGTAAAGAAGATATCTCCTATATATAAAGGGACATACTCCTTGTACAAAGTTATCACAAAAATACTTGTATTTTCATGTTTTAATTCATTCACATGGTACTAAATCTAGGTTAGGATTTGGTTTATCCTTCCATCTCCCATCAACACTTTGCCACTACTCATTTTTTTCCATTGTTTCACAATGAAAGCCAACAATACCAACAATAATTTCCTTTTGCATCATGCATCAATAATTCTTTTACACACTGCCATAGATTGGCGGCCATGGCACACAACTGTTTGTGGTAACCTCCTGGGACACCACATTCACCTCATTCTCTATCACTTGAATCCTTCCAAAACTCCTCCTCAGCACCTTTCATCTAATGAGAAAGAGGGTGTTCTCATCAACCCCAAATTTATAAAGTGACAGATTTCTAACAAACATATTACGTCCTATCTCGTCAATTTTGTTCACATAAGTCTTTGAGATGGCATCCTTTAAGAACACACCACCATTGCATCTGTATGGACCAGTCTTGAGGGCCGATTCACTCAATCAAATATTGCTCACAAATTTCAACTAATAATGGAGGAAGCACGAACAATACAATGTGACCTTTCCATCTCTAAATATTATGACCACATGCGTAGCTTTTGGCATCTTGGAAATATTGAAAGGCTTGTATTATCTACATGTGCACCACACAATAAGGAGTTTTATATGTATCAATTTCTTATGACACTTCATCCAAAATTTCAACTGTGTGTAGCCAACATCATACAACGGCTAACAACGCCTTCTATAGAATCCATCATCCCTGAACTTGTGGAAGATGAAACTCATCTCCGACTCATGAAGGATACAACATCAATGCACAATCTGCCACTTGTCACGTCTTCCACTGACATGGCTCTTGCAATCACTGCTACTATAAAGAAAAAATATCATGATCATCTAATGTGTACACATTGTCACAAAAGGGGGCATCTGGTCACAAGATTTTTCAAGCTTCACCCAAATCTCTATCAAGAATATAAAGAAAGAACCAAGCATGCTACTATCCTGACTATAATAAACACTACTACTGTAGCAAGTGGGATTGAAAAAGCAACTCTCTCTTACACAGAAATCGTAGACATGCTTCATAAAATCATGAAGATGGGTAGTGATGGCACATCCACATCATCATGGACTGGAGGTGCGACTTCATCTTCATCTTCCTCGACTATGGGTATAAATTTTGAATCTTAGATCTTGGATTTAGTTGCCACACATCATATGACTTTAAATTCTTCTATTTTGAGGAAATTTCTATTCACTACAATAACCACTAATAGAAACAACAGACAACACACTTATTGATATATCTCATATTGGATACATCATGCCTCAATTCTCAATTCATGAAAAGATTATTTTGCCCAAAGTTTTGCATGTTCCTAACTTGCATATGAATCTTGTATCTGTTGCAAAATTTTGTGATTTTGGCTTCCAAGTGATTTTGATAAAGCTTTGTGTTATGTGCAAGATCCACATTTTATCCAGGATATTGGGACTACGATTAGAGTTGGTGATCTATATCATGTGTCTCATCTTCACATTCCAAACACCACCACATTGCCTCTGTTGGAGTAATGCTGTAACGACCCCGCCTCCTGGTAACCCCCAATTAAGGGAGACCTGAAGGTCAGAGTCGTTATCCCAATTAACAGGATCAAAGGTTCGACAAATAATTAGTAATAATTATAAAATTCTACCAAACTATGCTGAAAATTGGAATAAAATAAAACTTTGCATACCTTTTTAAAAAACTTGGATATCTAACTTCTATCCACATCTAGACTCTATTCTAACTAATCCTCCTTGCACTTTATTTCTTAATTTCATAATATGCCACTTTATTGTTTGTCCTTTTCAATTTGTACCTAAAACGCCGACAAACAAAATGTCAGTCAGCATATAGGAATATGCCGGTATGTGGGGACAACCAAAATTTTGCAGATATGGCAAACAATCTAAATATCACAATCAAGTTAATTAACAAGACAAATTACGCATTCAGTGTGACATTCTCCACCATTTTTGCCCTAACCCTGGAAAACCCATCTTAGGGTTTTTCTTTTTCCAATGACTGAAGGCTACCTTCTCAATCCCGAGCTTGGTGTCTGGGGTCACCTCTCATAGTACCCATTAGTCATTCTATAAAGACCACCTTCTCAATCTCGAGCTTGGTGTCTGGGGTCACCACTCATTGTGCCCATTGTTCTTCCCTCCTGGGCTTGACCTTTTGGCATCATCCATCAAGGTGGCATGTAGGTGTGAGAATACACACTTCTATTATTATTGTGATAATCATAGTGACTTTATGATTTGCAAGTATGAACATCCAAACTGATAGGTTGCATTCAATGCGATGAATCATCCGGAAAATCTTTGGGAAACTAATGCGATCAACCACAATTAATTACATACCTGTCAAACTGATTTGAGACAGAGTTAATCCAATGAATTCAAGAAATCTAATAGGCAAGAAAGCACACAAAGAGATCCTAAAATATGCATACAATTTCCTATCATTGATCATGCTATCAAGATCTATTAAACCTAGCTCGATTCCTAGGGTTTCTAATCCACTTTTGGGGTTTCCATTGCAATTAGGGTTTTTCTTTCACTTTTATTACTACAAACCCTAATGACTATGTTGTTTACATCTAGCTAATAGAGCACAGCTCGAGACCTTCCTAGCGGAGAAAGACCTACAGATTTGAAATGGCCCACTGCGGGATGTGTTTACCCAAACCATAAGATTTTTGGTCTTTTCCATCCATTCTCTGGGAAGGTCAGACGTCTTCGCAATGCAATAAGAAAGAAGTAGGAAAGTTGGAAAGGGGGGCAGCGAACTCAAGGATGGCCTTTATGTATGAGCCGAAAAGGAGGTCTCCATAGATACCAACCAAACCCCCTTAAGAAAAATAACTCACAAACCCTAAGGATCATAACCTATCTCATCTAACAAGCTTATGATCATCATTTAACAACATATTTTCACATATTTCGAATTAAATATGATCTTTTCCTCTTTTACCCTAAATTAGGGTTTCTAAATGCTTTATCATTCATAATTGGTGTAAAACCCTAAACCATGCAATAATTCATCTAGATCAGGTTCAATTTCATCATTAACATTTCAAAAGGTTACTATTACATAATTTCACCAATTAAGCATCACGAACTTAACCATCAATTTCAATTAGGGTTTCTAACATAATTTCAAAGCACTTTTCATTAACTTAGCATACTTTTGCAAATAGGAAAAAAATAATGCTTTGAAAGTATTTTTATTGGATTCTACGTGTTCTCCTGATCAATTTTCATATTTTGCATGTTTCCATCAGAGTTACCAATGATTAATTAGGATTTTTGCGATATTAGTACCTTTGGGCCAATCGATGGCTGCCACGTCGGCCCCTTTCGTTTTTCTTTTATTTTGATTCTTTTTCCTTCTCTCGCGGATCATGCCTTGGATCTGACTACTTGATAACCCAGTTGCCCACTCCCTGCATCATCTTCCTCATGCAGATGGGGATCCCGCTTCCCATGTTTACTCTGTAAAATAGAGGAACGAAGGTGACCTTTCTTCCTCCTCGGCCCATCGACCGTAGATGCCAAACCATGCCAACTGCGTCGATCCTTCTTTGCCCGGCTCCGCTGACAGGGACAGACTTGCCTCACACTTGCCCAAGACTTTGGTGGTTGTCTTCAACTGCGTGTAGCCTAGCGAGGCAACGCCGACCGTGGTCAACCTCAGGGTTGACTCTGAGTATCTGGCTTCCCCAGTCACCGGTGGAGGCCGCCACACCTCCGCTGAGCCTCTCTGAACTCAAAGGTGCCTTCGGATTCACCATATGTGGCTCGAGTCGACGGGATGGAGAAGCCCTTCTCCGAAGAGAAGCATCTCCAGGTCGGAGGTGAAAGTCGAGATTCTTCTCGCAATTTACTGTGTAACTCAACTCGTTTCTTCCACGTGAACTCGAAAGCAAGTTTTAGGTCTTTTCTTAAGGCATGTAGCCCCCTATATATATAGGGCAGGCCGACGAGGAGACCCCAATTGGATTTGGGCATTTTTCTTGGCGTCCAGGAAACTTACCAAAACCTAGGTCTCCTAGGTTTGGATTCTTCTCCTGAATCTACTAGACTAATTTCCATAATGATTCTCCCATTATCTTGCAAGATATTGGTTTTGGAAGGTTCACCCCCTCAGCCTCCTGTTTCCTTGTCTGACCGAGGAAGGTGACAACACAACATATATTGGATCTGAATCCAACAGATGTGGTGTCACACGTCTATATCAACTATAGTTCTATTAGGAAATAAAATTGTGACATTTATTATAATCACAACACTTTAGGGAAATTTGTAAAAGCCATAACTCCCAAACCGAGTGTCCAATTAATCCCAAAATTTGAGGGAAACTTAATAATGACTTAATCTACCTCTCTGCTAAATTTGGGTTCATTATATAAAAGAAAACGTGCCTTTTCTTTAGGTGTAAGATATGACTGAATTAGGCTTATTTCTCACATCTTATCTCTTTCTTTACTTATTATCTTGCAACTTGGACTCCTTGAAACCCAAGAAATCCTAAGATTTCGAAATCCTTTTTGAAGGATTCCTATTATCCTTCTAGATGCATCCACATCCTTTATTTCTAATTATCTTACTTATTTCATTATTAAGATATTTCTTTTCAAGGATTTCTCTTTATCTTTCATTTCCTTTTTCCTCTTTTCACATTTCTTTTATTAGAAATCATATAGAAATGAAATTTATTTAATTGTGGCCATTAATTCCACTTTCTAGATATTTCTATGTATTTCTCATAATTACTTTGCTTAATATCCATTATCTTGTATGTTTTCCTTTTATTTGGACTTTTCTTCTTTTCTTCTCTTTTATATCCATTGTTGGATTAATCGAATAATAGAAATTACGAAATTCTTATCAAAAGGGAGATTTGCAAAGAAATCCATCTTTTGAAGCAAAGCATACAACCTTTTCAATTAGGTTCGTATTCACAAAATCTTTACAATTCAATTATGAAAACATATGTAAAATTGAGGTTGTAACAAATGCTCTCACCAAATTTATGGCATTATAGACTGGGACATATATCTCCAAGTCATCTTAGTAGTCTTGTTCAGTTTTGCATTCTTGGTTCAGTATGTAGTTCCACTCAATTACAAGAGTGCGCCAGTTGTAAACTTGCCAATGCCACTGCTCTTCCTTTTTCAAACTCAACCAATAAAAGTTGTAATCTTTTTTATCTTGTTCATTCAGATATTTGGGGGCCTGCACCTATCATCTCTGGAAGTGGATTCTAATATTATGTAATTTTTGTTCATGATTTCACATGATACACATGGATTTACCTCATGCATAATAGGTCTGAAATCCCACACATATAAGAATCTTTTACCAATAGAATTAAGACCCAACACAATAAAGTCATTCTTGTGTTCTGTGCAGATGGTGCAAAGGAGTACACATCTACTACCATACATGAGATCTTAAATTCCCAAGAAACCATTTTTTAACAATGTTGTCCTTACACCCATGAGCAAAATAGTGTTGTAGAGCGGAAGCACAAACACATTCTTGAAACCACTTGTGCTTTTCTCATTAGTTCTATCATTTTGCAATGCTTCTGGGATGAAGCCATCCTCAAATACACTTATAACATTAATCTCCTACCCACTCAAATCCTATGTGGGGTCTCACTGCATGAAAAACTATACAATCAACCACCATTCTACACACACTTGCATTTTTTGGTTCTACTTGGTTTGTCCTTCTTCCCCAACACGAGAAACACAAACTTGAGGAACGATTTGTGTGTTGCATCCTTCTAGGATATAGTGACGAATACAAGGGGTATTGTTGTTTTGACCATGTTTCCCACAGTTTGTGCATATCAAGGCATGTTACATTCCTTGAGGATACACCTTACTATACTTCCACCACCACAGATCAGTCCTTGCTTCATGAATTCATCACCATCCCTCATGAGGAATCTACTACCACAACAAATTCTACCACACATCCCGAGACTGAAACTACCCATATTGAGCTTCCTATTAAGAGTGAGGCTACCCTTGTTGAACCTTCCACTGGGATTGAGGCTACCCATGTTGAGCCTCCAATCACATCATCAACAGTAGGTATTGAGGCTACTCATGTTGAGCCCCATACATCATCCAGTGACATGATACATGATTATGATTCCAATGCTATGCAAAACCTTTCTTCTAGTTACATTAACATGGGTCTAAGAAGATCTCAATGTGGACCAAATACATGCTATTCTCATTCAAAAGTCACATGTTACTCTTCATAATATGGAAGTTTTCTAACTGGTCACCATACATATCTTGTTCCATCTTCATACCAACAAGCTTCTAGTTCTATACACTGGAAGAAGGCTATGCAAGAAGAGCTCTAGGCCTTTGAACGCACCCACACTTGGGATGTTGTTCCTTTACATGCATGTACTTCACCTGTTAGTTGTAAGTGGCTTTAAAAAATCAAGCACAAGGATAATATCACGATTGAAAGATACAAAGCACACCTAGTTCCTAGAGGCTTCACTCATGAATATGGCATATACTATGAATAAACATTTTCTCCAATTTCTCACATGACCACCGTCAGAACTCTTCTTATTGTTACAACAACTCGTCATTGGACTTTATACCAGATGAATGTGCAAAATGAATTTTTACATGGAGAAATCTCAAAAACTGTATACATGGATCCTCCACCAGGACTAGTAGTACATGAATCTCATGTTTTTCTTCTATGTCGAGCCATTTATGGACTCAAACAGGAACCCAAGGCCTAGTTTGAATGCTTCGGACAAGCCATCACATGTACATGTAATTACACCCAAAGCTCATATGATTATTCAATGTGTGTGCACCGTACACCTCAAAGGCAGTTCATCCTACTCATGTATGTAGATGACATGATCATCACAAGAGATGATGTAGTACGAATCAATGAATTATAACATTCTCTTGGTAAACAATTTCAGATGAAGGACCTTGGTCAACTTTCACCACTTTCTAGGTGTGGAGATTGCACATGGGCAGAAAGGATCTCTCAGAAAAAGTATGCAGCAAATATCATTGAGCGTGCCAAAATATATGACTTATGGGATGTAGACACACCTCTTGAACTTCATGTAAAATTACTTACAACTAATGGTGAGCCATTACCTAATCCCTCCAGGTATCATCATCTAGTAGGACAACTACTACACTTGTGCATCATTAGGCCAGATATTCAACATATTGTTAGCATTTTGTCATAATTCGTATCTTCTTCCCAAATTGTCTACTATGTTGTTGTATTCCATATCATATGCTAAAAACGGGGAACAATCACACAGTCTCTACTCATGAGCACATATTTTGACCTTATCTTACATGCATACACTGATGCTGCCTAGACTAGATTTCCAACCACTAGACGCTCCACCATTGGTTTTTGTCTTCTTCTTAGTGATTCTGTAGTTTTGTAGAGGAGAAAGAAACAAGATGTTGTATCTCCTTCTTCCACTAAGGCAGAGTATAGAGAAATGTGTGACACACTCAAGAAATAATGCACATATAATGGCTTCTAAATGACATGGGAGCTGCCATTTCTAAGGCCACACCTATAATCTGTGACAACAAGAGCTCCATGTGAACTTCTAGTGATCTAGTTTTTTATGACATGACTAAACACATAGAGATAGACTGTCACTTTGTGAGAGAAAAAAATCTATCTGGCATCATCACGTTCCCCTTCATAAACTCTGCAAATCATATTGCAAACCTCTTCACAGAAACACACAATGTATCAAATCACTACAAGCTGATTTAGAAACTCTGGATCTTTGATACACCTTGAGTTTAAAGGGGGTGTTAATATTAATTACTTACCAATTAATCTATGCACTGATTGCTAGTTAATATTAACATTGACCATATGTATATTATTGATTGTTGATTGTATTTATACTTTTGACTGTCAATTTCTTTTACACATTCATTATATTCATTATAAAGAGGATATCTCCCCTATATATAAAGGGGATACTCCTTATACAAAGATATAAAAAACATACTTATATTTTCATATTTTAGTTCATTCACACATATACAGCAAGCACCAAGAATAAAAAAATGGGCTGGATTACATATTGGGCATTGTTATGGGCACGTTTGGTATCATGTATTTTGTGGTATTAGAATGTATTTATTAGTCCAACACAAGAATATTTATGTTTTATTTTCTAGACATGAAAATAGTAGGAATCCTACATTTTTTTAGCATACATAGAGACGCCACACTACAACAAAACACTCATTTAACAAGTTGTTGCAAATGCTAGACGGGCGTGCAATTTGCACAACTGTTGTGCAATGGACATCCCAATCAGAGAAGTCATAGGGGTCAGTCAGGATATAGGTGATAGGAGATCATTGACATGCACTTTGGTTGGGAGATAAAAGACTAGATTTTAAAAGGCTTGAACGGAGGTTACCAAACATAAAACTGATATTGCAACATTTCTCTAAACTAGAAATCCTTTTTACTGAAATCAAGAGATCAAAGAAATGCAACATTGTTTAACATCCAGTTAAATCTTATAAAGCAAACATGCCCTATGTAACACCTATTGTAACACCCCTCCCTAGGGTTTCATATGTAACCAGCGGAAGCATAGCCTAATCCCCAACATTATCCATAATGTGGGGTACTTGGCATGTCAGGGAGGGTTGTCACATACATGATCTCATATCAAGAAATAAACAACACTTGGCATTCATATAAGCATAGATTCATACATAAGTTATTGGAAAGAAAACTACATCATGGTTCTAAAGCTACACATATTCTAGATAACATATGAAAAATAGGATCTCCATAGATGGACATCCCATCAGGCAACAACTTCTAAGGTCTTGGATCCTTAGAATCTCCTCAAGATGTCTCCTTCACTTTATCTCCAACGTCTGCGGACATCTCATCCCCAGCCATGCAAAGGAAAAACAAGCATGGTAAGTAAGCGGCATTGGCATGTTATAAAGCATAAAAATAAACTATAAAGGTGACTTGACATAAACATGGACATACATTTAACATTAATCATTTCTTGACATCTTTTACATAAGGAACTTGAGTAGAAGTATATGCTCCTCTCTTAAAGCCCCATAAAGAGCCCATAATGCTCAGAAAGCCCATAATTGCTCGGAAAGCCCATAATGCTCGGAAAGCCCATAACAAGGTGCATATAAATCTAAATCAATTTCCATTAACCATGATCTTTCTTAGACTTAATTATCTTATAAATGACTTAGACTTGATCTTAATGGGATTTCTCCCTCTTGAACATAGTTGGGATTTCTCCCCATGAAACATAATGGGATTTCTCCCTCTTAATCATGGATGGGGATCTCTTCCCTCTTAATCTTAGTTTCATGTTCCTTAACCATAATTCATAACATAAATGTGGTTTCTATACTTAGACTTATATTATAGCAACCAAGCATTCAATAATCATATACTTGAAGGAAAACATGCATTTATCATGACTTTAACATAAAGTACTTAACAATATTCATAAAAATTCAATAAACCAAATGTTATCTATGCCAAGGGCATGGCCCACTTACCTTGAGCTAAATCACCTAAGGGTGAAGTCACCTGACCTTGTGGAGCCCTTTAAACACCTGTAATTTGATTAAACCACATAATGTACATAAGTTCATAGCCTTGAAACCCTAATTTTATTCCTTAAATTATTGAAGAGATTAGAGATGAGAAATAGGGATCGAAAACATGTCAGATCGATAGAAAATCAAAGGAGCTTTCCAAACATATTTTTGAGTAATTTTCTGATAAATAGGTGATTTACTATGGATTTTTGAAGAATGAAGCAATGAAAATTAAGGGAAAAGCCACGTATATAAAACTCAACCCAAACCAGTGGGCCAGGTCTGAGTTGGACCAACTGGGTTTGGCCAACTCGGCAATGAGGCTTGCCTCTGAGGACTCACGATCAAAGAAAGAAGGGTAGGTACAAACTCTAAAATACCCTTCACGGTTTAAAGCGTCGAATTAAAGCGACAGGGGTGCCAAGGTCATTTCAGGACCTAGATTGCCCCTCGCTCACACAACACGAGCCATGGCTCCAGCTCCATGAGCAAGCTTCTCAGCCATGGGCAAGGACCCTGGCCTGCTACCACCCGAGAGAAGAAAATACCACGATCGAGTTTGTGATGAGAAGGAGAAAGCAGAGAGCCTAAGCTCGAGGCCGGGAGAGAATAGGAACTCGGGAACCGGTTCTGGCCATGGCTAAAGCTGAGGGCAGGGGTCAAAGCCAAACCTCGAACCTAGCCTGTTGGTGATGACTTTCAACTGGAAAAGACCCAAGGAGTCAAGCAGATCTCTTAAGAAGGTACGGACAAGGTCGCCTGAAGAAAAAACACCCGAAAGAGCGATCGTGTTTGAGGAACAGAGCTTCGCGGTGAGAAATAGGGGGAAAGGTTTGGGCATTGGAAACCACAAAGTCCATGGTGAAAGTCATCTACTGAGGCTTGAGAAACATCTACTGCGGTCAAATGAAGGTCAGGGCATGCTTCTCTTAGAGGAAGGGGCCCTGGAGTTTCCATGGCGTTAACACGCCGGCGAGCACTCCTACTGGTCGTATAGGACATGACGTTCAGGGGGTTCTCTTGGCAAACTAAAAATGTGAGGGCGAAGAATAGATGTTGAGGATACTCACCGCGCTCATGATCGAGCCGAGGTGGACCGAGGAGGCCGGGCAAAGTCGAGGATGTCAGAGATGGCACCTTGAGTAGGTCGGGGAACCTCGGGGATCTGGGGATGAAATTGAGGGGGAGGAGTGCAGATCGGGGGCCAGAGGTGCTCTCGAAGTAGCTAGATGGAGGCAAGAGGAATCAGAGAGGTGTCTGTGAAAAATGGCAGTGAGCCCTAATATTGGGCATTTCACCTACATCGGGCGAGAGGGCACGAGTGAGAGCTCGATGAGTTTAGGGAGACAAGCCGGATGCGTTGGCGAAGAAATCTCACGAAACGGTCCCGTAATGATGGAGAGAGAGATCGACGAAGGTTGGACTGTGAAATAGCTCCTACTTCACAGGAGTAACAGAGGTAGGAGAGAATGTGAGCGTCGTAGGATCATGATCCAATGACTGATGTTACACGCGCTAGAAAAAGAAGAGAAGTAACACTGCAATAACTGAACCATAGCTTAAATTGATCTAATATATGAAATATCATTCAATTGAACGGTTACACTATATTAAGGTCTTCTTTAATTGTTTAGATGGCCCAAACATGAGTTAAAGGAGCCCAAATTTTGACCATAGGTGCATTAGAGTGTCTAGAACATTCCCATGTAATTATTTTTACTACTTGTACACATTTTAGGCCTAAAATAGCAAAAAACCCAATGTGCACTTAAATGACCATGATGAATGTAAATAAATCCATTAATTTATCAAATAAGAATTTTATGATATGAAAACGTGCACTAAATATTATTTCTTTTCTATTAACAAGATGGAGGCCATTAAGCAAGCAATTAAACATGTAAACCACTAATTACCATATGAGAGAGAAAATTTGACATAAAAGCATTTATCCTCATTTTCTTAAACAAAAGAGCATATATATATATATATATGAAAACATTTTCTTTAAATAAAATAAGGATAAGAGAGCAATTGGACATAAAAATGAATTTGCAAAACTAACATGGACAATTTACATTTAGGTCCTCAACATGTATACTATTAGAAAAAGAGCATGCAAAGAATAAAATAGTTTGAAAATTTTGCATAAAAGGAGTGGGATGTTACAATTCTACCCACCTTAAATAAATTTTGTCCTTGAAATTTCTTAGAGTTTCTACCCACCTTAAAGGTTTCACATAAACTCGCAAAATTTTCCATACAATTTTCATTATAATGGAAGCATACATAAAAAAAGCATTATGATTCAACATATTTTACTTAACTATCCTCACATTGATCATCTTCCTCTTCTCCGTCCGACATTTGTATGGTGAAGAGCATTGGTTTAACCTTGGGTTGAGGATTAGCGTTCTTAGTTTGGTTATGGTTGGGATCCTTCTTTGTAAGCTTTGGGCAATTAGGCTTGATATGTCCTTCCTCACCATAATAGTAGCAAACAGAAGTCCCAAACCTACAAGGTCCACCATGATTTCTCTTACACATAGGGCATGGGGTTCTCCCATTCTCAGAAGAAGGCTCAGGGGATTTTCTCTTGTGGTTGGAGGGTGGAGGGGGTTGACGGTGACGATTGTTTTGGGGTACCTCCTTGTTATGGTTCCTCCTAGGGTGATCCTCCAATTCTAGGGTTGCATCCAAGGCTGATTGCATGGTCTTATGACCTCTACCAGACAAGGCATAACTTAGATCATGTTTAAGCCCTCTAATAAACTTATTAGCTCTCTTTTGCTCAGTGTACTCAAGACCATACTTTTGGATCTTACGAAACTTCATGGCATACTCAGTGACAGTCATGTCACCCACTTGCTTAAGGTTAACAAACTCATCCTCCTTCCTTTCTAACATGGCTTCGGATACATAATGGTCGTTAAATACTTCTACAAACTCACCCCAAGTGAAAGGAGGGTCATCATCTTCTCTAGAGGCTAAGAGGTTTTCCCACCAAGTACGGGCTGCGCCCTTGAGCATATGGGTGGCAAATCTAACCCTACTATGTGGGGGACACTCTAAGTCTCTAAAGCAATGTTCCATATTATTAAGCCACTCCTCATCCTTGGTCACCACATGAACTTCATCCTCACCATGGAAAGCATCGGGTCTAATCTTCAAGAAATCTATGAGGGACATTTCATGTACTCTAGGTGAAGCTCTAGGTTGGAGGGCATTGGTCAAGGCTGCTACTAGGGCATCTAGGGTGAATTGTGGAGGGATGTGGTTCATGTCTTTAGTCTTATCACCACTAGAGGATCCTTGTGAGGGCCTTGACTCACCAACCTTCTCCTTCTTCTTAGGGGCCATCTGAAAGGGTAAACATAACATGATATTAGAACATAATATGAATCTCTAGTGTTGCCTGAGTGGCCATCTATTCCTTTCTCTGATACCATTAATGTAACACCCCTCCCTAGGGTTTCATACGTAACCAGCGGAAGCACAGCCTAATCCCCAACATTATCCATAATGTGGGGTACTTGGCATATCAGGGAGGGTTGTCACATACATGATCTCAACACTTGGCATTCATAGAAGCATACATTCATACATAAGTTCTTGGAAAGAAAACTACATCATGGTTCTAAAGCTACACATATTCTAGATAACATATGAAAGATAGGATCTCCATAGATGGACGTCCCACCAGGCAACAACTTCTAAGGTCTTGGATCCATGGAATCTCCTCAAGATGTCTCCTTCACTTTAGCTCCAACGTCTGCAGACATCTCATCCCCAACCATGCAAAGGTAAAACAAACATGGTAAGTAAGCGACATTGGCATGTTATAAAGCATAACAATAAACTATAAAGGTGACTTGACATAAACATGGACATACATTTAACATTAATCATTTCTTGTCATCTTTTACATAAGGAACTTGACTAGAAGTATATGCTCCTCTCTTAATGCCCCATAAAGAGCCCATAATTGCTCGAAAAACCCAAAATTGCTCAGAAAGCCCATAATGCTCAGAAAGCCCATAACAAGGTGCATATAAATATAAATCAATTTACATTAACCATAATCTTTCTTAGACTTAATTATCTTCTAAATGACTTAGACTTGATCTTAATGGGATTTCTCCCTCTTGAACATAGTTGGTATTTCTCCCCATGAAACATAATGGGATTTCTCCCTCTTAAGCATGGATGGGAATCTCTTCCCTCTTAATCTTGGTTTCATGTTCCTTAACCATAATTCATAACATAAATGTGGTTTCTATACTTAGACTTAGATTATAGCAAACAAGCATTCAATAATCATATACTTGAAGGAAAACATGCATTTATCATGACTTTAACATAAAGTGCTTAACAATATTCATAAACATTCAATAAAATAAATGTTATCTATGCCAAGGGCATGGCCCACTTACCTTGAGCTAAAACACCTAAGGGTCAAGTCACCTGACCTTATGGAGCCCTTTAAACACCTCTAATTTGATTAAACCACATAATGTACATATGTTCATAGCCTTGAAACCCTAATTTTATTCCTTAAATCATTGAAGAGATTAGAGATGAGAAATAGGGATAAAAAACATGTCAGATCGATAGAAAATCAAAAGAGCTTTCCAAAACATATTTTTGAGTAATTTTCCGATAAACATGCGATTTACTATGGATTTTTGAAGAATCAACCAATGCAAATTCAGGGAAAAGCCACGTATATAAAACTCAACCCAAACTAGTGGGCCAGGTCTGAGTTGGACCAACCAGGTTTGGCCAACTTGGCAACGAGGCATACCTCTGAGGACTCACGATCAAAGAAAGAAGGGAAGGTACAAAATCTAAAATACCCTTCGCGATTTAAAGCGTCGAATTAAAGCGATAGGGGTGCCAATGTCATTTTAGGACCTGGATTGCCTCTCGCTCACAGAGTGCAAGCCATGGCTCCAGCGCCATGGGTGAGCTTCTCAGCCATGGGCAAGGACCCTGGCCTGCTGCCACCCGAGAGAAGAAAATACCTCGATCGAGTTCATGATGAGAAGGAAAAAGCAGAGAGCCTAAGCTCGAGGCCGGGAGAGCATAGGAACTTGGGAACCGGTTCTGGCCATGGCTAAAGCTGAGTGAAGGGGTCGAATCCAGACCTCAAACCCAGCCTGTCGGTGATGACTTTCAACTAGAAAAGACCCAAGGCATCAAGAGGATCTCTTAAGATGGTACGTACAAGGTCGCCTGAAGCAAAGACACCCATAAGAGCAATCATGGTCGAGGAATAGAGCTTCACAGCGAGAAATAGGGGGGAGGTTCGGGTATTGGAAACCACAAAGACCATGGTGGAATCATCTACTGAGGCTTGAGAAACATCCGCTGCGGACAAACAAAGGTTAGGTCATGCTTCCCTTAGACGAAGGGGCTCTGGTGGTGCCATGGAGTAAACACGTCGACGAGCACTCCTACTAGTCCTATAGGACATGACGTTCAAGGGGTTCTCGCAGCAAACTAAAAATGTGATGGCGAAGAATAGACATTGAGGATACTCACCGCGCTCACGATCAAGCCGAGGACGTCATAGATGGCACCTTGAGTAGGTCGGTGAACCTCGGGGATCTGGGGATGAAATTGAGGGTGGAGGAGTGCAGATCGGGGGCCAGAGGTGCTCTCGAAGTAGCTAGATGGAGGCAAGAGGAATCAGAGTGGTGTCTGTGAAAAATGGCAGTGAGCCCTAATATTGGGCATTTCACCTACAGTGGGTGAGAGGGCACGAGTGAGAGCTCAATGCATTCGGGGAGACGAGTCGGATGCGTTGGCAAAGAAATCTCATGAAACAGTCCCATAATGATGGAGAGAGAGATCGTCAAAGGTTGGATTGTGAAACGGCTCCTGTTTCGTGGGAGTAACAGAGGTAGGAGAGAATGCGAGTGTCATTGGATCATGATCTAATGGCTATTTTTACACGCGTGATAATCGTCGTTTTGCACTATCAATCACTAAGATGGTTAATCCTAGAGTTTAAACCTTTTTTTACTTCCGGTTTTAAAGGTAGTATAAAAGGGTCGATCCCACAGGACAACTTTAGAGATTGTTTCTTTAATCCCAATTATTTTTGAAGAAATTTTTTGTTATATTTTTTTTTTGTATTTTTAGAACAGAAAGTAAAAGTCGGGTTTGGGTGTTGGTGATTATACTAAGAATTGCAAATGCACTAACAAGAATAAAGAAAATGCACAAGGGAAAATTAAACTATTGTTAGCACAAAAAGAACTATATGAATTAAAAAGACTAAGAATTAAAGAAAGCTAAGGCAAGCAAGATAGTCGGTGATTGAAATCAAGAGAAAGGAATCGAGGCTCGTAGGGGTTTTCACCACCTTAGCCTAGGTGATAGCAACTAAATCTTAAAAGATGATTCGATGAAGGCTTGCGAATTTTAAACTCACAAAAGAGAAACTCCACATGAGCCCATTGGTCTTGGTGCTCATGCTTCCTAGTTTATCATCCTAAGAGACAAAAATCCACGGTCATATCAAAACGTCTATGTAATCGATTTTATTGTTCTAAATCCGGATTTCCATGGTCATATCCATCCGGATTAACATACGATCCGAAGATCAATCAAGTAAAATCGATTACCATCTAATCGTTCGAAATTAAGTTGCTAAAACCATGGCTAAGGGGTTATTCCCCTTGCCCCGATAAGAAACTACTCACACATGGAGAAATAGGAGACGGAGGAAGAAAGTTTAAAAGCCATAGTCTAGCCCAAAAATCAGGAGATGAGTCCTTATGCTAGAGTCAATGAAATGGCTTAGTCCTTTGTTCCTTGCTCCAGAAATAAAGTACGGAGAAAAGTAGATTAAGACAAGGACGGGAAGAGGAGACAAGAACAAGATTGGAAGAACGTACTTGAAATAAAACTATTTTATTGCATAATAAGAGAACGATTACACGATTACTTGCTGCAGAATTCCAACAAAAAACAAGAAGATCCAGATCCTCTAAGAGGAGGAAGTGCCCCTCCTTTTATAGTAGAAGGAGGGGGGGAGAAAGTACATTAGGTTTAGGTCATTGGGTGCTGACGGCTGGGAATTTCTGCAGTCTGCGCGCCGCCAACCGACCGGTTGGGCAGCCAGCCGATCGGTTGGAAGGTTCTGGAATATCCAACAGTCAGCCACACGATCGGCTGCTTACCCTAGTTAGGGTGGCGGCGTAAGAGAACAATTGCTGCTTGGTAAGGGCATTAGCCGAGCGGCTGTGTCTGGAGTCGGGCGATCCCAGTCGTCGCTGGAGCGAAACGAGCGTTTCATGCAGTCAGACGATCAGTTTGATTCTTTGAAACGATCGGTTGAGTTACCAATCGATCGACTCATGTCCTGAAACTGCACTAAAATGCACATGAAAGTAAATTTTGTGATAGAATGAGAAAATAACAATTTGTGCAACTTCATGAGATATATGGAGGAATTCTAAGTGACAAGTTTAATAATTCGTAGAAAAAGATGTGCTCAAAAGCACGCATCAAAATACCGCGGACTTAAAGTTGTGCTTGTCCTCAAGCAATTGAAAAATCAAAAAGATTCCAAGAAATTTGAAATAACAAGTTCATCCTCCCTTGATTAGCAATCTTTCTATCCTTTTCATGGCCAAGCGACCCATCTCCTAGAACCACAAAATGCAAGCACCATGTTTCTCAAGAAAACATTTTTCATAACTTAAAATTTTTAGACTTATACTTTGTAAAGACAGCCTCGATCTAACTTACGATTCGACATTCATCATTTTCATTTTTTTTTCTTTCTTGTTTGCACGGGATAAAGAATTTGAGGTGTGATGGAAGAAATCCCTCCTCTATTCGACTTGGGATATTATTTCATGGACTTGTGATTACATTGACCACAATTTTTTTTTGTGTGCCCTTTTTGGCATCTTTTGATGGTACGCCCCATTGTGGGGTATGGAAGAAGGACATGCCACCCCGGACTTAGGGTTTGGCGTGCGATTTATTTTTCCCGTGCAACAAAAACTTTTTTTTTGAATGAATGTCGGTGCATAAGACAGAAAAGACATGTAGCTACATTATATAAGAGAAAAAACAATTAAGTTAATCTAATGCTAAAATTAAGAAAATCTACATTTGATTTTGTTTGATACTCTAAGGCTTGCCATCGTTTCCAAAAATTGCTATCATGATCATAGGGAACTTGTTATTGCAAAGTTTATTGAAATAAAAATGATAATGCAATTGATTTTTGAAGATGAATAACAACATTTGGCCGGCTAGATAAAGGCCTTATGTTTGAAAGAAAACAAAGCAAAACAAATAAAAATATAGAAAGTAAATTTTTTTGAAAAGGGAAGATAAAAGGGTGGATCACGTACCACCCACCCCCACCTCGGACTTAGAATTTTGCTCGGCCCGAGCAAACTCTAAGAGCGAGATGGAGGGAAGATTTAATGCGGTGGAGGGTGCTGTTGGTGGGAGGAGTAGTAATTTTCCCAATAAGAAGAATCAGGGCCTAGATAACTCTGGTATGCTCCATACTCATCATAAGATGGTCGACTAGGGGCATAGTGACCACAATCCACATGCCAAGACTCCTGCGAATGCTGCATCAGGTACATGTGATTGAGCTGGTGGCCCTGTCTCTGCTGCTCCTGCTGTATCTCATCCAGTTGAGTCTGGATCTCGTAGAAGCCATAAGGACCAGAATCATCATCTGGTCGCCGCCTGGTGCGTCGTCTGGAAGGTGGCGGTGGTGGTCCAGTGACGTCGTCATGTGCCTCTAGAGAGAGGCTCCTCCTGTGAGGCTGAGGCTCGGGGAAGGTGTCTGGATCTGGATGCTCCAGGCAGAATCTCTGGATGTGGCTTGGTAAATCGGTCAAATCGTAAACATAGTTTGCTGCTGCAAACCGCGAATGCAACGGGAGCTGGAGAACCACCTGAGTGTCCTTGAACAAAAGGTAATAAACGCCTTCGGTGCCCAAACGGATAAACCTGTTGTTTTTCAAGTAGTGGGTGTTGATGAGGTGATTTTTGAGCTCAAGTGGAGGGAAGGCGATGTGGGTGTAGCCTAAAAAGATGGTGAGTTGGGTTACATAATGGCCAATGCGGAAAGAAGAGGAAGTGGCTCGGCTAGCTTGGGTACCAAAATGCTCAATGATAGCATTGCCCCAGTTGAAAGGTTCTTCATGAATAAGACACCAAAGAGCATAGAGTTCTACCTGGGTAATTGCACCTTGAGTACCCTCCCGACTGAAAATGGTGCAAGCCAAAATACGGTGAAGATAACGGAACACCGGATTGTGAATCTGCGAGGCCTTGGGCCCACTAGGAAGACGGGGAAGAAGCCCAGTGATCTCTGCCCAGAACTTGTCTCTGTCGTAACTGTCCGAGTAGGAGTCGTGAGACCGCGCCATACACTGATCCAGCCAATAGTCCTCCGTGCCGTTGAGGATAAACGAAGTGAGTTGCCTGGCAGAGGACTCCAGATTCTCCCCAAAAATCCAGTATTTGCAGCTCGAGTTTCCAAAAGAATTGTGTAACCGGCGGAAAGTGCTCATGAACTCGAGGGTGAGATCACAGTAGATCGAGGTCACGTGGTAGGGAAAAACCAGCATGTGGTTCTTGCGGAGGATGTCGTCGACGGCGTCGCGGATGCCCAAAGCATCAAGGGTGGTGCCGCACGCCCAACGAGGAAGAGAGACCCCAATCGCGAACATCTCCTCATAACGCTGGCGGTGGTCAACGCTGGTGAACTGGTCATAGCTACCTAGAATAGGTGCTATCCGAGGTGAACGAGGAGAGGTGGTGTCTGGATCATTTGCTACCTTCTGAGTGCCCTCCATCTCACGGAGAAGCTCATCTGCCTCGTCAATATCTCGAAGCATCTCCTCGGGTAGCTCGGGAGAAGACTCGCCCGTAGGGGAGGGTGTGCGGAATCGGATTCTGGGCTACGAAACGGACCGGCGAGGAGCTTTGGTAGAAGAGGATGCAGGGGCCTTGCCTTTGCCCTTGCGGAAACGACTGAACATCACTACTGGGAGGACCAAACGGTCGTTTGAACTGCCAAACGCTCGGTTGGGATGCTGACCCGATCGGCTCGCAGGCTGAGACGGGCGGCTGAACAACAGGTGCAACCTGCCAATCGGTCGTTTGGCTGAGGGAAGAAATCCAGGAGCTACAAATTGGGCAAGTCAGCATTTGATCCAGTCGGACAGCTGCAAGGCGGGGCGGGCGGCTGGCTGAACAAGGCCGGTCGGCTACTGAGGCGGCGGTGGAGATCCAGACGGCCGGCTGACCGGTGAGTTCGGTCGGTCGGAAAAACAAGCGGGCGGATCGGTGAGCGAGGACGGGCGGCTGGCTGAGCGAGGCCGGTCGGTCGCTGAGGCGGCGTCGGAGATCCAGACGGACGGCTGCAAGGCGGGCGGTCGGCTGGCTGAGCGAGCGGGCGGCTCAGTCGGCGAGGACGGGCGGCTGGCGCAAGCGAGGAGCAGAAAAAACCAACACTCGATTCGAGAGAATGGGAGTGGCGCGGCTAGGGTTTGCGAGAGGGAAGAAAAACCCGTGCGATAGTTGCTTAAATAGAACAGACGACCATTTACCCGATCGGTCGGATTGCCGAACCGATCGGCTGGAGTGCCAGGGCCGCAAAAAGGACAGAGACTAAGCTAGAACGAGCCGAGCGTCTGGGAACACCGAAACGATCGGCTTGTGCTCAAAACGGTCGTCTGGATCTATTAGCCGATCGGCTCGTCTGAAAGAAACCAAAGAAAACAAAACGAGACAGAAGGAAATAAAAACAGGGAAGCAAACAAGAAGGGAAGATAGTGTTTGGCTGCCTCCAAACTAGCGCCTTATTTTACGTCGTGGCTCGACCAACCAGATTAATTGGAATCCGGGGAAGGTGAAGGGTCAGTGAGGTTCAGATCTTGCAAAGGGGGGAACTTAGTTGAGTCAGAAATGAGAACATATTCGGTAGTGATATATCTTTTGAGACGATGCCCATTGACTTTAAATTCGCCCAGAATTTTATCCCAAAGGAGAAAAGCACCATGTGGATAAGCACACTTGACAATGTAAGGGTCGTACCATCGCGACTTGAGTTTCCCAGGAAAAAGTCGTAATCTAGAATTAAAAACTAGGACTTGATCCACTTCTCTAATGTATTTGTGCTTGATGTGACCATCATGCCACATTTTAGTTCGGTCCTTGTAGATTCTTGCGTTTTCATAGGCACTCATCCTAAGTTCATCAAGTTCATTCATTTGGAGAAAACGTTTCTCTCCAGCCATGGAAAGGTCAAAATTCAAACTTTTTATGGCCCAGCTTGCTTTGTGCTCTAGTTCTATTGGTAAGTGACATGACTTACCGTAGATCAGTCTGAAAGGGGTGGTGCCAATGGGTGTTTTGTAGGCAGTGCGATATGCCCATAGGGCGTCATTGATTTTTATCGCCCAATCTTTCCTAGTTCGTCCAACAGTCTTTTCTAAAATGGATTTGATTTGTCTGTTGGATACTTCTACCTGCCCACTGGTCTGAGAGTGGTAAGGAGTGGCAACCTTGTGATAAACCCCGTATTTTTTCAAAAGAGCCTCAAAACTTTTCTCCAAAAAATGGGATCCCCCGTCAGAAATGACGGTGCGAGGTACCCCAAATCTAGGAAAAATGACATCTTTAAAAAGTTTCTTAACGGGTTTAGAGTCACAAGTTTTAGTAGGTATTGCTTCAACCCATTTTGACACATAATCGACCACGACTAAAATGTAAGTAAACCCATAAGAAGAAGGAAATGGGCCCATATAGTCGATCCCCCAAACATCAAAAATCTCTAATTCTTGCCAAGAGGTGAGAGGCATTTGGTCACGTTTGGAAATATTACCCGTCCTTTGACATTGGTCACATGAAAGAACATAATCATACGAGTCTTTGAAGATGGTGGGCCAAAAGAATCCGCATTGTAAGACTTTCCTAGCCGTCTTTTGGGAACTCATGTGACCACCATAGGGGCCAGAGTGACATTGTTCCAAAATGGCAATGCTTTCTTCATGAGACACACAACGACGATATAGACCATCGGCGCAAAGTCGAAACAAATAGGGTTCATCCCAATAATAGTTTTTAACATCATGTAAAAATTTAGCTTTAGAATGTCCCGTATACTCGGGATGCAATACACCTGCAGCTAAATAGTTTACAAAATCAGCAAACCAAGGAAATTGGGAGTCAAGTTTGAGCAATTGGTCATCGGGTAAGGATTCATTTATTGGAGTTTCATCAAAGGGGCTATAGCTAAGTCTACTCAGGTGGTCAGCCACAACATTTTCAGATCCCTTTTTGTCTAGGATCTCAAGATCGAATTCCTGCAACAACAAAATCCATCTTATGAGTCTAGGCTTGGCATCCTTTTTGGTCATGAGGTAACGAATAGTTGCATGATCAGTGTAAACAACAACTTTCGAACCAACAAGATATGAGCGAAATTTATCGAATGCATAAACAATGGCTAGCATTTCTTTTTCAGTTACTGTGTAATTTCACTGAGCCTCATCTAAGGTCTTGGATGCATAATAAATGACATGGTGTTTTTTGTCAATTCTTTGTCCTAAAATGGCACCTACAGCAAAGTCACTAGCATCACACATGACTTCAAAGGGTAAGGCCCAGTCAGGAGCACGAATGATGGGGGTGGTGGTGAGAGCCTTTTTCAAACATAAGAAGCTCTCCATGCATGCCGTATCAAAATGGAAAGGCACCTCCTTTTGAAGAAGATTAGTGAGAGGTTTTGTAATTTTGGAAAAATCACGGATGAATCGCCGATAAAAACCGGCATGTCCTAAGAAGGCTCGGATGTCTTTGACTGAGGTGGGAGGGGGACGCTTGGTGATGACCTCAATCTTGGCTTGGTCAACTTCAATGCCTTGGTTGCTCACCTTATGGCCCAGAACAATACCCTCTTTGACCATGAAGTGACATTTTTCCCAATTAAGGACTAAATGTGACTCGATGCATCTGTCAAGAACAAGGGAGAGGTTCCCAAGGCAAGAAGTGAAACTATCTCCATAGACAGAGAAATCGTCCATGAACACCTCCATGACAGTCTCAGTTAATCTTGAAAAAATGGCTGACATACATCTTTGAAAGGTGGCTGGTGCATTGCACAAGCCAAAGGGCATTCGTCTAAAAGCGTATGTGCCAAAAGGGCATATGAAGGTGGTTTTCTCTTGGTCTTCTGGATGAATGGGGATTTGGTAAAAACCCGAGTAGCCATCTAAATAACAAAAGTATTGTTGATGAGCTAAACGTTCAAGAACTTGATCAAGGAAGGGAAGAGGGAAGTGGTCTTTCCTAGTTTCTTTGTTGAGTTTCCTGTAGTCAATGCACATCCTCCACCCTGTGACTGTACGGGTGGGGATAAGCTCATTCTTCTCATTCCTAACGACTGTGGTCCCACCCTTTTTTGGGACGACCTGGACCGGGCTGACCCAAGGAGAGTCAGAGATGGGGTAGATGATTCCTGCAGTCAAAAGTTTAATCACTTCAAGACGGATGACTTCCTTCATGTTTGGGTTGAGTTTCCTTTGTGGGTCTCGGGAAGGTTTACTGTTTTCAATCATTGGGATTTTGTGAATGCAAATGGATTGATCTATCCCAACCAAGTCCTTCATTTTGTACCCTAAGGCTGTTCTCCTTTTCCTAAGTTCTCCCATAAGCATGGTTTCTTGTTCAATGGTAAGATCAGAATTGATAATAATAGGGCATAACTGTTGTTCATCCAAAAACACATATTTCAG
This sequence comes from Alisma plantago-aquatica, assembly GCA_963693085.1. NCBI lineage: Eukaryota > Viridiplantae > Streptophyta > Magnoliopsida > Alismatales > Alismataceae > Alisma > Alisma plantago-aquatica. The sequence continues at coordinate 1,380,244,952 of OY856409.1, read as the reverse complement.
ACCTATGGGAAGAGTCTTCATTTCTGGGGCCTTAGGTGGTTCAGGTTGTTCTTCTATGGTGGAGATCATCTTAAGGTCTTCAATCTCGGCACTTGGTATTTCCTCAAAGTTGTCCAAGTGAATCTTAAGTTGATTTGATGGTTCATTGTCAAAATCACATTCGGCGGGGATGGTGAGAGAAGTGCATAGGGGGTCATCAACTAATTCCCATTCTTGCCTTAATTGGTTTAATTCATCAATGCAATCAAGGAAGTAGACTTCTTCCTCAAGGCTAGGTCCCTTCATACTTTCAAACACCCTAAACTCTAGGTTTTGCTTCCCTAGTCTTAACACAATGGTACCAGACTCAACATCAATTAAGGCACGAGCAGTGGCTAAGAAGGGACGTCCGAAAATGAGGGGGTAGCGTAAATATTCCTTGATATCCATGATCACAAAATCACAAGGGACATAAGCATCATTCCCAACTTTAACCGGAATGTCTTCTATGATCCCCATGGGCTTGGTTGTGGATGAGTCTGCCAGTTGGATGGTCATGGCTGTGGGTAACATATCATTGAATCCCAACCTTTTGCAAAGACTATATGGCATGATGGATATACTAGCTCCTAAATCTGCTAGGCCTTTCCTACAAGCATTGTCACCTAAGTAACATCCTATTCCAAAAGAACCTGGATCCTTCTATTTTTTAGGCATCTTACTTAGGATAATGTCAGAGGTAGTTCTAGCAAGTTTAACAGTCTCGTATTCTTTTGTAACATACTTCCTAGTCAAGAGAGATTTCATATACTTGGACCAGGCGGGCATGTCTGCCAAAGCATCAAGGAAGGAAATGTCGACATGTATTTTTTTCATAGCTTCTCTAAACTTCATGAAGCGGGCATCAAGTCTTGTTTGTTTGAGGCGGTCTTGATAGGGAGGTCTGGGTTTGTAAACTGGTTCTTCATCTTCCACTTGAGGGGTTTCAGGGATGGATGGTTTAGGTGTGACTTCAGGTTCGACAACTACCATGTCCTCATCCTCGAATTCTAGAGGTGGGTCTGAAGATTTTTCTGAAGGGGAAGGGGTGTGCACTTTTCCCGAATGAGTAGAGACTACCTTGAGTTGTTCAGGATGTTTGGGGTTGTTTTCAGGTTGTCCTGCAAAAGTCCCGGCAGGAGGTTTTTGTTGGGAAAACAAACGGGCTAACTGTGCATCAGTTGCCTTTTAATGGGCTTGAATGGCCACGAGGGTTTGTTCTATGCTTGCCCAGTTGGGATGAATAGGGGGAGGAGGAGGGACGGCATTTTGAGGTGGTTGGGGGGGTTGAGGTTGGTTGGGATTTTGGGATGGAAGGTTTAGGTTTTGGAATTGCTGGTAGGGTTGTCGATTTTGGTGATTTCCAAAGTTTCTTTGATTGTTGTATGGGAATCCAGGTGGTGGTCGGTTGTGACTTTGAGGGTAGGGAGGCCTTTGTTGAAGTTGGGTAGAGTTCTCGGCGCCTGAAGGGTTCCCATACTGAAAACCAGGGTGATTTCTAGGTTGGTTGGGATTGTAGTAACCTTGGCCTGGTATTGTATGGATCGAATTAAGGTCTTCTGGTTGTTGACCTACTTCAGGTTGTGTGGGCATGTTGTAGAGGTATTGACAGTGGAGGGTGGTATGGTCGTATCCTTGGCAAATACTGCAAAGGGAATACATGGCTTTTAGTTGTTGGGGTGACTCCCTAAGGGTGACTAAGGATGACTCTAACCGATCTTGTTTTAAGGCAATTAATTTTAGGCTTTCCGCTATGCTTTGGATATCATTATTAACTTCTGCCTTGGCTACCTTAAGGATTCCTCCAATCCCTCTTCTAGCCCTTGTTTCGGAATCCCGTTTAACTACCTCCCATGCGCTAGTTAAACTTTTATGCATGAAATTTCCTCCAGATGAGGAGTCAAGAAAAAATTTGGTATCATCATCAACACCACGATAGAAAATCTCTATGAGTTGGGCTTGAGAGATGTCATGGTGGGGACACTTTCTAAGTAAATCCTTGAATCTTTTCCAGGCTTCACCTAAGGTCTCTCCTGGGGACATAGAAAAGTGAGTTATTTGACCCCTAAGTTCATAGGTGAGAGATGGGGGGTAGAATTTTTCAAGGAACTTGTTTTGCAGAACCTCCCAAGTTGTGACATGTTCCTCACTCTCCATGGGGTTGTACCAACTACTGGCTTGGCCGGAGAGGGAATACTTAAACAACCTAAGGCGGATGGCATCTTCAGAGACACCTGGGATTTTGTTCAAAGAGCAAAGGTCAATGAACTTCTGAAGGTGGTCTTGACAACTTTCCCCATTGTTGCCAGAGAAGGGGTGAGTTTGCAGCATGGTGATCCATTGTGTTCGGATTTCGAATTGTGGAGCCATGATATCAGGGGGTATAACGGAATGTTGTGCATAGGCTGTTTTGGGGATAGAAAAGTCTTTTAATTGTTTTTGCCTTTCAGTTTCCCTCCTATCAGCTTCTATGGTTTCTTGTTCAGCCCTAAAGGCTGCTCGCAAAGCGGCTTCTCTTTCCGCTTGTTCGGCTTGGATGAGATCTCTTTGAGCTGTGAGAGCTTGGTCGATTCTACGGGCGACCTCGTCTTCATTCATTGTTTCTAGATTTTGACGGTTTCGACGATGAAAGGTCCTTTCTATTTCCGGATCGAACGGTTCAAAATCATCGTTCGGGCGTCGCATGCACAAATAAAGCAGTTAATCGTGTGCAGAAAAAACGGACTGTCGGAATGGAAACTCGGCAGAAAGAGGAGTACACTTCCGGAATGTTACTCGGAAGGTATGAAAAAAGGAAAAAAAAGTTTTTCAAAATTATTTTGGGGTTCGAAAAAAAAACAATCCATTGTCCCCGGCAACGGTGCCAAATTGATAATCGTCGTTTTGCACTATCAATCACTAAGATGGTTAATCCTAGAGTTTAAACCTTTTTTTACTTCCGGTTTTAAAGGTAGTATAAAAGGGTCGATCCCACAGGACAACTTTAGAGATTGTTTCATTAATCCCAATTATTTTTGAAGAATTATTTTGTTATATTTTTTTTTTGTATTTTTAGAACAGAAAGTAAAAGTCGGGTTTGGGTGTTGGTGATTATACTAAGAATTGCAAATGCACTAACAAGAATAAAGAAAATGCACAAGGGAAAATTAAACTATTGTTAGCACAAAAAGAACTATATGAATTAAAAAGACTAAGAATTAAAGAAAGCTAAGGCAAGAAAGATAGTCGGTGATTGAAATCAAGAGAAGGGAATCGAGGCTCGTAGGGGTTTTCACCACCTTAGCCTAGGTGATAGCAACTAAATCTTAAACGACGATTCGATGAAGGCTTGCGAATTTTAATCTCACAAAAGAGAAACTCCACATGAGCCCATTGGTCTTGGTGCTCATGCTTCCTAGTTTATCATCCTAAGAGACGAAAATCCACGGTCATATCAAAATGTCTATGTAATCGATTTTATTGTTCTAAATCCGGATTTCCATGGTCATATCCATCCGGATTAACATACGATCTGAAGATCAATCAAGTAAAATCGGTTACCATCTAATCGTTCGAAATTAAGTTGCTAAAACCATGGCTAAGGGGTTATTCCCCTTGCCCCGATAAGAAACTACTCACACATGGAGAAATAGGAGACGGAGGAAGAAAGTTCAAAAGCCATAGTCTAGCCCAAAAATCAGGAGATGAGTCCTTATGCTAGAGTCAATGAAATGGCTTAGTCCTTTGTTCCTTGCTCCAGAAATAAAGCACGGAGAAAAGTAGATTAAGACAAGGACGAGAAGAGGAGACAAGAACAAGATTGGAAGAACGTACTTGAAATAAAACTATTTTATTGCATAATAAGAGAACGATTACACGATTACTTGCTGCAGAATTCCAACAAAAAAAACAAGAAGACCCAGATCCTCTAAGAGGAGGAAGTGCCCCTCCTTTTATAGTAGAAGGAGGGGGGGAGAAAGTACATTAGGTTTAGGTCATTGGGTGCTGACGGCTGGGAATTTCTGCAGTCTGTGCGCCGCCAATCGACCGGTTGGGCAGCCAGCCGATCGGTTGGAAGGTTCTAGAATATCCAACAGTCAGCCACACGATCGGCTGCTTACCCTAGTTAGGGTGGCGGCATAAGAGAACAACTACTGCTTGGTAAGGGCATTAGCCGAGCGGCTGTGTCTGGAGTCGGGCGATCCCAGTCGTCGCTGGAGCGAAACGAGCGTTTCATGCAGTCAGACGATCGGTTTGATTCTTTGAAACGATCGGTTGAGTTACCAATCGATCGACTCATGTCCTGAAACTACACTAAAATGCACATGAAAGTAAATTTTGTGATAGAATGAGAAAATAACAATTTGTGCAACTTCATGAGATATATGGAGGAATTCTAAGTGACAGGTTTAATAATTCACAGAAAAAGATGTGCTCAAAAGCACGCATCAACGTGCCAGAAAAAGAAGAGAAGTAACACTGCAATAATCGAACCATAGCTTAAATTGATCTAATAAATGAGATATCATTCAATTGAATGGTTACACTATATTAAGGTCTTCTTTAATTGTTTAGATGGTCCAAACATGAGTCAAAGGAGCCTAAATTTTGACCATAGGTGCATTAGAGTGTCTATAACATTCCCATGTAATTAGTTTTACTACTTGTACATGTTTTAGGCCTAAAATAGCAAAAACCACAATGTGCGCTTAAATGACCATGATGAATGTAAATAAAGCCATTAATTTATCAAATATGAATTTGAAGATATGAAAATGTGCACTAAATATTATTTCTTTTCAATTACAAGATGGAGGCCATTAAGCAAGCAATTAAACATGTAAACCACTAGTTACCATATGAGAGAGAAAATTTGACATAAAAGCATTTATCCTCATTTTCTTAAACAAAAGAGCATAGATATATATGAAAACATTTTATTTAAATAAAATAAGGATAAGAGAGCAATTGGACATAAAAATGATTTTGCAAAACTAACATGGACAATTTACATTTAGGTCCTCAACATTTATACTATTAGAAAAAGAGCATGCACAGAATAAAATAGTTTGAAAATTTTGCATAAAAAGAGTGGGATGTTACACCTATCAATATCTATTTTGATCAATTTTGGTAAACAAAGTAGCCACGTCTACTGTCATGAGGTAGTGACTAACAGGAACAACAATGGGCTACAGGTAGAGAAAAAGGGAGAGAGGAGAGAGAAGCAAGAAAAGGGTACCACTATGAATGAGTTTGAATATCCACACACCTTTCAAATTTTGTACAACTTTGGAACTTTTTACCTACATATCCATGGTGGTAAACTTACATTTAAGTGTGACCTATAATAGTATTCTTGGATCCAACCTATATCAAATTTTATTAAGGAATAGTAGGTTGCATTATACGAGTACACAAAGAGAGAGGCACTGTAACACTTTGATTTTCATAACACATGAGCAGATGTTATTTTGTTTTTCAACTTGGAAGTACTACAAACATGGTACTCATCATGATAATAATAGAAAGAAATTAACACATAATAGTGTATACAATATATTCTTATAAGTTCTTAGGAAGGATAGTTTCTTAAAACAAATCTTATAAGTAAAAATCTATGTACATGATGTAAAATCTTACACTTTCTTAATATCCTGAACTGTGTAGATGGCGTCCCACCAAGTAAAACTCTTAAAACTTAGTTATGTACTCTATCTTGGTCGATCTTCTAGAAAATTAGTACCTGGGAAGATTTCATCCCCAACCATGAAAAAATAGGAAAACTACCCATTAGAGTAACTGACATTGAGATTCTAATAAGATAAATATGAATACACTATAATTGAAAGCTGAGATTTGAAATATGTAAACTTATATTGAATTGATGTGTCTTTTCTTTATGTATTTTATCTCTTTGTGGCCACCATTATATGATAAATTCTTTCTAAATTGTTGTGACTACGCCTCTGAATTGATACCATAGTAGCTTTGATTTGACACTACATGCCTCTGAATGACACTGAAGTGTCTCTAAGTAGGTATAGAAGTACCTCTAAATTGGAGTAAACACTCCTCTAAATTGACAATGCATGCCTCTAAATCATTTTCATACTAACTGAGTGAGAAGTTATCATATAATGTCTGATGTGTAGATTCTGACTTAATTATCTAAAATATAAACTTATTGAATTCAAAATCTGAACTTATCTTATAATGAAGCTTAACACTGATAACTAAAAATATACATAATTTTGAATCTAAATCTGAATCTCTCCTCTTAAATTCTGAATTGAATCTAAATTAAAATATGAATATGAATGTCAATTGCTACATAAATATGATTGGGTCTAAAACTCTTATTATGTATATCTATCTAATATCAGGATACTCACATAATGAGTAATCTAAGTCCAAATTCAAATATGATATTCTCATTATCTAGATAAAGGCTTAGTCAGAAATTTTGATTTAGTAGAAAGTTTACTCTCTTAAATAGATTTTAATATCAGATACCTGACATCTGAGTCTAAAGGCTTAAGAAGAATAAACTGAACTAAATGTAGAAATAATAAGTATATGAAATAAGGTTAAATATCTAAAATATGATATCCTCATAACATAACTCAATCTGAATAAATTTTTATTACCCAACGTATTATTGGATATGTAATAAATATAAAATACTAAATGTCTGAAAGTAACTTAATCTCTAAGTTACTTTTTAGGAAGGTGTAGGCTGAATCATAATCATAATAAAATGCATTGACATGGACCACTTATGTCTGATACTGATGATTCTTTTAATGATTTCTTGATTACGTGTTCCATAACCTAATAACTAAGATATTAAAATTTCTATAAGTTTGTGTGTATATCCCACTTTTATTTCTAAATCTCAAAACCCCATCTCCCTAACCTTATATTCCCAAAACAAGGTTATTGTTTAGACTAAACACTAGTCTGATGTAAAAACATAACAAAATCTTTGTACTAATTGTATATCGAAACTTACATTATATAAGTACTATAAATCTATATACTCATATGAGACAACAATCATGTTGTGCACTAATATGAGCATATACATCATATATTTAGAATAAATCTCGAATATAATCAGATATACTAGTCTCACTGACACAATTATGCCATCAAAGGAAAATACAATTGAATTCATATACCAGACCAATAAGCATATATATATATCACATATTGTCTCAAATAATCATCAATAATGGTCACTTAAACATAAATATCATATAATAATATATGAAACTTTGTCAAAACTTTTGAAATACTAAGAACATTATATATTAGAATTTAGGTAAAAATATTAGGGATAATTTCATTGTCAATCGATGGCTGAAATACCCATAATACCATTATTAGGGTTTATTTTCAAAACTTAGATAAGACTTCAAATCAAATAGATCATGCTTTGTAGTCATATTAAACACATCAAAATATACCTTAGATAAAATAATTATTAGTTTTGAAAGTCGTTTGTTATTTTTAATACCCAAAACATTAAAATCATATAAGTATGTATATACAAAATATATACATGTATAAACATCAATCAATTTTTGAAGTTACTTTTAAGATATAGGACATATAAATACCTTTCTATCAGTACCTTATTTATTGAAAATAGATAACCCGATCTCAAGTTATGATTTTTAAAGATAAGTTCATTAGGATTCATACCAGATGTTGGTTTGAGATACAAAGGGTGAGATCTTTGGAAAATTTTCCTATGCTTTTAGTTCCTTGGTCACAGATCTACCCAGGATCTACCTCTGTCTTGACCCACCAAACCACAAGCATCTCCTATTTGTGCATCTCAGTTCACGTTGGGCCACTGCAACTACACTTGGATGAGTCGAACTCCCCTCCCCAACCACAAAAATGTGATGGAAACCTTGCTTTCATCTACGACCTGATTTCCTAGATGTAGATGGAAGCATCTCCAGGCCTATGGAAGTGGGGTTTGGAAGTCCCACGAAGTAGTTGCTCATTGTGCAGCTGTAGTTGTTCTCCCTTATTTCTCTACTCTTTCTTTCATGGTTTTTTGTCAAAACCCTAACAAATTTCATCCCTTACGATGCCATCCTCTAAGGATTTTATAGGTCATACTCTCTCTATCTTGTGATGAGACTAGAGTCATCTTGGATTGTGATAACAACCTTATTTTGGAAGAGAAATGGGGGTGTGAGATTTTCTTATATTTTTTGTGCATTCCCTTCAGTGAACCATCCCAGCTCAATTGAATCGGAATGTTGGTCATGAACCAACAATTCAACCTGTCATTTTCTTGGTTCATTACTCAAATATTCCCTAAAATTTAATATACATTCTAGTTTCTTCTAAGACCCATGTAGGATACCTCTTGCACCTAAATGGTCCCAAAATTTAACCAACCCTTCATATAAATGCTATCTTTTTTGTATGTGCAAATAATTGCACTTGTCTAATGACCTAGATCATAAATTGAATCACCCATTTAGCTCTAAACTTCACCAAAAGTACCCATAACATTATGAAAAAATACTAACGATTATGTTCCATCAATATAAGTAAAACCTCCAAATATTGATCCTAGAGCACTTATATTTCTCAAATTTTGACCAAATCATGCCCCACTTTATTATCCTCAAAATCTGAATCCATTATTCATTATCATAATTATTATGTCTTTCTATGTTTTAAATATCAAAAACACTATAACAACTTGGTTTTAGACCCATTACTTCATCATATCACAATGAACATAGTCAAATTCAAAATTTCACCCATTTATACTTTACAAGTCCTAATTTAGCTTAAAGCTCAAATTATTATAAGGTAGCACAACTTGTCCTCATACTATCAGATTGTCATCAAACTTCAGAAAAAACTCAGTCTCATCATACTAATCAACCCTAATACTTGGGTGACATGTGTAGCATCCCATGATGGTCAGATTAGCCAAAATGGCTTTCAATTTTTGGTGTTTATAAAAGGGTTCCAATATGGGATCCAATTAAGGTGAAATGCTTCATACTTGGGCCCATATATTATATCTAACCAATCAAAGTTTCATCAATACCGTTATCATATGCTTGGATAGGTTCCAAATATCAGGATGTTACAGTACTACCCACCTTATTAGGAATTTTATCCTCAAAATTCGGCTAATGAAATGAGGCTACCCACATTAGGGTTTCACATACCTTACATACAATAACTCTTGATGATTGTCATAAAGTCTCATAGATACCTTCGAAGTATGGCCTACTCATGGATAACTAACTGTGTCTAACAACCTTAACAAACTATCATGTACAACTAACACATAAATATGTAGGAAAATCTTAATAATAATGGATGATTCTTTATTTACTCTAATTAACTCTTTCTTTTTATTTATCTTTCTCTAGAGACGTGTACGCTTGTACTGGGGTCTCATGCCCTGTACTATTGTGACTAGGTCACATAACTTGCACATGGGTCCTATGTCATGTATTTGGATTGGCCTGCACTAAGGGCTTGGGCCCCATGATCTACATGGGCCTAGATCATGTCTCTTGAGTTGACCTACACTAGGGCATGGGTCTAACTCCATAATCTCATTTCATCTCATGAAATATGATCTTACATGAATCTTACTGCATTCTAACCTCATGATCTTACCATGATCTTAGATCTTAACACATGGATCCTATCTTGGAAACCTAATCATGACTTAATTCATTCATATCTTATAATCTTATCGTGTATTTAATTCTTAGATCTTAATCATTCTATGAGATCTTATTAATATATATCTACTTGAGATCTTAGGCATAGTAAGGATATAGCCATGAAAGTACAACAATCTTACTGGCATGTGTTCTCTTAATATCATTCCTAATGACTTTCTTCATGTTATCATGGTACTCTATGTGGGGTTAACCCGAGGTACTACTAGTCACTACTCTCTCATGAAACCATTGTTATAATGAGGAATAATGAATCAAACCATAGTCAAGAAAATTCTCTAGGATTTATCTCATGTGAAAATCATCTAAAACCCAACACTGTAGTGATCCTAGATCATTGACCCATACTATCACATATCTTGTATCAACATAAGCTTAAATCATCCTCATGTATACCCTTAGAGACTTTTACTCACCTCTAGAAATCATACACCTTATGCTTTAACTAGGGTCATAATATCAATGGTACTATTCTCATGTATTTTCCTAAACACCATTATGATTCAACTCGCGATTAGAATTCTCCTTAGGATGAAGGCCGAAGGACATCAAGAGTTCCCTAATTGTCATCAAGTATAGTAGGAAAAAGACCTCATTTCCCTCTAATCATTATTCCACTTTAAGCCACATCACTCATCCATTTCAACACATCTACCTTTGGTATGCATTCTAGGGTTCTAATAGGTATGCCATTAGGTTTAGGTGACAATCTACCTCAAACTTTTTGTGTCAACATTTTTTCTTCACCTCCTGATGCATGCCGAATGGTCATACATCTAAAGGTGTCATCTCTTATCATATTTATCTTACATGACAATATGCATGTCTCATACCATATGAAATAGAAAGAGTGAGACAAGCATAATAAGTATATAATATGCAAAAAATCCCCTCTACAAAACCCCATAAGCTTGTTTCCCATACCAAAAACATGTGGGGAAAAGAGGAGGCATGATATACACAAAGCTAAAGTTAACATAAAAAGTCCAAGAAGCTAGACAATAGCCCTAATACATATGTCAAATTATATTGTCTGACTAACCTCTAACTTGGATTCTACTATCTTCACTCACTTCTTTTATAACCAAGATTGTTGTCTATATTTTTAAATTTTTGCCTAGTCTCATTTGGCTTCTAATGGGGAAACCTAAACAAAGAATATGGGAATTACCTAGTGGACATCTACATTATTACTGTGATACCGTATGGTAACACCATGATTTTCATATCACGTGAGAACAAGCTAAAACTTCTATTTTCAACTTGGGAGTATTACAAACATGAAACTCATCACAATAATCATAGAAAGAAACCAACACATACTAGTGTATAAAATATAACACCCCGATTTCCATATCACATGAGTGGAAGATAATTTTTTTCTTCAACTTGGAAGTGTTACAAACATGATAATCATCACAATAATAATAGAACGAAATTAACTCAGACTAGTGTATAAAATATATTCTCATAAATTCTTAGGAATGAAAGTTGGTTACTACAAGCTTTATAAGTAAATCTACATAAATGATGCAAAAGTCTACACTAGATCTTAATATCCTGGACCATGTAGATGACGTCCCACCAAGCAAATACCTTAAAACTATAGTAGTGTACTATGTCTTGACCGATCTTCCTAAAGATTAATACTTGCATACATCTTTTCCCCAACCATGCAAAAATAGAATAACTACCATTAGAGTGGCATTGAAATTCTAATAAGATAAGCATGAATATAATATAATAGAAACTTGAACTAAGATCTGAAACCTAGAAATTTATACTAAATTGATGTGGTTTTTATTTATGTCTTTTATCTATTTGTAGCCACTATTATACGATAGGTTCTCTCTGAATTGACATGAGTACACCTTTGAACTGGCACCAATGTACCTCTAGTTTGGCACTGCATGCCTCTGAATGAAACTGAAGTGTCTCTGAGTTGTTATCAAAGTACCTTCAAATTGGACTAAACACTCCTATGAATTGGCACTACATGCCTCTGAATCGTCCTAGGACTAACTGATTGAGTACTTATTGTTGGTATGTATGTCCAGAGAGCCAAGCATATGATGATTGGGATATGGCATTAGATACCTGATTTGATAATAATAAAGGCAAGCTTCCAATTCATCCTTTTCACTCAGTTATGAGATAATGAGGATACAGAGTGAATGTCTAGAGAATTATATTACCCAAAGATGTATGTTATCAACTAACTAACCTTGTGGATGAGATCATACAGATGTTAAGAGTACATATACATATTCTCATTATGTCCCTGATCGATTGTTATTGTGGAAGGTTGGTAGACAAGAATAACACATAAGATCAGAGTGTGAGTTGGTTGATGACTAAATCTAATTAGTTATGATAAGGCAATATCAAGCCAAGCACACAAATACATGTTAGAGAACAATGTATTGGACAGACTCACCATGACTCTGACACATGGAAGCCATCTTCATGGAAATCATAGTCAACTCTCATAGTGATGGTGGTGGTTGTGGTTCTTAGACCTGAAATCACTGCACTCATCACATGTCGTGGGGTACACTTTGACATCATCAAACACATTCATGAAACATGGGTTGTTATAACAGTGATAATTGGGTCACTTTGACACATGGGGATTGACTGTGAGTGATTGATGTGGAATTTGTCCCTCCTATATGGAGTATGATATCCTAAGCCTCTTGATTAGAGAGACTGAGAAAAGTATGGCCATATGCATGTGAGTCAATATGTTGAGCTCACATATATCTCATGCAGTCTACTCTAGTTCAAGAAACAAGATTGAATAATAATGAGGATGACTACCCCATGCCTCTAGTTCAATCTGGATATCAGTTACAAAGGAACTATACAAACACTGTAACACCATAAACTCATTGTTGGTTGAAGTTGCTCCCCAACTTTCCATTCACTTGGGTAGCAATGATGTGTGACTAGGCACCACTCTTTTGTGATGTCATAAGCTAGTTATGGGCATTCACTGCCAACGTGATATGGGACCTATAGGGTCACACACATAGGAACTCATTTAAAAGAGGAGTTTAATCTTGAATGATAATTGAACTCGTTACTAAAGTGTTTAGATATTTCAATTCATGCAACAGATCAACTGACTAGACTACTAAATGATCAATTCAAGTGGTGAGACTGTTGTTTGGAGTGTCAGGTTGATTGTATTGTACATTGGTTGGAATTCTACTTGACCTGGGCTGCGAGAAGCCTGTATCACTTGTACAAAATGGCCATCTGGATCGGTGTGAGATGCCCATCTTAGTTGTACCAAATGACCATTTAGTTTGGTGTGAGACGCCCATCTCAATTGCACCAAACGCCTATTTCGGGCGTACGTCAAGTTGAGTACTAATTGGAATTAAATTATCAACATATGTGCAGAATTGGAAGGTGTGAAATAGCCATTTCGCTTAGCGAAATGACCTTCTCACGTGTGAGATGATTGTTTCACTAGCGAAACGACCATTTCACATGTGAGATGATTGTTTCACTAGGCAAGATTTCTTCACACGTAGGTTGTGAAACTTCCAAAAAAGTTGTGAAAATTCAAGATCTACTTGTCCTTTCCACTCCCACTTTAGTCCCACATTGATCGGGGACTGGGAACCCTGACCCTAACCCCTCCTATGTATAGAGGGGTATTGGGGGCTTCCCAAAACACAACTACTACATAGACAATTGAGAATTAGTTGCTCTGCAAGTGTTGTCCTCGCTGGTTGTGGTAGCCATGAGAGCCTAGGAAAGTCCTACCCGACTAGGGAGGGATAGCCATGGGAGAGCAACAACTAAGGATCATTGTTGTGGGAGAGCATGTTGGTGACTAGTACACCAACGGGCGGGACAACTCCTTCCTATCCATTCCTATAGGATGACATGAGTTCTAGTTAGTCCATGTGGATTACTCTAGAGGCAGGAGTCTATTGGATGCTGCTAGGAGGGCAACATCAACTCACAATATGTGGCGAGATCTGAGGAGCCACTGTAATAGTTGTCTGAGTCTGATGTTCGTAGAGAAGCAGTCAGACAAGTCTGAGTGTGACCAGGAGCTACACAAACACCGTCCAAGATAGAGTGCACATCTACCTCAATGAGGATTCTCATTGCACTTGCTCCAGGACTAGGTATATCTTCGTGAAACCATCCTTCCCGTTGCATAGTTATTGATGGAACGTCTGCTGGTTAATGGGAGATATGTCAATATTTTGTTTCCACTTCCAACCTGATGTCATATTTCTCTACAATGGTATCAGAGCCATGTCAATTAATTATGTTTTGGGATAATCAATATGATCAAATTTTGGTTTTATTGATTTTATTTATTGCATGTGATGCAAATACTTAAACTATTTGATGTGCACGTCTGCCTAAGTCACCACATAAGAATCCAAATGAATATATATGTATAATATGATATATATATATGCAATTTACATGCATCACCATAAAATTGGTTTTGATGGAGGATGTAAAGCATGGTTATGTTCAAAATGGCTGATCTGCGTGTGCATGGTTGTGGTTTTTATTCTTGTTGTTAATCGGTCTGCGTACCGAGCCTCTCTCTCCTTCCAAATATAAATTAATGCTTTTCTTCCTATTCCCTTTGAATGTAACTCGAGGTTTTCTCCATAAACAATGTAATAAGAAATATGATAGTTCTAATTTATATTTCAACATGAGTTGACGATTTGCATAAGGAGAAACGTCCGGCTTTAGAGACGACCAAATCAACTGGAGGACTTAGGAGGATAGATGACAGGAGGATCAACTGACCGACTGGTGGCCAATCAACTAGAGGACTGAGGAGGACAAATGACAGGAGGATGAACGGACTAACTGGTGGCCGAACCGATCAGCTGGAGACGCTAGATGCTACTTGGACCTGAGAACCAGATGATCATTTTAGAAGAGCCCAACTGAGAAATCAGGAGACAATCTAACTGGTTCAAGAGTTGAACCGATCAACCTAGATTGGTTCGGGCACAGATCCTCACCAAAAATAGGTTGCATATGATGTAGACCATAGGTGGTTGTAATTCCTTGTGGATCTAAGGAATTACATTAGTACGGCCATAACCATCACTTGTGTGTTTTATTTATTGCATGTTCTCATTTGTGGTTAAAACATGTATATGATACATATTATATATGTGGTGATTGGATAGAGTATATGTATTTATACATAAAAACTTTCTCAATTACAATATCAAGTATTATATGCTTTCCAAAAGTGGCCCACATGAAAACCTTGATTAACTAAGTGTAGGCTCTGCCTCCGCGGGGTGCGCCATCTATCTCATGGAAGTGTGTTGGTAATAGTGTAGGTTCCACCTTCGCGGGGTGTATTATTATCATGTCATCTTTTGGGTTACGCTTGACTGGTGATTCCACTACTACAGAACAGGCCTTTAGCATCGGTTATTTAAGCTCTTTAGTGTCGGTTTCAAAGCGACACCCAATTGGGCGCCGCTAAAGGGGGACACCTTCGGTGTCGGATCCCAACCGATGCCAAAACCTTTTTCGCCACCGAAAACGCGCTAGCAAAGGGACTATATGCGTCGGTTGTTTAGTAAAAATCTATACCCAAACTCTTCCCGCCACCGAAAACACGCTAGCAAAGGGACTATAGGCGTCAGTTGTTTACTAAACAATCACTTCCTAAACTCCTCCCGCCACCAAAACACGCCAGCAAAGGGATTATAGACGTCAGTTTTCTAATAGAAATTGACGCCACATAATCTGAACTGACATCGGTTTTGTGATAATAACCGAAGCCCTATCCCCTGTCTGCCACCATGGTCGTGCTTCCCAGCACGGCCGTGGTACCTGGTCACATGGACGTCAGTTTTAGGTGGAAAACCATCGTCGTATATCATAGGTGTCGGTTTTGTTAAAATAACTGACGCCTATGTTTTTTTTTTCTGTCAGTCTGCAGACTTGCTGTGGATGGTTGCAGGATGAGAAACCTGTAGTTCAGTTATGAACTGCAGGTTTTATGACATCCATTGATATCAGCCAACAACAGGCCACAAACCTACAAAATTAACATGATGGACAATATTATATATATGTGATTCACACTCATGTATAAGAACATTCAATTCATATTACTTTTTTTCATCACACGCATGTAGAAACTAGTAGCAACCTGTAGTTCCATTTATTTCATGTCTTTTCACATTCAGACACATGTAGAAATATTCATGTATTGATGATTTTCACACACATGACAATTCATAAAAATTCATTCACATTCACACAAAATTAATTATGAGAACAAAGTTATTCTTTATTCATCATTGTCATCATTGTCAACAAAATCATATTGAAGAGCCATGAAACAGCAAAAAGAAGCCATAATGAAGAGAAGCATGATACATATACAATACATAAAGTGCATCACGCACAAGTGTTTCAGATTTATATAACAACATGACAGACTAACACATATATAGTGCATAACAACAGCAGCGCCGAATTCACATACAACACTAGGTTAGTACATATATAGTGGGACTAAGGTGACGATCCCACCTGCTAAAACAGGTTACTGACAACTACATGTTACGACTGGGAGGTCGTGATTCAGCAACCGTATGCATTAGTAGGAGGACAAACATATTTCACCACGAGTTAATACACTGAGCTAAACAAGTTTATCAATGTTAGTACTGATAAACTTGTTTAGCTCAGTGTAGGTTAGTAGACCTTCTTCAATGTTAACTCGTGGTGAAATCTATTTGTCCTCCTGCTAATGCATACGGTTGTTGAATCACGACCTCCCAGTCATAACATGTAGTTGTCGGTAACCTATTTTAGTAGGTGGGATCGTCACCTTAGTCCCACTATATATGTACTAAGCTAGTGTTTTATGTAAATTTGGCACTACTGTTGTACTAAGCAATGTCGATGGCCTGCATAGCTATGTCATGGCCGTCCTGCATAGCCTGTAGTATTTGGCGAATGCCTGCAAATTAAATAGAATTGCTATTAACTAGTATCCTAAAAATTTGATAAAAAACACACTTACATAATATAATTATAAATGAACATATAGATAGAAACCTCAGGGATATATTCTTAAAACTTACATTGTCATGCGGTGCAAGCATGTCCTCACCCTCACGGTGATCATCAACACGGTCATCATGGAAACATAATAAAAATATAAACATCCATGCCTCTAATATTGTGATCTTTTATCAATTAACAATCCTTCATTATGATCCCCGCGAACATACAAGTCATTGTGATCCCTAGCTTCAATGTTTGGTGGTGTTGGCAACCCAACTAAGAATGGATTGGAGTCATCATACTTGTCATAGTACTCTTCTTCATCTATAGGATCTTCAATGAACTGTCTTTTACCATGAATAACAACCGACCATTTATCATTTGCAGGATCATCGAAATAAAAAACTTGTTTTTCTTGTGATGCCAATATGAATGGTTCACCCTTCTCACCAATCTTTTCAAAGTTCACTAACGTGAAACCCAATTCATCCACTATAACTCATTTTTTGTTGTCGACCCAATTACATTTAAAGAGTGGAATTCTGAAATCTATATAGTCAAACTCACATATGTCTTCAATGACACCATAATATGACATTTTAGCTTCACGTGGACTTTTAACCTTTGCACTTGCAAAAGACAATGAAGACACTTGAAGGGTGACCCCGTTGTTTTGGATGACACTCTTATCATCTTGATGCTTTGTGTAATATGAGAAACCATTTATGTCAAACCCTTCATAAGACATAACATTCAATTTTGGTTTAAAGGCGAGGCATTTGATGGTTTCGGTAACATTATCTGGTGTTTGAGATAGTTGATGTAAGACTTTATCTTCAAACCACTTAATAAATGTCTTGTTATGCTCTCTAGCAAGCCACATTGAATTGGATCGAGGATATTGTCTCTTAATGAAATTGGTATGTTCCTCGATATAAACACACACTTTATCGATGTTGTGTAAAATATACAAGTGACCTTGCTCCAACTGCTCATGGCTGATTACTTTCACCCGTGATCCCGAAACTCATTTGCCAAAATGCTCCTCAATATTCTTTTCATTCAAGGGAGCGTCATTACCACTCAGAAAGTCATTACAAAAATCCATAACCTCTCTCACCACATAACCCTCAATAATACTCCCTTCAGGCCGATAACGGTTTCAAACATCACCTTTAAAAATGCTCATGTATCGTTCAAAGAGATACCATCAATGCAAGAAAATTGGTCCCAACATTTTCACTTCCCTAGTCAAGTGGACAACAAGATGTACCATGATATCAAAGAATGAAGGAGGAAAATACATCTCAAGCTGACATAGGGTAACAACCACTTCTCTTTCCAAATTATCGAGAGTATCAGGGTCAATAACTTTGCTGCACAGATTGTTGAAAAAGAAACAATGTCTAGTGATTGCAAACCTTACATACTTCGGCAATATAGATCTAATTGCCACAGACAATATTTGTTGCATTAGAATGTGAAAATCATGAGATTTAAGACCTATCAACTTTAGATCTTTCATTGATACCAATGTACGGATATTGGATGAGTAACCCTGTGGCACCTTAACATTTACCAAGCATTCACAAAATGCTTTCTTCTCCTTTCTAGACAACGTGTAATAAGCGGGAGGTAAGTATGTTCTCCGATCGCTACTAACTACTTCTGTTAATTTTGTCCTTATTCCCATTTCACGTTGGTCCATTCTAGATTTTATCCCATCTTTAGTCTTACCTGGTATATTCAACAGAGTACCGATGACGCTATCACATACATTTTTCTCGACGTGCATGACATCGATACAATGCCTGACTGTCAAAGAACTCCAATAAGGAAGATCCCAAAATATCGACTTCTTCTTGAATAAAGACTTATCACTCCTTATGGCCATCGTACATTTTGATCTCTTACCAAATTCATTGGCGATGTCTTTCACTCTTTCATAAACATCCTCCCCTGATATAGGTTTAGGTGCACTACGTTCCTCATTCCGTCCATTGAATGCTTTGCGCAACCTACGATACGGATGAAATTTTGGAAGAAACCTTCAATGAGCAAGATATACAGTCTTGCCGCCGTGTTTTAGTCATATTGAATCCGTGTTCTCTTCACATATAGGACACGCTTTAGATCCTTTGACACTATATCTAGACAAATTCCCATATGTTGGAAAGTCATTCACAGTGCAAAACAACATAGCGTGCAAACAAAATGTCTCTCTTCGTGAAGCATCATAGGTCATCACACCTTCACCCCAGATTTTCTTTAAGTCATCAATCAGAGGTTCAAGATAAACATCGATATCATTTCCAGGTTGTTTAGGGCCCGATATCAACATCGACAGCATAACGTACTTATTTTTCATACACAACCAGGGAGGAAGATTGTATATAACAAGCATGACTGGCCAAGTGCTATGTTGGCTGATCAATGTCCCGTACGGATTCATCCCATTTGTATAAAGCCCAAGTCTTAGATTCTTGTCCTCTTCACCGAATTCAGGGTATAATAAATCAATCTTCTTCCACTGTGGGGAATCAGACGCATGTCGTAGGATCCCATCATTATTTTTCTTAACATCTGCATACCACCTCAAATTCTTCGCATCTATAGGATTGGCAAACAAGCGTTGAAACTGTGGTATTATAGGTAGATACCACATCACCTTGGCGGGAGAACCAGTTTTAGACTCCCCCAAAGTCGTCAATTTATACCTTGACACACCACATTTCGGACAATCTTTCAAATCCACATAGTCCTTTTGAAATAATACACAATTATTCTTGCATGTGTGTATCTTCTTGGCCTCCATTCCCATTCGGCACAACAATTTCTTTAACCGGTATGTTGAGATTGGCAGCTCGTTTCCTTCAGGAAGAATTTCTTTTAACAAAGACAACAATGACGTGAAGCTTTTGTCACTCCATCGATTGTTAGCTTTCAGTTTATACAATCTCAACACAGTGCTAAGCTTCGTAAACTTACAACTCGTGTATAATGGTATCTCAGCATCATGCATAATGTTTCTAAACATGGGAGGTGGATCAGTGTGCTCTACCCCACAACTATCCAACATCACATCAACGATGTCTACTGGAACGGGTTCATTCACATCTACGTCATCGGAGGCAATTTCTTCTTCTTCCACACAAGCACTGCTATCGACATCCACTGGTTTTAGGTTTGAAATCTCTCCATGCCAGTTCCATTCTATATAGCCTTGTACAATCCCGTTGCACATGACATGACTTCTGATTTCGTCACCAGTACTGACTTTCAAGTTGTTACCGCAATGCCTACATGGATAGTAGAACCTATCTCCAGGTTGTTTCCTATGTTCCTCGGCAAATCTAATAAACTGATCAAGACCAGAAATAAACTCTGGGGTGCAGCGATTGCGAATGGACAACCATGATCTATCCATTCTATGATCAAAGAGAAAATAAGTATATATTACAACAAGATTAGGGTCTAGGGTAAACATATTAGAGTTTATGGTTAAAACTTTAGGGTTTATACATGTGATGTCATTCTTATATATAATAAATGTGTACCACCTATCCCATTCTTGAACACCTAATCTCACTAGTAAGTGTATAATGTGTATTGGGTTTTTAAGAAAATTTCGACAGCATTTCCCCGCTGTTCTCCAAGTACATATGTACTTAGAGAACAAATGGGGAAATTCTGCCAAAATTTTCTTGAAAACCCAATACACATTATACACTTACATCCTAAGTGAGATTAGGTTTTCAAGAACAGTCCCAAACTGGGGACTATCCAAGATTTACTCCTAATGAGTAAATCTTGGACGGGTTTCTAGGCCAACAAATACAACACCAGTTCCTTATTCACAACCCCATTCAACACACAATTTCTTATAAAAACACTTGTGGACAGCCATAACAACATATCAATGCAGTAGCTTATGAATGTTTAGATGCATTTATACTATCAATTCCTAGGGTTTACTAAATTATGTCAAGCATGAGGATTAGAAGCACAAGATTCATTCATATCCTAGGTTGATTTACAATAGCAACATCTAAATAAGTAAACTCAAAACATTAGATAAATAAATATAATCAGTAGGTAAACAAATACAAAGCAATAGATAAAAAAGTACATCTCAGTTGATAAACAAATATAAATCAAGAGATGATTAAATAATTTTAAAAAGTAGATGAATAAAAATAAAGCCCTAAATTTAAATAATGTGATGAATAAAAAATCATTAGATGAATGAATGAGTAGATAAGTAAATACAAATCAGTATTTAAGTAAATACAAATCAGAGCGTCTTGCTCTGGAGCTCGGAGAGAGGGCGAGACAGAGGGTTTTTGGGGATGTTTACCTCTATTTGAGCCTAGTCGGGCGTCTTGCTCTGGAGCAGGGAGAGAGGGTGAGACGGATGGGTGCACGTAGAAGCCGAACGGGCAGGCGAGCGTGGAAGAGCGGTGAGTAGTAAGCCAGTGAGCGAGCAAGGAGGAGGCGGGAGAAGGGCGGCGGTGAGCAGGCAGTAGGCGGTGAGCTCTGGACCAGGAAGCCAATGAGTGGCGATTGTTGGATCCTATATGGGTGATTAGATGCTCTAAAGGGGGGGGGGGTGAATAGAGATGAAAACACTTAATTACACTACAAAAAATTGGGCCATTATTCACGAGTGAGTCCTATCACAAACTCCTCTCTACAGGCCCTCACAAATAGGTACGGTTGTGGGTCTGGCCCTCACAAATGGTATGTGAAGAGAACTCACGTGACAAATACCAGTGGCCCTCACGAATACAATTGTCACAGACCAACTGACCCTCAAGAATGTTATATTGAGGGACTATTTAGCCTTCATAAATACATTTTTGAGGGACTATTTAGCCTTCATAAATACATTTTTGAGGGCATGTTTAGTTCTCATAAATACATTTTTGAGGGACTTGATGGTCCTGGAGAATATATTTTTGAAGGGCTAATGCCTTCATTAATATTATTTTTGATGGGCTATGTGGTCGTCATCAATGCAATTGTGATGGCCAATATGGATCTCATTTTTAAGGGACTAAAGACCTTCATTGATATATTTTTGAGGGATTATTGTGAATGATTTGGTTATTGATTTATTGAATAATTAATTTTGAATTAAAACTTTGTATATATAACCTCAAATAATATTTTTATAAGAGTCACAGGATATCATAAGAAGTTTCAACACCAAAATGACACATAAAAATGTTAAATCACCTCAAACCAATTTTTGTTAATGAAGAAAAATATTATCCATACATTGTGTGCTCAACGTTGATATAAATAATGAATACATATGGTTCTAAAAGTTGAGATTGATGACAATCAACATATCATGCTAGAAACTCTTAAGATCTATAATGTCTCCATATTCCTTCAAATGATGTGGTGCTCTTCATCAATGCCAGGCCTCTTACGGTAGGGTACTTGAGTATTCTTCTCTAGTTTTCCATCCACAATACTCAGTGCATAGTCCAATCCAACTTCAAAGAGATACGCCTCACAGATATTTTTGTATTAATTTGTTACAAATGGAAAATGGATCGTCAAAGAAACAATTTTACATAAATGATTTATAAGACCCCATATCCACTAAAATAATTGAGGAAAATTCATGACAGAAATATGAAAGAAATAGAATGAAGTGTGAGTAAGAAACCAAAATAGATTGACATAGAAGCTGAAAAACATTATATACTTTTGCATGGCTATAGAAACATTTATTCTCTGTTATTTACATCTAAAGAGCCACAAGCATGGCTACCAAAGCTGCTAGTTTAGGGATAATCAATGAATGTGTAAATATTTCATTCCAGTTTAGTGGTATACTTTGGTAATGTTGTTACATAATTTTTTATAAGGCCAATCTAGAAGGATAACTAGAATCTAATGTAGATTGAAGACAAACCCTTGCAGATACATATTATACAAGTAATATTACTAATATGAAGGATGCAAAGGATAGAGTGTATGGAATATACAGAATTGTAATGAAATCTTAATATCTCGTGTCTTGAACTCATTCGATTAGTTATGCTAATGATTTGACAAGAGAAAGATAATACATAATTAGTAATAGCGTGCACAATGTCCCTCAAGAATCTTGACCATGTGATGGAAAACACCTAGAGAGTACCCACTGTTCGACAAGATGTTCTCTGAGTATGACCTTGTTGTCAAAGCAAGTAAGGGCCCTTCAGTATTTGAAACAAAACTCTGATCATTTTGGCCTTCAGTAACAGTAATTGCAGTGAACATACACATCTGCAGTAGCAGCCCTTAAACAGTGGTACCCTTGTATTCAGTGGTACCCACCTTCATAAGCTGATATATTTATCTTTCTTCAACCTGCACATCTGACCGAATAAATAAAATGAACTTGTGGTTGTGGATTCCTCACATACCCAGGTCTTGGCACCCAACTTATGTTCTGCTAAGATTAGATAATTTATAAATTTGACCAAGTTAGAAGCCCCTTAGGGTTTGGGTCCACCCTAGGACTCTCCACCCACACCAGGTCACAACTATTGTACTCCTCCCTTCACCAGTCATCACCATACTCGTCTTCCTCTCCTTGTCCACCAGAGGAAGTCCTCCCTTGTTCTGCAAGCTGCAACAACAGCAGTACTCCCTCCATGTGTTCTGCCCCAAGGAGCAACTGCTAGGAGGGTCGCCTTCTACAGGAGTGACAACCAGAAAGGTGATTGTCCCCAACGGCTGCAGCTGCTAGAGATGCCGGCCTCTGGAGCAACAGGGACAGAATGACCAGGCCCACATTTGATATAGTTTTTTAACTGTGTTATATTTGTGGTTTGGTCCCAGATCCCACATTGCCAAACACTTAACTTGGATTCGTCATAGATGCATATTTATAGGCTGTGTAAGCCTCCATTAAAGGCATGCTTGATTGAAATCCATTTTGAATTGTTGATATTTGATTTGCTTTCCTTTTAAATAATTTGATTAGATCAGCTTTTATTTATTTCATCTGGCAATGAGATATAGTAGCATAGTGGGGAGTAAAAATATACTGATAGCATTTACAAACTACAATATACTGTGAGCAGTTTTGATGAAAACACCTGTAAACCTGAAACAGATGATGTGTTATCTTGGAAGGACATTGAGAAGAGCCTTTTTACGAAAGGCGTTGAGATATTTGGGAAGAATAGGTCTGTTCTGTCCATCAAATACCTGATTTTCAATTGTATTTGGCATGTTTTCGCTGATACTACTAGTTTTGACAATTATTCTATATATCCATAGTTTTTTGTTTGGTGGTATAGGGTTTACTTACATGAATTATTCAGAACAACATTATATCTAGAATATTACATTTTGTTAATTCATATTATCTACATATCACTTTTCAGTACTTGTTTGATGGTCTTATATACTCTAGAATAAGCATAATGCATATGCTATATGATTTTATAAGCTGCAAGACTGCAACTATAACTGTGAAGCTCTTCTTGATATTGATTTTGAAGGTTCTTTGTTACTTCTTTTTCAGAGTTTCACACACCCTTTTCTTTTCAATCAAATACGAATTGTAGCATTATGTCTTCTTATGATGTTGTTGCTGTTATTGCACACTGGATTGCACTCCTTGCTAAAAAGCTCTTCTATTTCTGATTTCCCATATTTTAATTAAGGGATAGGGAATGTACTGGACTCGAGACAATCAGAGCATCTTAGCTTTATAACATTGACACTATTGTGATTATAGAAAGGGTTTTCCCATTTGTTGATGTCAACATTTTTCTGCAGAGAGAAGATCTTACATTTCCAAAGCACATCTCTTTAAGGTTCACAGACTTCTAATTAAGAGTGTAAAACTGACAGCAACGTGTTACTTGAGTTGCAATTTCATAATAATGTTCCATGATTTATTAGATTTACATTCAAAAACAAAAAGGTAGAATACTATTTAAAAAACATGTGCCAACAAATCAAACACACAGAAACTCAGATGCGGTTATTTTACCTACAGATTTCTCGAAGAAAAGGTAAACTTACAGAATTATTAGAAAATATGAATCAAACAAATAAATTATCATCAGAGCCAATTCCAAGAACAATATATCAATGGGGAACCACTCAATCAGAGGGCTTACCAGGCAAGACATAAGGTTTTAGAGCACGTCGAATCAGCAAGGGAGGTTGAGGATACAAATGAAGAGACTCAACAATGATTAGCCGTATGTACCTATCATCAGTTTAACAAGATATATAAGATTCAGAATGTGACAAACCACCTTCAAGTAAAAATTAATTGAGAAAGTAACAACAAATACAAGACTTAATCCCCTAAAAGTTGAGGTTCGCTACATAGAAACTTCTTTTATATTCAGCTCTGTTTTTTTTCATATACTCATAATTGAAGTGATATCTCTTTATTTGCGCTCCCCGTGTATTTTAGGCCCATGGCATTCCCTTCTAATAACATCTACTTGAATCACATTACTCCCACGATTTGCATTCATTGACCCACTCATCGTACACGATCAATTTATCTAATATACGTCAAATTGAACCATTGCATGTTATCATTTTTCTTTTAGTTTATGAGTTCCAGCATTTTGACCCATATATGACATCCATTTCTGAACAATATGAATCAGATTTCAGCATAGATCACAATAACGTAAAACCAATGTTACCCAAACAATGTCAACTACATGAACTCCTTTTACCTTGTCCACGGCTTTTGTGCCATATTCATGAAACCTCAACGTTGTTGACCCCTTAACTAGTTCCCTTAGAAGATGAGGTACAAGATATAGTAGTTCAGAGTATAAATAACTAAAAGAAAATACCTGAAATGATATCATGTATCACATAAGTAGCAAATATAAATTATAATACTCATGGTGACCATGCACAAAGTAGGGTGCAGGCTACAACAAAACAGGGATGATCCTCTGATACACGCACCGCCCAGCAGACACTGGCCTCCACTACCAACCCACTTGCTCGGTCGGGAGTCGCGCCTCTAGTCGACAGCTGCTTTACGATCCTTGATAAAGGAGGATTAAGGTGAGCATGAATGTCGTGTTTGATGAAGAAAGGAAGTGGAGGTGGACTGAAATAGAAGGGGACAATCCACGATCTGAGGTCACTTTCATTAAGGAAGGACACAATGATCTTGAAAGAGGAGCACGATTGAACAATGGTGATGAAGGACAATCATCCAGTACTACCATGCCAGCTCAGTCGTTGGGAGGCTCCGCACCTCTATCACAAGGAAGATTGACACCTGAAGCAACAACCTCATTGTCAGTAGGACAATCCATTCATACACTAAATGATTCAGGTTCTTCATCAAGTGAAACTAGGCCAGCTAAGTTTTGATCTATTGAAGATATCTACATAGACACTAAGGAACCTACGGGGGAGTTTCAACCGATGGGAGCAGAAGAGCCACTCAGTTACTCAGAGGCTGTAAAAGAACCAGCATGGCAGGAGGCCATGATTCGAGAGCTAGAAGCAATAGAAAGGAATGACACATGGGTGCTATCAAATTTGCCATCTGGTCACAAAGCCATTGAAGTCAAGTGGGTATATAAATTGAAGAGGGACTTTGAAGGGAATATCATCAAACACAAAGCGAGACTCGTGGTGAAAGGATACATGCAACAACACGGAGTAGATTTCAATGAAGTTTTTTCTCCAATAGCAAGGATGGAAAATGTGCGACTGATACTTGCTCTTTTAGCACACCACTGGTGGAAGGTACATCACCTTGATGTCAAAAAAACTTTCCTTAATGGCGATCTGGAAGAAGAAGTCTATATCTCTCAACCTAAGGGGTTTAAGGTTGCGACACAGGACCACAAGGTTCTTAAACTCAAGAAGGCCTTGTATGGATTACGTCAAGCACCTAGGGCCTGGAATATCAAGTTAGATATGAGCATAAAGAAGCTTGGGTTCAACAAGTTAGCACAGGAGCATGATGTATACACTCGAAGCTCAGGAGAAGGGACACTTCTTGTCTAGATCTATGTTGATGATGTGATCGTCAGTGGGGCAAGTAGTGATGAAATAAACACATTCAAAGATCAAATGAAGTTGGAGTTCGAGATGAATGACTTGGGATCCCTTTCAAACTATCTCAGAATCAAAGTGGAACAGAAGGAAGATTACATATCTCTAAAGCAATCAGTCTATGCCAGAAAAATACTTGAACATGCAGGAATGGGAGATTGCAATCCAAACAAACTTCCCACGGATTCAAAACTCAAGTTAAAAAAAGAAGGCGAAGGTGAAGTTGTAGACCCTACTGAATACAGGAGCCTAGTCTATGTGGTACCCTGACCGAACGCATACTGCATACCGCATCTCAAAACACTGATGTTGATAAATCTGTATTTTCTTGATATAGAAATTGGTTTCATTTATGAAGAAGACACATATTGGTGATCGAAATTGCAAGGGACAATGAGAAAAATTTAGATTTCACAAGGATGTATCATCTACTAAAGAAGGATGTATCATGATTTATTGTAGATCACAAGAAATAATGTTAAATAATGTATGATGGGTAATTATATATGAAGAAAAATGATGAATCATCAAAAATTTATAGCATCTACATTTTAGGATACTAGAAAATGAGATAATCAATTGATGGTGTCCAATACCTATACAAAAATCTACCAATCTAGCAATGACAACAATACATTTAATTGGGAGCTCCATTGGAACAAGTAGATGAAAATGAAAGGTACCAACTATAAAACAAGTTTCAAATTATCATGTTTAAGTCTCTTAGTTTAAGTGCATATACAAGTTCTTATACAAATTATATACATGTATGTATATGTGTGTATATGTGTATAACATATATATGTATGAAATATATAGGTATATAGAAGATAAAGGTATTATCAGTTTATCACATAGCTACAGAAAATATTGATTTTTCAAACAGAGATATATAGGTATTTAACAGAATGTGAAAACAATAAACATAGTCCAAAGACATACATAGATATATGAGCACGACAGATATTATTTTTAATCAGTGTTTTCTTATCCTGGTTAATTGGTTTTCTGTGAATGTGCAGGTGTGGAGAAATTGTGTTGAAGATTATACCAGTCCACTATCGGTTTGGCATCCAAGGGCTCCTGAAGATTTTGCTGCAATGGGGTGTGTTGCAGTAGCTAAATACGAAGAGCTCGATTTGGATCTTGTGTATTGTGTAACTGCAACAATTGCTGAGGAGGCTGGATTTGAAAATCGGGCAGTATGGACTGCTCCTGATTCATATCCTTGGTCTTGCTATTTCTACCAAGTTCAAAGTGAGGCGCTTCAGTTTGTTGCTTTATGACAGGAAAGAGAGAGATCAGACCACAAGGCTATGAGAATTTCAGAACACCGTTCTCAGGAGCTCTATATTACTCATGCTCCGACAAGGAGTGTACGGTCGTACCTGATAAGGATGTCCTTGATCTCCTTTTTTGACTGCTCGTCGACAAACTTCTGGAAGTAAGCTACGAGGGCCTTGGCTATGCTCTGGCGGATGGCGTAGATGCGCGAGGTCTGCCCTCCTCTTTCTCGGACGTGGATGCACTTATTGACGTCGGCTAAGCGGTGGTGACCCAGGAGAAGAATCAGCTCATACGCCTTGAAGTGGAGGATCTCCAGCTTCACCAACTCAGATCGGCGTGCCATTAATCTTGATAAGACCGCGACCGCGCTTGCAGTGGGTCACAGCGGCGGCCGTCTTCTTTTTCCCAAAGCACTGGATGGATTCGGTCGGCACAGTAGTCGGCGCGGTCGCTCGCGAGAATGCTGAATGGCGGAGGGAAAGAGAATGCGGCGGCCTTTTAATTTTGATTTCCAAATGTGTATTTTAGAATGAAGGGAAGGGATATGAGATGGAGGGAAACATTTGGCATGGTATTTTTCACGGGATGTTTAGTGAGTAATGTATTTGTGAGGGATTAGTGTTCACATAAAAGTTCTAAGGATGTTAAAAACACGGTTGAGGGATTTGGTCCCATATTTGAAGGATGAGCCCTCACAAATAGACATCATTATTCACAATCTATGGTTCCTCACAAATGTTCTTCAACAAAGGCCAAATTTTTTGTAGTTTAAATAAAACTCATTAAACCTTCAAGATATATGACAAGATAAGGTTTATAAATAGGAGATTTGTGTGCAGCTAAAACATACATAGCAAGGGAAAGAGAGATTGAACATGCACCAATTAGACAAGCTATTTAGAGTGGTTCCACACTTCAAACTAGAAGTGTGTCAGTCCACTTGCCTAGAGAGGTCAACCTCTAGGACTTCCAAACTATTCTTCTTATATTCATTCATAAGACTTACAATACATGACCAAACAAAAGGCTTACCTATCCAATACAAAGAGTCTTCAACCTTACCAAGGACTTACCCACTTTGCAAGAGTCTTCGGCCTTCTCCAAGGACTTACCCACTCTTGCACAAGTCTTCAGCCTTGCAGGGATCACCCACTCTTCTTGGATCTTCAACTTTTGACTTCACCTTCACTCGGAGAAGCTTCCACCAAGGTCTTACCCACTTGAGCTTGAGTCTTCTACCTTCTCCAAGGGCTTACCCACTCTATCTCCAAGTCTTCAGCCTTGATCTTCACCAAGGGATGCCTTCCCATGTTCTTCTTCACCTCTCTTATCCAAGAGAGAGAACCTTCATCTTCATGATTGAAAAGATAGAAAGGGAGGTGGTGGAAGTGAGAGCCTCACAAGATATACATGTAGGACTAGCTCTCTTACATATTTCCTACTCACTCTAATAGATGTAGCAATTTATTAAGCTTAGAGAGAGAGAGAGGAGGCTATAGGAAGCACTCAGCTATAGAATAGGAACCTCACATAGAGTTTTGCAATGAATGCTCAACCTTGGAATGAAGCCCAAGGGGTCTTATTTATAGCTGGGGATGCCTCTTAGCCTTTGGGAACACTTGTGAATGAAAACTAGTCATTTTGTGGCTTGCAACAGATCTATTTTCACTTGTTGCAACTCCACAATGGCTACAAGCACTTTTCTACACTTTTCTATACAGTGCAATCAGTCGAGTTTCTATACGGGTAACTCGACCTATCAAGTAAACGACAAGGCCGATACTCAAATGATCGGTCGAGTTTGTCCTGACAAAACTCGACCGGCCATTAGGAATCGAAATGGTCAGTTACTTGATCGGTCAAGTTCTGTGTAAACACAACTCGATCGATGCAATCTTCAGAAAATTGATCAAGGATTGATCGGTCGAGTTTTCAGGCTGGGAAACTCGACCGACAAAGTGCCTGTAATCAATTTTCAAAGTTGCATCTAATGTGCTCTAATATTTGATCTAAGTGCTCCTGATATTTTTCTAAGCTTAATTACAAGTCATACAATCATTACAAGTGATTTACAACATGATTCTAATGGATATACATCATATTACAAACATGTGCACTTGTATTGACTTTGACTTGTCTTTTCTCCAATTTGATATGTGCAAGTTAGAGCATTTGGAGTGTGTCTATACCTAATATGAAATCACTCAAGTAGAGACATTAGACAGCAATATGTGGAATGGTTAGTCATCATCAAAACACAGATTTAGTCAATTTAGATATGAGTCAACATTGTCCTAATTGACCTTGAGTCAACAATCTCCCCCTTTTTTAAGATGACAAACCATTCCATAAATGTATTAAAATCTTTTAAGTAAAATCATACCTTCGTAGAAACCTAGGGGTTTCAATGGAATTGAGTTCACGTGCTCCCCCTCAATTGATGCTAGTGGAGTTCTCATACTCCCCCTCAATTGATGCTATTTCTCCTGCATGGTTAGCTTTCATAACATTTATAGAATACTATGTCTTCTACTCATATATGTTCTACACATATATGTCCTCCCATTTACCTTCTCCCCTTTACATGGACATACTTCTCATCTTCATGTAAGACATGCCTTCTTCCTCTTTTAAAAGAAGACATACCTTTCTCCCCCTTTGTCATTTCAAAAAGTGGGGTTATGAAGAAATAAGAAACATCACTTGTTAAAGAGAAAGGAGATAACACAAATATATATAAGGAGAGTAGAAGAGCACAGATATGGGCTTGTCCAAGCATACAAAGAAAAGCAAGTTAAAGCATATACTTGAACAACCCAAGATGTAAGATAAAGTGTTGTAGAAAAATAATAAAGCATAATGTTGACCCTCAAGATGACGGATTTTGACCAAAAACCATCAGAGCTCATTGCAAAGCAATGAGTCTTGCTCATAAGGTTGTTTCTGCATGAAAAACACTAGTCTTGCACCAAAAACTGAAACTGGAGAAAAAACTGCATAAAATCCAAAAATACTCCAATTTCTACATATAATGTAGATCTATGTACCCTGCATCACAATGTTATGCAAGCAACTCAAGATAGTAGATATTCAATTCAAGGAACAATCTTGAGCATGTATGAGACAAAATACAAGCATAGCATATAGATGAGCAAAGATGCCAATCATAAACAAGGTTAGAACTAAATGTATATGAACTATTAGTAGATGATATCACAAGTTAGGAATACTAGTAGGATCTAGATCATAGTAAGAGATACCAAAAGATATACAAGATAAAGCAAGCTATGAGTAGATGTAGAGATATATCCAAACAAAGAGATAAGCAATTTTAGAATCATGAAAGGATATAACTCACTAGATATGCATCCTTACCATAAGATGATTACCACTAAGAACCTCAAGGTTGTATCAAAACAAGATATACACCTAGATAGATGTAGCAAGTTAGAGTACAACAGAAGCAATTTTTAGACACAACCAAGAGATCCAAAGAGATCATCATCAAAACCTGCAAAACAACTCAAAGCAAGTAATTGCAAGATATAGATATACCAATTTAGAGCAATTAGAGAGATAGAGTTGTAAGCAAGATAGGCAATTTAGAACATGGCAATATGTATATATAAAGGTACCAAAGGAGTGCCAAAGAATAAGGCTATTGGTTGAGAAAATCTAGTTGAGAGGGAAATTCTCATTCAATAAGCTAAATGTATATTTTGTGCACAATGTTATCGGTCGAGTTCTGTGTATTGACAACTCGACCGATGACAACTACTGGAAACACCCATTGGTTCCTATCGGTCAAGTTTCAAATAGGGCAAACTCGACCGACGGAGCAGCTATCAAAAAGCACATATATTTCATAAAAACATTTTCAAAGGCATGATAAATATACAAACCATATCCAAACATGTCTAGGCAAGTTAGTAATGCACTATAGAAGCATTAGAAACAGTTTTTGAGCAAGAGTGTGAAGAGAATCACAAAATGCCACTTTTGACTCAAAAACCATATGTATAATGCGCACTAACTTGACAAAAATAAGTTAGAAATGGTTATAAGCAATAAAACCTTTACCTTTGTTCTTACCATTGCTTTTTCCATTTGTTGTCACCCTCTACACATTTCACCTTTCTTCTTTCATGTGGATTGAGAAGTCAATTAGCAATTTAATAGCTCAAGTCAATACATTTGCAAGTACCTGCAAGAAGAAAGATGAAATGGTCCCCAATCATATTTTTGGGTCCGGAGGGGTTAGTTTAGCAACCCAAGTCCTATTGCTCTTGGGTGCTTTCCTAAAAGGACAACAAGTAGAATAATGACCAATTTCATTGTAATAGTTGCATGTGCCCATAGTCTTGGAACCAGAGGATTCTCCATGGAATATTGGAGGTCCTTTATCTTTGTTGTTCCCTTGACTACTATCATATCCTAAACCATGTCTACCAATTTGTTTAGTAGTATGGTGTAGGATATCATTAAGATTCTATTTACTAACTAAGAATCTTTGTAAAGAAGATCTCAAACTATCATTATCATGCTTAAGAGAAGCAATAGTAGAAGACAAATTATTGATATCATCTCTAGCATGCAAACGATCATTTTCTAAGCAAAGAGCTTTAGTTAAATGAGAATCTCTATCAATATGAAGAGCAGCAACACCATTCTCTCTACTAGTAGAACTAGAACAAGATTCATGCACATTGATTTTAGCAAGCAAAGAGGCATTTTCTGTTGCTAATTCTTGCAAAACAAAATCTTTGTCCTTGTTTTCAGATTTAAGAACATCAATGTCATGCATGAGAGAATCAACAATTAAAGTATGCTCTTAATTAGAACTAGGCATGAGAGGTTGAGCTTCTAGAAATCAAATCTTATCAAGCAAACTAGCATTTTCAAGTTTAAGAGAGTCTACTTGACTAAGACAATCATTTTTATCATCAAGCAAGCAAGAATTAGCATATTCAAGATCATCTAGTTCTATATGCAAATTATCAACAATTCTAGCAAGCTTTTTCTTTTTCTTTTTAGAAGACTTAAGAGAGGCACAAATATCATGAATAATAGCAATCAAAGATTCTTTATCTAAAGAGTTTCGATTTACCTCACTTGAGTCTTCACTTGTTTATGCTATAAGAGCAAAATGGCAATCTCCTTCATCACTAGAGCTTGAGCTTGATCCTTTACTTGAATATTCACTTGAGCTTAAGTTGGAGGAGCCACTTGAGCTTGAGTGCCATTTCTCCTTCTTGTGAAGATGGGTCTTGTTGCCTTGTGGGCAATCTTCCTTGAAGTGACCCTTCTTTCCACATGTGAAGCACCGTATGGAGGAGGACTTGCCTTTGTAGAGTCTACCGTTGGAGTACATGGCATCTTCTTTAGCTTGAGAGGATGGAGAGACTTGTTCCATGATAGCTTCAATTTGAGCCTTCATTTTAGCCTTCTTCATTCTCTTTAGCTCTTTCTTCTCTTGTCTTTCTACTTCCTCCCTCTTGTCAAGTGTGGCTTCATGTTCTTGTAAATTTCCAATGAGCTCTTCAATAGGACTATCCCTAAGAGACCTTGCTTCTTCAATGGAAGTCACCTTGGGTTCCCACCGCTTGGGAAGAGTTCTAAGGATCTTTGAGTTGATCTCTCCACTAGACATAGGATGTCCTAGAATAGAAAGACCATTCAAAATGGTGTTGAGCCTTGAGTACATGTTGGCTATGCTCTCCTCCTTTCCCATCTTGAAGTTCTCAAGCAGCCCTTTGAGCATGTAGACTTTGCTTTCCTTCACTTTATATGTCCCTTCATAAGTGATGCAAAGCTTTCTCCATACCTCATAGGCCGTTTCACATGAAGAAATTTGGTTGAACTCTGTGGGGGTCATGGAGGCATATAGGATGTGCATGGCTCTAGCATTCAAGGTTGCTTTCTTCAAAGTAGCTTCATCTCATTCTTTAATCTTTGTCTTTGGTAGCATGTATGGGTTGTTCACCATTTGCCACATCACTTTGGATGTAGAATTGAAGCCTTCTTCTCCAATAGAGGAAATCGCTCCCATCAAAGATTGGAAGGCAGGTCGAGAATCTCCCTCCTAGGTAGTCACCCATCTTCTCCTACTTGTTGAAGTATGCTTGGAGAAGACCCACTCTGATACCAATTGTTGGATCCTAGATGGGTGATTAGATGCTCTAGAGGGGGGGTGAATAGAGCTGAAAGCACTTAAACAAAACTAATTAAACCTTCAAGATATATGACAAGATAAGGTTGCTAAATAGGAGATTTGTGTGCAACTAAAACATACATAGCAAGAGAGAGAGAGATTGAACATACACCAATTAGACAAGCTATTTAGAGTGGTTCCACACTTCAAACTAGAAGTGTGTCAGTCCACTTGCCTAGAGAGGTCAACCTCTAGGACTTCCAAACTATTGCATTCTTATATTCATTCATAAGACTTACAATACATGACCAAACAAAAGACTTACCTATCCAATACAAAGAGTCTTCAACCTTACCAAGGACTTACCCACTTTGTAAGAGTCTTCGGCCTTCTCCAAGGAATTACCCACTCTTGCACAAGTCTTCAACCTTGCAGGGATCACCCACTCTTCTTGGATCTTCAGCTTTTGACTCCACCTTCACTCGGAGAAGCTTCCACCAAGGTCTTACCCACTTGAGCTTGAGTCTTCTGCCTTCTCCAAGGGCTTACCCACTCTAGCTCCAAGTCTTCAGCCTTGATCTTCACCAAGGGATGCCTTCCCATGTTCTTTTTCACCTCTCTTAGCTAAGAGAGAGAACCTTCCTCTTCATGATTGAAAAGATAGAAAGGGAGGTGGTGGAAGTGAGAGCCTCACAAGATATACATGTAGGACTAGCTCTCTTATAGATTTCCTACTCACTCTAATGGATGTAGCAAGTGATTAAGCTTAAAGAGAGAGAGGAGGCTGTAGGAAGCACTCAGCTATAGAATAGGAACCTCACATAGAGTTTTGCAATGAGTTCTCAACCTTGGAATGAAGCCCAAGGGGTCCTATTTATAGCTGGGATAGGGAATGTACTGGACTCCAGACAGTCAGAGCATCTTAGCTTTATAACATTGACACTATTGTGATTATAGAAAGGGTTTTCCCATTTGTTGATGTCAACATTTTTCTGCAGAGAGCAGATCTTACATTTCCAAAGCACATCTCTTTAAGGTTCACAGACTTCTAATTAAGAGTGTAAAACTGACAGCAACGTGTTACTTGAGTTGCAATTTCATAATAATGTTCCATGATTTATTAGATTTACATTAAAAAACAAAAAGGTAGAATACTATTTACAAAACATGTGCCAACAAATCAAACACACAGAAACTCAGATGCGGTTATTTTACCTACAGATTTCTCGAAGAAAAGGTAAACTTACAGAATTATTAGAAAATATGAATCAAACAAATAAATTATCATCAGAGTCAATTCCAAGAACAATATATCAATGGGGAACCACTCAATCAGAGGGCTTACCAGGCAAGACATAAGGTTTTAGAGCACGTTGAATCAGCAAGGGAGGTTGAGGATACAAATGAAGAGACTCAACAATGATTAGTCGTATGTACCTATCATCAGTTTAACAAGATATATAAGATTCAGAATGTGACAAACCACCTTCAAGTAAAAATTAATTGAGAAAGTAACAACAAATACAAGACTTAATCCCCTAAAAGTTGAGGTTCGCTACATAGAACCTTCTTTTATATTCAGCTCTGTTTTTTTTCATATACTCATAATTGAAGTGATATCTCTTTATTTGCGCTCCCCGTGTATTTTAGGCCCATGGCATTCCCTTCTAATAACATCTACTTGAATCACATTACTCCTACGATTTGCATTCATTGACCCACTCATCGTACACGATCAATTTATCTAATATACGTCAAATTGAACCATTGCATGTTATCATTTTTCTTTTAGTTTATGAATTCCAGCGTTTTGACCCATATATGACATCCATTTCTGAACAATATGAATCAGATTTCAGCATAGATCACAATAACGTAAAACCAATGTTACCCAAACAATGTCAACTACATGAACTCCTTTTACCTTGTCCACGGCTTTTGTGCCATATTCATGAAACCTCAACGTTGTTGACCCCTTAACTAGTTCCCTTAAAAGATGAGGTACAAGATATAGTAGTTCAGAGTATAAATAACTAAAAGAAGATACCTGAAATGATATCATGTATCACATAAGTAGCAAATATAAATTATAATACTCATGGTGACCATGCACAAAGTAGGGTGCAGGCTACAGCAAAACAGGGATGATCCTCTGATACACGCACCGCCCAGCAGACACTGGCCTCCACTACCAACCCACTTGCTCGGTCGGGAGTCGCGCCTCTAGTCGACAGCTGCTTTACGATCCTTGATAAAGGAGGATTAAGGTGAGCATGAATGTCGTGTTTGATGAAGAAAGGAAGTGGAGGTGGACTGAAATAGAAGGGGACAATCCACGATCTGAGGTCACTTTCATTAAGGAAGGACACAATGATCTTGAAAGAGGAGCACGATTGTACGATGGTGATGAAGGACAATCATCCAGTACTACCATGCCAGCTCAGTCGTTGGGAGGCTCCGCACCTCTATCACAAGGAAGATTGACACCTGAAGCAACAACCTCATTGTCAGTAGGACAATCCATTCATACACTAAATGATTCAGGTTCTTCATCAAGTGAAACTAGGCCAGCTAAGTTTTGATCTATTGAAGATATCTACATAAACACTAAGGAACCTACGGGGGAGTTTCAACCGATGGGAGCAAAAGAGCCACTCAGTTACTCAGAGGTTGTAAAAGAACCAGCATGGCAGGAGGCCATGATTCGAGAGCTAGAAGAAATAGAAAGGAATGACACATGGGTGCTATCAAATTTGCCATCTGGTCACAAAGCCATTGAAGTCAAGTGGGTATATAAATTGAAGAGGGACTTTGAAGGGAATATCATCAAACACAAAGCGAGACTCGTGGTGAAAGGATACATGCAACAACACAGAGTAGATTTCAATGAAGTTTTTTCTCCAATAGCAAGGATGGAAAATGTGCGACTGATACTTGCTCTTTTAGCACACCACTGGTGGAAGGTACATAACCTTGATGTCAAAAAAACTTTCCTTAATGGCGATCTGGAAGAAGAAGTCTATATCTCTCAACCTAAGGGGTTTAAGGTTGCGACACAGGACCACAAGGTTCTTAAACTCAAGAAGGCCTTGTATGGATTACGTCAAGCACCTAGGGCCTGGAATATCAAGTTAGATATGAGCATGAAGAAGCTTGGGTTCAACAAGTTAGCACAGGAGCATGCTGTATACACTCGAAGCTCAGGAGAAGGGACACTTCTTGTCTGGATCTATGTTGATGATGTGATCGTCACTGGGGCAAGTAGTGATGAAATAAACACATTCAAAGATCAAATGAAGTTGGAGTTCGAGATGAATGACTTGGGATCCCTTTCAAACTATCTCAGAATCAAAGTGGAATAGAAGGAAGATTACATATCTCTAAAGCAATCAGTCTATGCCAGAAAAATACTTGAACATGCAGGAATGGGAGATTGCAATCCAAACAAACTTCCCATGGATTCAAAACTCAAGTTAAAAAAAGAAGGCGAAGGTGAAGCTGTAGACCCTACTGAATACAGGAGCCTAGTCTATGTGGTACCCTGACCGAACACATACTGCATACCGCATCTCAAAACACTGATGTTGATAAATCTGTATTTTCTTGATATAGAAATTGGTTTCATTTATGAAGAAGACACATATTGGTGATCGAAATTGCAAGGGACAATGAGAAAAATTTAGATTTCACAAGGATGTATCATCTACTAAAGAAGGATGTATCATGATTTATTGTAGATCACAAGAAATAATGTTAAATAATGTATGATGGGTAATTATATATGAAGAAAAATGATGAATCATCAAAAATTTATAGCATCTACATTTTAGGATACTAGAAAATTAGATAATCAATTGATGGTGTCCAATACCTATACAAAACTCTACCAATCTAGCAATGACAACAATACATTTAATTGGGAGCTCCATTGGAACAAGTAGATGAAAATGCAAGGTACCAACTATAAAACAAGTTTCAAATTATCATGTTTAAGCCTCTTAGTTTAAGTGCATATACAAGTTCTTATACAAATTATATACATGTATGTATATGTGTGTATATGTGTATAACATATATATGTATGAAATATATAGGTATATAGAAGAGAAAGGTATT
Source organism: Alisma plantago-aquatica (assembly GCA_963693085.1). Taxonomy (NCBI): domain Eukaryota; kingdom Viridiplantae; phylum Streptophyta; class Magnoliopsida; order Alismatales; family Alismataceae; genus Alisma; species Alisma plantago-aquatica. The sequence goes on along the minus strand of OY856409.1, from coordinate 1,380,206,552 downwards.
ATCAGTTTATCACATAGCTACAGAAAATATTGATTTTTCAAACAGAGATATATAGGTATTTAACAGAATGTGAAAACAATAAACAAAGTCCAAAGACATACAGAGATATATGAGCACGACAGATATTATTTTTAATCAATGTTTTCTTATCCTGGTTAATTGGTTTTCTGTGAATGTGCAGGTGTGGAGAAATTATGTTGAAGATTATACCAGTCCACTATCGGTTTGGCATCCTAGGGCTCCTGAAGATTTTGCTGCAATGGGGTGTGTTGCAGTAGCTAAATACGAAGAGCTCGATTTGGATCTTGTGTATTGTGTAACTGCAACAATTGCTAAGGAGGCTGGATTTGAAAATCGGGCAGTATGGACTGCTCCTGATTCATATCCTTGGTCTTGCTATTTCTACCAAGTTCAAAGTGAGGCACTTCAGTTTGTTGCTTTGTGACAGGAAAGAGAGAGATCAGACCACAAGGCTATGAGGATTTCAGAACACCGTTCTCAGGAGCTCTATATTACTCATGCTCTGACAAGGAGTGTACGGTCGTACCTGATAAGGATGTCCTTGATCTCCTTTTTTGACTGCTCATCGACAAACTTCTGGAAGTAAGCTACGAGGGCCTTGGCTATGCTCTGGCGGATGGCGTAGATGCGTGAGGTCTGCCCTCCTCTTTCTCGGATGTGGATGCACTTATTGACGTCAGCTAAGCGGTGGCGACCCAGGAGAAGAATCAGCTCATACGCCTTGAAGCGGAGGATCTCCGGCTTCACCAACTCAGATCGGCGTGCCATTAATCTTGATAAGACCGCGACCGCACTTGCAGTGGGTCACAGCGGCGGCCGTCTTCTTTTTCCCAAAGCACTGGATGGATTCGGTCGGCACAGTAGTCGGCGCGGTCGCTCGCGAGAATGCTGAATGGCGGAGGGAAAGAGAATGTGGCGGCCTTTTAATTTTGATTTCCAAATGTGTATTTTAGAATGGAGGGAAGGGATATGAGATGGAGGGAAACATTTGGCATGGTATTTTTCACGGGATGTTTAGTGAGTAATGTATTTGTGAGGGATTAGTGTTCACATAAAAGTTATAAGGATGTTAAAAACACGGTTGAGGGATTTGGTCCCATGTTTGAAGGATGAGCCCTCACAAAAAGACATCATTATTCACAATCTATGGTTCCTCACAAATGTTCTTCAACAAAGGCCAAATTTTTTGTAGTGTAAATAAAACTCATTAAACCTTCAAGATATATGACAAGATAAGGTTGCTAAATAGGAGATTTGTGTGCAACTAAAACATACATAGCAAGGGAGAGAGAGATTGAACATGCACCAATTAGACAAGCTATTTAGAGTGGTTCCACACTTCAAACTAGAAGTGTGTCAGTCCACTTGCCTAGAGAGGTCAACCTCTAGGACTTCCAAACTATTCTTCTTATATTCATTCATAAGACTTACAATACATGACCAAATAAAAGGCTTACCTATCCAATAAAAAGAGTCTTCAACCTTACCAAGGACTTACCCACTTTGCAAGAGTCTTCGGCCTTCTCCTAGGACTTACCCACTCTTGCACAAGTCTTCAGCCTTGCAGGGATCACCCACTCTTCTTGGATCTTCAACTTTTGACTTCACCTTCACTCGGAGAAGCTTCTACCAAGGTCTTACCCACTTGAGCTTGAGTCTTCTACCTTCTCCAAGGGCTTACCCACTCTATCTCCAAGTCTTCAGCCTTGATCTTCACCAAGGGATTCCTTCCCATGTTCTTCTTCACCTCTCTTATCCAAGAGAGAGAACCTTCATCTTCATGATTGAAAAGATAGAAAGGGAGGTGGTGGAAGTGAGAGCCTCACAAGATATACATGTAGGACTAGCTCTCTTACAGATTTCCTACTCACTCTAATAGATGTAGCAAGTTATTAAGCTTAGAGAGAGAGAGGAGGCTATAGGAAGCACTCATCTATAGAATAGGAACCTCACATAGAGCTTTGCAATGAATGCTCAACCTTGGAATGAAGCCCAAGGGGTCTTATTTATAGCTGGGGATGCCTCTTAGCCTTTGGGAACACTTGTGAATGAAAACTAGTCGTTTTGTGGCTTGCAACATATCTATTTTCACTTGTTGCAACTCCACAACGGCTACAAGCACTTTTCTACACTTTTCTGTACAGTGCAATCAGTCGAGTTTCTATACGGGTAACTCGACCTATCAAGTAAACGACAAGGCCGATACTCAAATGATCGGTCGAGTTTGTCCTGACAAAACTCGACCGACAATTAGGAATCGAAATGGTCAGTTACTTGATCGGTCAAGTTCTGTGTAAACACAACTCGATCGATGCAGTCTTCAGAAAATTGATCAAGGATTGATCGGTCGAGTTTTCAGGCTGGGAAACTCGACCGACAAAGTGCATGTAATCAATTTTCAAAGTTGCATCTAATGTGCTCTAATATTTGATCTAAGTGCTCCTGATATTTTTCTAAGCTTAATTACAAGTCATACAATCATTACAAGTGATTTACAACATGATTCTAATGGATATACATCATATTACAAACATGTGCACTTGTATTGACTTTGACTTGTCTTTTCTCCAATTTGATATGTGCAAGTTAGGGCATTTGGAGTGTGTCTATACCTAATATGAAATAACTCAAGTAGAGACATTAGACAGCAATATGTGGAATGGTTAGTCATCATCAAAACACGGATTTAGTCAATTTAGATATGAGTCAACATTGTCCTAATTGACCTTGAGTCAACAATCTCCCCCTTTTTGAAGATGACAAACCATTCCATAAATGTATTAAAATCTTAAGTAAAATCATACCTTCGGAGAAACCTAGGGGTTTCAATGGAATTGAGTTCACATGCTCCCCCTCAATTGATGCTAGTGGAGTTCTCATACTCCCCCTCAATTGATGGTATTTCTCCTACATGGTTAGCTTTCATAACATTTATAGAATACTATGTCTTCTACTCATATATGTTCTACACATATATGTCCTCCCATTTACCTTCTCCCCTTTACATGGACATACTTCTCATCTTCATGTAAGACATGCCTTCTTCCTCTTTTAAAAGAAGACATACCTTTCTCCCCCTTTGTCATTTCAAAAAGTGGGGTTATGAAGAAATAAGAAACATCACTTGTTAAAGATAAAGGAGATAACACAAATATATATAAGGAGAGTAGAAGAGCACAGATAGGGGCTTGTCCAAGCATACAAAGAAAAGCAAGTTAAAGCATATACTTGAACAACCCAAGATGTAAGATAAAGTGCTGTAGAAAAATAATAAAGCATAATGTTGACCCTCAAGATGATGGATTTTGACCAAAAACCATCAGAGCTCATAAGGTTGTTTCTGCATGAAAAACACTAGTCTTGCACCAAAAACTGAAACTGGAGAAAAAACTGCATAAAATCCAAAAATACTCCAATTTCTACATATAATGTAGATCTATGTACCCTGCATCACAATGTTATGCAAGCAACTCAGGATAGTAGATATGCAATTCAAGGAACAATCTTGAGCATGTATGAGACAAAATACAAGCATAGCATATAGATGAGCAAAGATGCCAATCATAAACAAGGTTAGAACTAAATGTATATGAACTATTAGTAGATGATATCACAAGTTAGGACTACGAGTAGGATCTAGATCATAGTAAGAGATACCAAAAGATATACAAGATAAAGCAAGCTATGAGTAGATGTAGAGATATATCCAAACAAAGAGATAAGCAATTTTAGAATCATGAAAGGATATAACTCAGTAGATATGCATCCTTACCATAAGATGATTACCACTAAGAACCTCAAGGTTGTATCAAAACAAGATATACACCTAGATAGATGTAGCAAGTTAGAGTACAACAGAATCAATTTTTAGACACAACCAAGAGATCTAAAGAGATCATCATCAACACCTGCAAAACAACTCAAAGCAAGTAATTGCAAGATATAGATATACCAATTTAGAGCAATTAGAGAGATAGAGTTGTAAGCAAGATAGGCAATTTAGAACATGGAAATATGTATATATAAAGGTACCAAAGGAGTGCCAAAGAATAAGGCTATTGGTTGAGAAAATCTAGTTGAGAGGGAAATTCTCATTCAATAAGCTAAATGTATATTTTGTGCACAATGTTATTGGTCGAGTTCTGTGTATTGACAACTCGACCGATGACAACTACTGGAAACACCCATTGGTGCCTATCGGTCAAGTTTCAAATAGGGCAAACTCGACCGACGGAGCAGCTATCAAAAAGCACATATATTTCATAAAAACATTTTCAAAGGCATGATAAATATACAAACCATATCCAAACATGTCTAGGAAAGTTAGTAATGCACTATAGAAGCATTAGAAATAGTTTTTGAGCAAGAGTGTGAAGAGAATCACAAAATGCCACTTTTGACTCAAAAACCATATGTATAATGCACACTAACTTGACAAAAATAAGTTAGAAATGGTTATAAGCAATAAAACCTTTACCTTTGTTCTTACCATTGCTTTTTCCATTTGTTGTCACCCTCTACACATTTCACCTTTCTTCTTTCATGTGGATTGAGAAGTCAATTAGCAATTTAATAGCTCAAGTCAATCCATTTGCAAGTACCTGCAAGAAGAAAGATGAAATGGTCCCCAATCATATTTTTGGGTCCGGAGGGGTTAGTTTAGTAACCCAAGTCCTATTGCTCTTGGGTGCTTTCCTAAAAGGACAACAAGTAGAATAATGACCAATTTCATTGTAATAGTTGCATGTGCCCATAGTCTTGGAACCAGAGGATTCTCCATGGAATATTGGAGGTCCTTTATCTTTGTTGTTCCCTTGACTACTATCATATCCTAAACCATGTCTACCAATTTGTTTAGTAGTATGGTGTAGGATATCATTAAGATTCTATTTACTAACTAAGAATCTTTGCAAAGAAGATCTCAAACTATCATTATCATGCTTAAGAGAAGCAATAGTAGAAGACAAATTATTGATATCATCTCTAGCATGCAAACGATCATTTTCAAAGCAAAGAGCTTTAGTTAAATGAGAATCTCTATCAATATGAAGAGCAGCAACACCATTCTCTCTACTAGTAGAACTAGAACAAGATTCATGCACATTGATTTTAGCAAGCAAAGAGGCATTTTCTGTTGCTAATTCTTGCAAAACAAAATCTTTGTCCTTGTTTTCAGATTTAAGAACATCAATGTCATGCATGAGAGAATCAACAATTAAAGTATGCTCTTAATTAGAACTAGGCATGAGAGGTTGAGCTTCTAGAAATCAAATCTTATCAAGCAAACTAGCATTTTCAAGTTTAAGAGAGTCTACTTGACTAAGACAATCATTTTTATCATCAAGCAAGCAAGAATTAGCATATTCAAGATCATCTAGTTCTATATGCAAATTATCAACAATTCTAGCAAGCTTTTTCTTTTTCTTTTTAGAAGACTTAAGAGAGGCACAAATATCATGAATAATAGCAATCAAAGATTCTTTATCTAAAGAGTTTAGATTTACCTCACTTGAGTCTTCACTTGTTTATTCTATAAGAGCAAAATGGCAATCTCCTTCATCACTAGAGCTTGAGCTTGATCCTTTACTTGAATCTTCACTTGAGCTTAAGTTGGAGGAGCCACTTGAGCTTGAGTGCCATTTCTCCTTCTTGTGAAGATGGGTCTATTTGCCTTGTGGGCAATCTTCCTTGAAGTGACCCTTCTTTCCACATGTGAAGCACCGTATGGAGGAGGACTTGCCTTTGTAGAGTCTACCGTTGGAGTACATGGCATCTTCTTTAGCTTGAGAGGATGGAGAGACTTGTTCCATGATAGCTTCAATTTGAGCCTTCATTTTAGCCTTCTTCATTCTCTTTAGCTCTTTCTTCTCTTGTCTTTCTACTTCCTCCCTCTTGTCAAGTGTGGCTTCATGTTCTTGTAAATTTCCAATGAGCTCTTCAATAGGACTATCCCTAAGAGACCTTGCTTCTTCAATGGAAGTCACCTTGGGTTCCCACCGCTTGGGAAGAGTTCTAAGGATCTTTGAGTTGATCTCTCCACTAGACATAGGATGTCCTAGAATAGAAAGACCATTCAAAATGGTGTTGAGCCTTGAGTACATGTTGGCTATGCTCTCCTCCTTTCCCATCTTGAAGTTCTCAAGCAGCCCTTTGAGCATGTAGACTTTGCTTTCTTTCACTTGATATGTCCCTTCATAAGTGATGCAAAGCTTTCTCCATACCTCATAGGCCATTTCACATGAAGAAATTTGGTTGAACTCAGTGGGGGTCATGGAGGCATATAGGATGTGCATGGCTCTAGCATTCAAGGTTGCTTTCTTCAAAGTAGCATCATCTCATTCTTTAATCTTTGTCTTTGGTAGCATGTATGGGTTGTTCACCATTTGCCACATCACTTTGGATGTAGAATTGAAGCCTTCTTCTCCAATAGAGGAAATTGCTCCCATCAAAGATTGGAAGGCAGGTCGAGAATCTCCCTCCTAGGTAGTCACCCATCTTCTCCTACTTGTTGAAGTATGCTTGGAGAAGACCCACTCTGATACCAATTGTTGGATCCTAGATGGGTGATTAGATGCTCTAGAGGGGGGGTGAATAGAGCTGAAAGTACTTAAACAAAACTAATTAAACCTTCAAGATATATGACAAGATAAGGTTGCTAAATAGGAGATTTGTGTGCAACTAAAACATACATAGCAAGAGAGAGAGATTGAACATACACCAATTAGACAAGCTATTTAGAGTGGTTCCACACTTCAAACTAGAAGTGTGTCAGTCCACTTGCCTAGAGAGGTCAACCTCTAGGACTTACAAACTATTGCATTCTTATATTCATTCATAAGACTTACAATACATGACCAAACAAATGACTTACCTATCCAATACAAAGAGTCTTCAACCTTACCAAGGACTTACCCACTTTGTAAGTCTTCGGCCTTCTCCAAGGAATTACCCACTCTTGCACAAGTCTTCAACCTTGCAGGGATCACCCACTCTTCTTGGATCTTCAGCTTTTGACTTCACCTTCACTCGGAGAAGCTTCCACCAAGGTCTTACCCACTTGAGCTTGAGTCTTCTGCCTTCTCCAAGGGCTTACCCACTCTAGCTCCAAGTCTTCAGCCTTGATATTCACCAAGGGATGCCTTCCCATGTGCTTCTTCACCTCTGTTAGCTAAGAGAGAGAACCTTCATCTTCATGATTGAAAAGATAGAAAGGGAGGTGGTGGAAGTGAGAGCCTCACAAGATATACATGTAGGACTAGCTCTCTTACAGATTTCCTACTCACTCTAATGGATGTAGCAAGTGATTAAGCTTAAAGAGAGAGAGGAGTCTGTAGGAAGCACTCAGCTATAGAATAGGAACCTCACATAGAGTTTTGCAATGAATTCTCAACCTTGGAATGAAGCCCAAGGGGTCCTATTTATAGCTGGGGATGCCTCGTAGCCTTTGGGAACACTTGTGAACGAAAACTAGCCGTTTTGTGGCTTACAACATATCTATTTTCACTTGTTGCAACTCCACAACAGCTAGAAGCACTTTTCTGCACTTTTTTGTACAGTGCAATCGGTCGAGTTTCTATAAGGGTAACTCGATCGATCAAGTAAACGACAAGGCTGATACTCAAATGATCGGTCGAGTTTGTCCTGACAAAACTCAACCGACCTTTAGGAATCGAAATGGTTAGTTACTTGATCGGTCAAGTTCTATGTAAACACAACTCGACCGATGCAATCTTTAGAAAATTGATCAAGGATTGATCGGTCGAGTTTTCAGGCTGGGAAACTCAGTCGACAAAGTGCCTGTAATCGATTTTCAAAGTTGCATCTAAAGTGCTCTAATATTCGATCTAAGTGCTCCTGATATTTTTCTAAGCTTAATTACAAGTCATACAATCATTACAAGTGATTTACAACATGATTCTAATAGATATACATCATATTACAAACACGTGCACTTGTATTGACTTTGACTTGTCTTTTCTCCAATTTAATATGTGCAAGTTAGGGCATTTGGAGTGTGTCTATACCTAATCTGAAATCACTCAAGTAGAGACATTAGACACCAATATGTGGAATGGTTAGTCATCATCTAAATACGGGTTTAGTCAATTTAGACATGAGTCAACATTGACCTAATTGACCTTGAGTCAACAGCGATCTCTGGAGCAGGTAGAAGGCCAGTAGGTTCATATTTTGAAAAAAATACTAGAGAATCATATTTTGTTTCATATACAATGTTCAATTTAAATAAACATTCCCTTAGAGGATCTAATATTAGGCACAAATTCATGTCTTAAATACTCTTGGAAAATATATATTGATTCAAGATCAAAACTCCCATGCAGGTAGACATCAAATCCACTCTTAACAATGTATTAAAGGACTAATCAAGTAAAAATGACACCAATACTAGAGTCGGGTCAGACAAGAACCCCACAGAATTCAACATTGGATACAATAAATGAAGATGGAGACCAGACTGTATGGTACTCCTAGTTGCAATAGCACACACATAGAAACCAGTAGGTCAACCACAGTAGAAACAGAGATGGAGACCAGACTATAAGGTACTCCTACAGGTCACACACATAGCACACACGTAGAAACAGAGATGGTTCCATTACCTTTGATTGGCCGGAGCAGTGGCAGCGGTGTAAGGCAGCAGGAAGGCGGCGCCATAGTTGGAGCAGTTAGAGAGCAGACCACAGAAGTTGGCCGGAGAAATAAGAGAGCAGGCCGTCAGAGGCGTCGGAGCAGCAAGAGAGCAGGCCGCCGGAGAGCAGGAGACCAGGCCGCTGGAGCAGCTAGCGGCGGCGGCAGAGGAGCAGAGACCAGCAAGCGGCGAGCAGCAGGTGGCTGGCGGCGAGTAAGGAGAACGGAGGCGGTGAGCAAGGAGAACGACGGAGGTGGGCGGCGGCGCAGAGGGAGTCTTCTCTCACTGGAATCGCCAGACCCTAAGCCGATTGCAACACTGAGAGAAAGGGGAAGAGTTGGGCTCGCTCGGGCGCTATTAAGTTAACATTCGATGTCGGTTGTTCAAAAAAACTAACACATAACACTAAAGGTGTCGGTTAACCACAAAAATCGACACATGTTCTCAATGATAATCGTCAGTTTTAACTAGAAAACAACCGACGTCTATCTACATATGCCGATTAAAAAATTGGTTCTTGATTAATGATCATAGTCGTCGGTTTCTTTAAAAATCCGACGCTCAAAGGGTGTGAAAAATTTCCCATGAACAGTGCGGGAAAACCCATAAGTGTCGGTCAGTGTTGTAAAACCAAACAAAATGTGCCCAATTTTCTGTTTCACGAATACCTTTAGTCCTCGATTTATTAGTTAATGACCGACACCATATGTTAAATTTTGGAGGTAATTTTTTTCGTTGGAAAATTTAGATTTGGCGGTTAATTTTCAGCGTCGGTTTGTTATTAAGAAACTGACACCGAATAAAAGTGATACCCGTGTCTGGTCGCCCTTCATAGATTGATGTCAGTTTATTTTATAAACCGACGCTTTATTGTTTAGGTGTCGGTGTATTTATATAACTGACACCTTTAAAAGTGACGTTATAATCCATTTCTGTAGCCGTGTTCTCAGAGCATATGGCCCCTAAAGCATGTAGATGATTATGGAAAGGGGTTGCACATATCATCTACCCAGAATTGCATATGATGCTATTGGAAAGAGTTGCCTACCTTGATGGTTGACTGTGTTTGCAGTGTTGATCGGGCCACAGTTGAATTATCCTGGATCTGGCCCTCTAGAATATTGTATGCTGCAATATTCCAAATTGATATTGAGGGCTATCAATTCAAATAAAATAGTGGGAGCGATAGTTAATTAAATACCTAATTAATATCTTTAAATTATCAAATCAAACCAAATAAAAAATGTTTTGAAAAGTTGCAATATTTCTTTGTAGAATCAAATGTCAAACACAAAACACATTCAAATTGCAATCAGTCCTTAAGAATGACAAAATGGGATAAAGTTCCAAAATTGGTTAAGGACTTTGATAAATGTTCTCGTCAATGAGCGAAAGATCTATGTCCTTGATAGACCAATGCCGGAGGAACCCACTCCATATGCTTATTGGAAGCATGCCAATGATGCCATAGACATTTGAATACCTAATGCTATGTTGTATGAACTATGAGTTGAATGACAACATGAATGGCCATTCTAAAGATGGTAGCACATCTTAAGAATCATGTAAAGTAAATAAGGTATAATGTCTCCAAAGTGCTAATTTGAGTGGAAACTAAAAAAGGGAGGTATAGTAGAACCCCATGTGTACAATGTGATTGGACATGTAGAATGACTAGGATTTCTCTTAGGTCAAGAGTTCACCATGAATATGATTATGCAAGTGTTGCATGAATCATATAGTTAGTTTATCATATGCTTGGCATGTTGATGACAAAGCAAGTAAGAACAAGGACAATCCATGATGGTGATCAGTGGAAGTGACTCCTAGGGAAAAAGAAAGGCCAGGAAGTGTTTTGAGGCTTAGCTGAAGCCCAAGCCTCTACACTCAATATAAGGAGAAGGGTAAGGGTAAAAGGAATATATCCTTTTCACTTAAAGGATAAAGAAAATAAAGTGCTACCATTGTCACTTGTTTGGACATTGGAAAGGAATTATCCTCTTCATAGAGGATCTCATGAAGAAGATAGAGATAGAGATCTCTACATCATGACCTAAGAAGAAGTAAACTAGAACTATATGGAGCAAGGGTTGTTGCCACTATAGTTAAAGGTTGTCATTCATGGGCACATAATAGAATTAGTGAATTGCTATTGTATACTTTCCAAACATCATATGTTTTGTATGACAAGAACATTATGATCTTTTGTGTCGATGCCCTATGTCTCATAAACTATACTTGATAGTTATAAATACAAAACTTTATAGTTATAAATACAAATGTGTATGACAAATATATTGAATGATTTAATAACTCAAACATTGAATACCTATAGCACTATCATCTAGACCGCATAAATGAGAAATGCAATTCTAGAATCCATATGATGGTTATCTAGACTCTTTTGGTAATTGAACCAATAGAGATATGCATGTCTTATTTGTTGTGTAAAATCACAAGAGTATCTTCACTAGATTTAGTGGGAGATTGACTATTCCATTAGGACTAGTACATACTGATGTACATAGACCTTTTTGTATGAATGCTAAAGGTAGTTACAAGTACCTCTCTATATTTACTGATATGTTCAGTAGATATTGAAATTTATATTTAATTAAATACAAGTTTGGATCTCTTGAAGTGTTCAAGGAGATCATAAATGAAGTACATAACTAAATTGATAAAAGTATTAAGATACCTCAATATGATCGATGTTGAAATTTGTAAACCAAGAGTTTGAGGACCTTCTAGGAAATCATGATAGTTTTTCATAATGAACTCCAACTGAAACATACTAATTTTTTGGACAGAAGATATCACACCCTGTTAAGTCATGGTGCAATTATCAATTAAAATCTAGCTACCTTCCAATATTTCTTTTAGGCAGATGATTTATACTGAAACAATGTACCGTCTAAAATTGTTCAAAAGACACCATGTGAGATATGGAATGGGAAGTGTCGCGATGTGTCATTCATAGTGATGAGGATTGAAAGCTTGTATAAGAAAATAGTTTCTTAAAGGGCTTTATCTACAAATTACATGAGTGTTATCTTGTTGAATACTACTTACATTCCAGCTGGACAACAAAATGTTTGTTGCTAGGATGGTTGAATTCCTAAAGGGAACTTAGTTCCAAAGGAATCAGTGAGAATAAAGTAGAATCAAAATGTTCAAGACAAACAAGAAAACATTGAATCTAAAGAGGTACAATAAGGAACAAGGAGAATCACAAACAGTTATGGAATCTCAAGTTCCTTATGAAATCATAGAACTCCTAGTTCTAGTAGAACACACCTTGAGTTTGAAAGATCATCATATCCTATAACTCAAAAGGGTGACAAGTTGATCATAGAGATGAGTTAAAAAAGCTACTGAGGGATCATAATATGAAAAATGGCTTGAGGACGTGAGATCTATGATGGACTCCATGTAAACCAACAAGGTATGACCTTAGTGGATCCATCGGAAGGAGTAAAACCTATAGGGTGCATTTGGGTCTATGTAAGAAGACCAACATGGAAGGGTAGATTGATTGCAAAAATTTCAAACAAGTTCAAGGTGTTGAACATGATGAAGTTTTTCACCAGTTATCATGGTTAAATCCATCTGGATCATGCTTGCTATTACAGCTTATTATGACTATGAGATTTGACATATGGATGTTAAAATTGCATTCCTTAATTGGAATAATTAAGAGGATGTGTACGTGACACAACCTAAAGATTTTATAAATCCATTAATGCAAATAAAGTCTATAAGCTACAAAGCTCAATCTAAGGATTGAAGCAAGCATCTCAGAGTTGGAATCTTTGATGTGACAAGATAGTCAAAGGGTTTGAATTGAGTCAAAATGAAGATGGAATCTATGATTACAAAATAGTTAGTGGGAGCATATTGATATTCCACATAATGATGCAGAATTACGTCCTTATCCTATAAATGTTAAAACTTGCCAAGGAAAAAATACCTTCTACATGAAGGGTTTAGGCAAAACATCCTATATGATAGGGATCGAGGTCTATAGAGATAGATGTGGAAATCTTATTGACCTAAGTAAGAACACATACATCGGCAATATGTTGAAGGGTTCAACATGCTAAAGTTAATGAGAGAAAACTTGTCCATGTTCTATGGAGTTAGTCTTTCAAGAGCCTAGTATCCTAGTTATTATGAAGAATAGGGACACACAGATAGATGCTATTAGATCTATCTTAAATATAATGCTATGTACTTATCCCATCATCTCATATGTATTGGACATGATGAGAAGATATCTAGTAATCTCGTATGTATTAGACATGACGAGAGGATATCCAGTCATCTCATATGTATTGACATGATGAGAGGACACATATATACCTACCTAGCAATCTTGTATGTATCAGACATGACGAGAGGGTATATGTCAAGTACTAGTGAGAGTCACTGGAATACCATATTGAACATCCTTATGTGCTTGTAAAACACTTAAAGGATTGGTTCCTTGGTCATGATAATAAGGAAGAGTTGGATGTATAGGATTGCACCCGTGCAAGCTTCCAAACTGACAAAATGATCATAATAGTGTTTGACATTATACAAGAATTGTAAGCTAGAAACCATTCTGAGCTAATGACAGTTGTTCTAATCTACAAATGAAGTCGAGTATCTATGTGTTATGAGAACAACAAAGGATACTGTATGGATCAAGAAGATCATATGGGTGAACTTGTGTGAGGTTCCAAACCATTGATGATAGAGTAGAAATACTGATGACAACAATGGAGCTACTAGTTAGACTGGGAATCTCATATAGCATACTACAACACTTCCATCTCATACGAGTAGTCGTACAGTGAAGATATGTGAAAATTGTAAAATACCAACTTAAGGCAAACGTTGCTAAACCTGCTATAAAAGCACTTACACAAAAGAAGCATGATGGTCATGTTTGGTCACTCGGGATGAGATCCATGGGTGATTGGATCTAAGTGAAAGTGGGAGTCAGTTTGTATATATGCCTAGAGAGCCAATCATATGATGATTGGGATATGGCATTAGACACCTGATTTGATAATAAAAAGGCAAGCTTCCAATTCATCTGTCTTACTCAGTTATGAGATAATGAGGATACAAAGTGAATGTCTAGAGAATTAAATTACTCAAAGACATATGTTATCAAGTTACTAACCTCGTGGATGAGATCATACATATGTTAAGAGTACATAAATATATTCTCATTATGTCCCTGATTGGTTTTTGTTGTGGAAGGTTGATAGACAACAATAACATATAAAATCAAAGTGTGAGTTGGTTGATGACTAAATCTCATTAGTCATGATATGGAAATATCAAACCAAGCACACAGATACATGTTAGAGAATAGTGTATCAGACAGACCCACCATGAGACTGACATATGGAAGCCATCTTCATGGAAGTCATAATTAGCTCTCACAGTGATGGTGGTGGTTGTGGTTCTTAGACCTGAAATCATTGCACTCATCACATGTCGCTGGGTACACTTTCACATCATCAAACGTAGTTCTGAAACATGGGTTGTTATAACGATGATAATTGGGTGACTTTGACATATAGGGAATGACTGTGAGTGATAGATATGGGATTTCTCCCTCCTATATGGATTATGATATCCTAGGCATCTTGATTAGCGAGATTGAGAAAAGTATGGCCATACGCATGTGAGTCAATATGTTAATCTCACATATATCTCATGCAATCTGCTCTTGTTCAAGGAACAAGATTGAATAATAATGAGGATGACTGATCCATGCCTCTAGTTCAATTTGGATATCCATTACAAAGGAACTATACAAATATTGTAACACCATACACAAATTGTAGGTTGAAGTTGCTCCCCAACTTTCCGTTCACTTGGGTAGTAATGATGTACGACTAGGCACCACTCTTTGCTTGTGATGTCATAAGATAGTTATGGACATCCACTGCCTTCATGATATGGGACCTATAGGGTCACACACATAGGAACTCTTCTATAAGTAGAGTTTAATCTTGAATGATAATTGAATTGATTATTAAAGTGTTTAGATATTTCAATTCACGCAATAGATCACTTGACTAGACTGCCAAATGATCGGTTCAAGTGTTGAGACTGTTGTTTGGAGTGTCAGGCTAATTGTATTGTACATTGGTTGGAATTTTGCCTGACCTAGATTGTGAGACGCTCGTCTCGCTTGTACAATATGGCCATCTGGCTTGGCATGAGATACCCATCTTAGTTGCACCAAATGGCCATTTGGTTTGGTGTGAGACGCCCATCTCAATTGTACCAAATGCCTGTTTAGGGGGTATGTCAAGTTGAGTAATAATTCCAATTAGATTGCCAACATATGTGCAAAACTCGAAGGTGTGAAATGACCGTCTCACACACGAGATGACTGTATCACTGGGTGAGATGACTGTTTCGTCACACGTAGGTTGTGAAACTTCCAGAAAAGTTGTGAAAATTCAAGACCTACTTGTCCTTTCCACTCCCATTTTAGTCCCGCATTGGCTAGAGACTGGGAACCCTGACTCTAACCTATATATAGAGGGGTATTGGGGGCTTCCCAGACCACAACTACTAATTAAACAATTTAGAATTAGTTGCTCTAACAAGTGTTGTCCTCTCTGGTTGTGATAGCCACGAGAGCCCAGGCAAGTTCTACCTGACTAGGGTGGGATAGACATAGGAGAGCAACAACTGAAGATCATTTTTGTGGGATGTTGGTGACTAGTACACCAACAGGAGGGACAACTCCTTCCTGTCTATTCTTGTAGGACGATAGGCATTCTAGATGGTCTGTGTGGCAAGATCTGAGGAGCACTGCAGTAGTTGTCTGAGTCTGATGTTTGTGGAGGAGTAGTCAGACGAGTCCGAGTGTGACCAGGAGCTACACAAACATCACCCAAGACATAGTGCACATCTACATCAACAAGGATTGTCACTGGACTTGCTCCAGGATCAGGTATGTCTTTGTGAAACCATGCTTCCCATTGAATAGTTATTGACGCGCTCTGCTGATTAATGAGAAATATGTCAGTAAAAAATTTGTTTTCCCTACCTACCTGATGTTATATTTCGCTACATTTATCCTATAATGTCTTATGTGAAGGTTCTGACTTAATTATCTTAAACATAAAATTACTAAATTTAGAATAAGAACTTATCTTATACTAAAATAGAATACTGCTAACTGAAAATATTTGGACTCTGAATCTAAATATGTATCCCTACTTTTAAATTTTGAATTGAATATAAATATGAATATCAATCTCAATCTCAATTACTACATAACTGATATTGGGCCTAAAACTCTTATTTTGTATATTTACCTAATATTTGTCTGCTCACATAATGAGTAATCTAAGTCTGAATCTAAATCTGATGTTCTTCTTATTTAGATAATTCTTAGTCAGAAATTTTGATCTAATAGAATGCTTATTGTCTTAACTAGATTTTGATATCAGATATATGACATCTGAGTCTAAAGTCTTGAGAAGAATAAACTAAACTAAATGTAGAAATATAAAGTATATGAAAGTAGCTTAAGTATCAATTATCTTAAATCTAATACTCTCACAACATAAGTCAATTTGAATAAATTCTAATTACTCAAAGAATCATTGGATATGTAATAAACATGAAATACTGAATGTCTAAAAGAAACTATTCTCTAAATTACTTTGTAGGAAGGTGTAGTCTGAATCATAATAATAGTGAAATTCAATGGACATGGCCCACTTAACCTTGATAATGATGATTACTTTAATGTGTTCTTGATTCCTTATTCCATAACCTAAACATCTTGACATTTACATTTTTATAAGTCCATGTGTATATTCCATTTTCATTTCTAAATCTCAAACCCCCATCATTCTAACCTTGTTATCCTAAAAAACGATTATTGTTTAGACTAAACATGAGTTGATGTAAAACATAACAAAATCTTTGTACCAAATGCAAATTAAAAATAACATTATATAACTATTATAATCTTTATACCCAAAAAACCCAAAATCATATTATGCACTAATATGAGTATATACATATATATACTGAGAATAAATCTCGAACATAATCAGAAATACTAATCTCACTAACTCAACTATACCATTAAAGAAAAATGCAATTGAAATCACATACTAGACCAAATAGCATACATATCACGTATCGTCTCAAATAATCATCAATAATGTCCACTTAGACCCATACTAATATAATAATATATGAAACCATGTTAAACTTTCTAAACAATAAGAACACAGTACATTTGAGTTTGCATTAAAATATTTGACCATTTCATTGTCAATCATTGGTTGAAATACCCATAATGTCCTTATTAGGGTTTATATTAAAAACTCAGGCAAGACTTCAAATAATATAGGTAATTCTTTGTAGACATATTAAACACATAAAAATACACCTTAGGTAAAATATTCATTGATTTTGAAAGTTGCTTGCTATTTTAATACCCAAAATATTAAAATCATATAAGTATTGATACAAAAAATATATACATGTTTAAACATCAAAACCACTTACTGAAGTTATTTTTAAGAGATAGTACATTTAAATACCTTTCTATCGACACCTTATGCATTAAAAATAAAAAAAACCCTATCTTAAGTTGTGATTTTTTAAGGAGACCTTAGTTTTGATTGATATCAGTCGTTGGTTTGAGATTCAATGGGTGTGATCTTTGATCATTGCTCCTATGATTTTCCTTCCTTGGTTGCAGTTCTACCCATGATATGACTCCTTGTTGACCCATCGACCTGCAAGTATCTCCTGTTTGTGCGGCTAACTTTGTGACCACCAGCTGCGACTACACTCCAACGAGTTGAACTCCCCTCTCTGACTAGGAAAACACGAAAAAAACATTTCTCCCATCTTTGTAGGTCTCCTAGACGTGGATGGAAACATCTCCAGGTCTACGGAAGTGGGGTTCAGAAGTCCCACAAAGTGGTTGTTCGTTGCGCCATAGCTGATCTCCCTTGTTGATCTGCTCATTCTCACACAGTCTTTTGTCAAAACCTTAATGAATTTCTTCCCTCACAACGCTATCCTCTGAGGCTTTCACAGACCATACTTTCTCAAACTTAGTGATGAGACTAGAGTGGACATGGACTTTGATAGTGCCCTTATTTAGAAAGAACAATAGGGGCGTGAGACTTCCTTCTATTTTTTGTACATTCCCTTCAGTGAAACGACCCAACTCAATTGCACCTAAATGTTGGTCATGAATGAAAAATTTAGCCTTTTATTTCCTTGATTCATTACTCAAATATGCCCTAAAATTATATATACATTATAGTTTATTCTAAGACCCATGTAGCCAACCTCTTGCACCTAAATGGTCTCAAAAATTAACCAACCCTTCATATTCATATTATCCTCTCTGTATAGTGCATATGATTGCACTTGTCTGAGGACCTAGATCATAAATAGAATCACCCATTCAAATATAAACTTCATCAAAAGCAACCATAACATTATGAATAAATTCTCAAATTATGTTTTATGAATATAACTAAAACTTCCAATGTTGGTCCTCGAGCACTTATATTTATCCACATGACCAAATCATGCCCCATTTTATTGTTCTCAAAGTCTGAACCCATTACTCATTATCATCATTATGATGTCTTTATATGTTTTAAATATCAAAACCACTCCAAACATCTTGAAATTACACCCAATACATCATCATATCACAACGAACATAGTCAAATTCACAATTTCACCAATTTATACTTTACACGTCCTAATTTAGCTAAAAGCCCAAATTATCCTTGGGTAGCACAACTTGTCCTCAGACTATCATATTATCATCAAACTTTAGGAAAAACTCAGTCTCATCATATTAATCAACCTTAATTTTTGTGTGACGTGTATACCATCCCATGATGGTCAAATTACCGAAAATTTCCCTTAGATTTTTGGTGTATATAAAAGGACTCCAATATTGGCTCCAATTCAGGTGAAATGCTTCATACTTGGTCCATATCTTAAACCCAACCTACCAAAGTTTCATTTATATTGTTATCAAACTACTACAACAAATTCTTTTTACAATAGGAGAAACACAACAGTTCCACTAGTTGTGCTTTAGTTAACATACTTATCACAACAAGCCTATTTGCATATCACATATTGTATATTTTATACAACACAAGTTATTTAGAACATGCTAAACCTGTTGTAGTAGATGTGATACTACAATAGGTGCTAAAGTGTTGTAGTACACTATAATATCACAATATACTCAAACATGTTGTAAAAGACCTTAATTACACAATATATTGTGACTAGTTATAATAGGCATACATGATAACATGTTGTAATAGACCATCATTACACAACATAGGCTAATCCATTATTATATATCATGATAACACAACACACATTCACCTATTGTAATAAGTACATGTTGTAATAGACCATAATAACACAACATGTTGAAATATGTTGTTATATATGAAGATCGCACAATGGACACCAAGCTATTGTTATATACTATAATTACACATGTTGTGACCTGTTGTAATAGCCACACATGATAAATCGTTATAATAGACCGCCATTACATAACATAGACTAACCCATTATAATATACCATAATGACACAACATGAATTTACCTGTTGTAATAGCTACATGTTGTAATAGACCACAATCACACAACATGATATAATGTGTTGTTATATACCAAAATCATATAATAGACTCTGACTTGTTGTTATATACATATTTACACAACAAACTCCAACCTGTTATATAATCACATGTGTCCTTATTATTCAATAAATCCCCTTAATACAAAATGCAAAATCTCCATGTGGCCTTGACCCCTTAACTTCCTCCTTTTTTGATTTCATGCGATGAATATGTCCTCTCTTCCCCTCTCATTCATATGTTGCTAAGGATTTCGTGGTCGCATCTCTAATTTTAACATTCTCTTTCATCTGAACGTCATTCCCAACTCTTAATTAACCGACTGACTATAAATATCATAACAAAATTATTATCCTTTGCAAAATCCCCTAATTAGTATATAAATATTATTCAAAATTATATGTTAAATAAGAAAATTATTGCAGAGAAATTGTATTTTTTTCTTTAGATGAGTATTGTAAGTCATTTTCTTATTTTCAATTTAATAAATAATACTAAGGCAAAAAATACATCCACCTAAACATTTAGTCATGCATGTTTTTCCCCATTACGTGCGTCGACCCGCTATTCCCCAAATTCTCTGTCAACTACCCACTCACGACTTTTCCAATTTGCTACAGTTATTGCCTGAGATCTAGGGGTGAGTAAAACTTGGTCCAGAGCCCAAAACTAGACCAAACTATATATTTGGTCTGGTCCTGGACCGAATAGTAAGTTGAGTTTACGGTCCACAAAATCTGAATTTTGGTCTGTGGTCCGGTCTGGTCCCAGTCTGGACTGTAGATCGAGATAGTTGAGTAAATGTTTAACCTAAATTAATTTAGACAAACCATCACTATAAGAAAACGTGTTAGTACCATCACCATATCCCAACATCCTATGTTTTATTTTGGTATATATTTTTACCGACAAATACAAATTGGTGTTGGTATATCTGTACTATTATAAAAAGAGTGAATCCTTTTTTAAATTACAATAGTGCCGCTAACCAATCTAATTACATCATTTTGAAAATCATTATCTTTCCTTAACTCTTATTATTCACTCTTTTTTTTTTGAATTTTTAGACTATTTATTCTACTTTAAATTTCAAAACTAGAACTACTCCTACCCCCACATTATCCACTCCCTTTTCTCCCACGTTATCTTGCTCTCCTTCTCATCATCCACAACTACTCCTTACTTTTTCCCCTTCCTTTCCCACCACTATTCTTCGTTTTATTTATCTTTGTTCTTTATTGCAAACATAACACTATTTCTCTCCCCTTAGTCACCCACGTCCACAATAAAAAATGTGGCTCAACGAAATCTTCTCCAACAAATTAAATATCTCCACTAAACATACACACTTCCCCATTCTAACTGCTCACTCACACCCTTCTCCATATTTGTCGCTCACTCCATTCTCTTTTTATATTCTCCATCTGCTGTCTATCCTTTTTTAAACTCTCCATTTTCATTAATCCTCTTTTCCCTCTTTTCCTCCCAACCGTTTCATACTCACCTTTCAATTTCAAGAAGAATATCATCAAAAATATAAGTTTATCTATTTAGTTATATGTCTATAATATTATTATAATATTAAGAGTATTTTAGAAATGACGGTAAAATGGACCCATTGTATTATCAAAAAGAATTTTATGAATTACAATAGTCTTGTTTTGTGCTTAGAGAACAAAATTAACAATCCATTCATATAATTTTCAATTTTTTTCATTTGACATTTTTTCAACTCATGTTCATGATCTCTATAAAAGATAAACTAGTCGTACCACTTCTCTCCTCCCTATTATTGTCTTCTAATAATCTCCCACAATATACTTTATCTTCCACACCGTGACTCACTCACATCATGTCCCTCAATACAAAATGTCCATCTCTTTCTCTCTTTCAATCCTCATTGATTTGTATCATGTTCCCTTTATGTCGCTTCTTGTTTGTGTGTGCATGCGATAGTTTTTTGTGCCATAATCAAAGATGAGGATCCAAATTAAATTGGTCACACATCACCAAACTTTACTATCATCTTCACCTTCTTGGTTCCATTTGGAGCGTGATGCTCAATGGTAATCCTCCAATCTTTCACAATTTCTAATTTTATGAACATCTCATTTGGTGAGATTAGAAGGTAATCGAACAAACTAACAAGGAAAACTATGGTCATGCTTATAGTTCTTTCTTTTCCTCAATGCATATTTTACTAGATGTGTTTGTTTGTGATGCAATGTGTTGGCAATCTTAATCTAGCTTACAAATTTGGATGTCGCTTAAGGGAGAAGTATGTGATTTTGTAGGAATTCCGTAGCAATCCAAGGTAATGTCATATGCATGAATGATTGACCTTTTGTATCATCTAAAACATTCTTTAGCGACACATTGTAGCTTGGAAATCTTTCTATGCACGGCCTCACTCAGATGATAGCATTTTAGATACAACTTGTCACAAAAGTTTTAAATGGTTGGACATAATAGATTATATACAACAACCCAAGATACTTTTGAACTCTATAACGAATATTCTTTTTTTAGAACGTTTATTTTTTTTTAACTCTCATACTTTAATAATAATTATTTTTTCTTTTAAGAATGACCATGGTTATTTAATTTTTTAGACATCAAACACATCCTTCTCTTTATGCCAAGATGTTGTGAAGCCTTCTATTGGAATTCTTTAGTGGTCATAATTTCCATGTTTGTTCTCTTCTAGGATTAATGCACCATTGTAATTTACTTCAATTTAACATAAAAAATTATTGCATAGGAAACATCTAAATTAATCTACATTAAACTAACATAACATGTGTTTTCTTTCTACTTAGTGACATAAAACTAAGAGATAAGAGGTATTCATTAGTGCATTTGGTAGGAAGTTTAGGTATAATGTGTTTCTTTACTATTTTTTTTCATGCTCAGAGTACTATATTTTTTTTTATCTGTATGAGCATTTATATTATTGTTTAGAATCTTATACATAGAGTTTCACAATTTTTACATTTTTCAATTAGATCCTATAAAGAAGTAAAGTCTTAAATTATTTTTATTAGAGTAATGTCTTCCATTATGGAAATGATGAGGAATATGGAAATACATATTGATTCTATTTATTTTGCATCCTCTTTTAACTATGAAAAAGAGAGATGTATGTTATATATATTTATGGAAAGATACTTACAATTTATAGATACTTATAATCTGTAATATTTGCAAAGAGTAAATATTTTTTTAAAATTGTTAGCAGTATTGTATATGTATCATTTTGTAATTTTTGAATATTTATGTGTACTATGAATATTATTTTATTTATCATTATGTAACGATTTAAATATTCAAATATACAATACATTTAATAGTATTTTTATTTTATATTGTGTACCATTGCTACTACTCTGATTTAAAAAAGAATATTAACATGTATCGTTGAAATATTTGGTTGTATTTCATTTTTCATAAGATTTTTCTTGTATCTCTTTCTTTCCTTTTGTCTTTCTCTCTTTAATACTATGTTTGCCTATAATTTTGCATGTTTGAGTACTACATCCAAGATCTATGTGTATTGCCTACCATTATGAACATTTATGTTATTGTTCAGAATCTTTCCGCATAGAGTTTTATAATTTTTACATTATTTAATAATTTTATTGGGTCCTATAAAGAAGTAACATTTTCAATTCTTTTTACTAGAGTAATGACTTCAATTATGAAAATGATGATGAATATGAAAAGGCATATTGATTCTAATCATGTTGTGTTGTCTTTAAATTATGAAAATACAAATATATGTTATATATTTATGGAAAAAGATATTATTTAGAGTACATCTCCTACACCAACAACAATACTCATATCTCGAGAATACACACAAATAACTATTAGCATAGTGCATCACAGTCTCCAAAAAGTCCACAAATAATTAGTTGTAGTACAAATGCTGAGTAATAAATACATAGTGGTGGGATAGAGAATAGAAAAGAATAAATAAGAGATAGTAGATGGAGAGAGATGGCATAACAAATGGGAAGAAAGAAATAGTGAACGGAGTGAGATGGCATAATAAATACAAAGGACGAGTTAGTGGACGGAGAGAGAAATTGTAATAAATAGAAAGGAACAAACTATGGATGGAGAGAAAAAGAGTGTAGTCTATACTACTATAAAAAGAGCAAGTTTGATTCTACGTTCTCCTTGATTCACTCTCTTCTCTCCTTTTTTTAAGGAATTTTGCTGCTAAAAATATTTATTCACGCACTCTCATATTAACTTTTATTATCTTTAATTCAGTATTTCTCTCTCCATTCCACGGAAACAGTTCCTTGATTCTCTCATTTCAAACAACCAACACGAATATCTTTTACCGTATGGAACTTTTTACGGACGAGTCCTCTCCCCGCACATTTTCAACAAATTTTATATGTCACATGCATATGCACGTGTGCGTTTACTAGTAAATAGTAAGAGAGATGTAGTGGTTGGAAAGAGAAGTAGAGGCTAGAAAGAGATTGTGGCATGATTAAATCATATAGACGTTATTGGTATTGTTCAAAATTAAAATTGGCATTATACTATTTAATATATGTACAATGTTAATTATAAAAAGAGTATTATTTTTTGTAGTGCTTATTTGTGAGCATTATTTAATTTAGAAATACACTCTATTGGATACATAAATATATACCATACAAGTATTATATGTTTAAAAGTAGACATATTACATAGTGAAAAAATGACGCGTGAAATTTGTACATATTTAACATTGTTCAACACTTATATTGGTATAAATCCATTTAAAAATACTTGTATATTATTCTAATCTCTTTTTTCTATGAAAATTTTCAACTTTTGACATTGTGCAAAGAATATTTCTACATAGTGATAGATAGTCTTTTTGTATTAGGCCGGCGGCTGGCGGAGTTATAAAGGAAGGAGTCCTGGGACGGCGAGGCTAGCCAAGAAGAAGACTTGCTGTGGACAGGAATGCCGATGCGCTGCCATGTTATGCCCGGATTTATAGAAGTTACAGCGACGACAGGGTGAGTCCACAAGTCAGAGCTGGCTATATTAGCTGTATTCCGTGTGGGCCACGCCTCCGAGTTTTGCGAAGGCGACACCAAACTGGTTCTTGAAATTAGCTAAGCCAATTGGAATAGGCCTCGGGTCAAAGAAGAAGGGAGTGGCAGCGGATGCCAACGGATAGCGGTGGATAGATGGGATTGGTTCAGGAGGAGGAGGATTTATAAAACCCCGGCAGACGTAGTCTTTTTGTATTCTGTGATGCTTGACTCGAGGTATGGGTGGAAGACTGGGGTGGAAGGGATGTGCTCTATATCAACAACATGTTTGGTTTGCAGTATTATAAGTAGGATAGGACTAGAATCCCATTACAATCTCAAATCTCATGTTTGGTTATCTTAAAATGACATAAGGATTATAATTCATTGGGAATAGGAGTCCCATCTAAGAAGGACTTTTGAATTCCACACCCCCTAGCCCCTGTTTGGTTCGGGACTGAGATTCCGTAGTCTGGACTGGACTGGGCGGGGTTAGTTAGTAGATCTGGATTGGTGTAGTCTGGATCCAGTCTGATTCTGTTTGGTAACCCAGTCTGATTCTGGTCAGCTGATCTGATTTGAGTCTGGTTTCAGTCTGATTCTGTTTGGTTATCAGTCTGACTGTAGTATGATTCTGTTTGGCAACCTAGTCAGGATCTGTCTATTCTGTCCTCTTCTAACAGAAATGCCTTAACAGGTACACAATATGTGAAGCTCTGATGACACTACAATACAAGTAACAATTTTTGAAAAAAATATATCCATACACAATGTGGATGATATTATTTGTTGTTTAGTGGTATGGATATAAGATGAGTATGCTCTTTTTATATGTTTATTTTAAATATATAATATACATCTGTCTTGTCTTGTGTGGCATCTTGTATTTATATATATAGTCATGCGTATTCGATCCAATAATTTGTAACGGAGAAGATAATTGAAATTGTCATGATAGAACATAAAATTACACACATGTAGCATAACCATTTGAATAGAAACATGTCCATACCACAGTTACACATAATTCTTACATAATAATAAAAGAAATGACAAAGAAGTTTTCATTTGAACGATGATTTATTTTGATCCCAGGTAGGACCATCCCAGTTGGCCCACTTCAGGGCCTCATCATATTCGTCCCATGAAATGAGACATTCTTCCTGCACAGGCTGCATGGGTTGTTTGACATCGTCTTTTGGCCAGTCAAACAACAATGGCAGATGACAAACCCTAGTTTGATTGACTCCTTCCTCCTTTCCTTGTTCCTGACTCCCAGGTTTGCCCCCATTAACTGAAGTCTCGCAACATTTTTTTTGCATACAATATTTTCTTCAACATATTTTTTTATCTTTGATGGAGACATCAATATCTTTTCGTATTTGCCCAGTGACTTTGATCTCGATTGCGACATCTATATTTAAAAAAAAAATTAAAATATGAGCACACAATGTAAGTAATACTTATAGTAATGTATTAAAATATAAGTTGCCAAGCAAACATACACAAATGCAAGTTTGAACGCGATGTAAGTCTTGTAATCAAAAGCGTAAAGTAGATGTGCATAAAGTAGATGTTTAATCAAACGATGGAAAAAAACTGATTGTGCCCATAAGTTGTTCAACATAAAGAAATAGAAATTAGAGATAGCCAAACATAAACAAATACAAACTTGAGCTACTATGTTACAACTTCATGCATTATTATTATTTTCGTCATTCATAAGGTACTCAGCAAGTGCTGGTGGATAGGTGCGACGAGTAGTCACAAAGTTGCGTCGAACGCCGTGTTGAACGGTCAATGGCGGGGGAGGCACTAAATCTCCTAAAATGAAAAGATTATCTGTTATGAACTCTCTCATGATGTGCTGCCACCGCAGTTGCAGCTCGCTCAAAGAAATGTAAGACGCCTCTGTTATGTGCAGAAATTGACGCCACACCTCCCTCCAAGCCTGAGCAGTATATACTCCATTCACACATCTCCCCATTTCATATTGGGTTCTCATAAAACCTCTCAGAACCATATCAAGCTCTCTACACCATATAACATAAGTCGTATTTTGTTGTGCAGCCATATTACAAAATTCTGTATGTATATAATATTGCAATTAATATCCATAAGAATTGAACAGAATTAAGAAAATAACATAACTGCGGGTATAAAATGTGATACATCCATAAGAATGGAACAGAATTAAGAAAAATACAAAGTTTGCGATGTAAGTGTAACAACAACTTTATGGAGTCATCGGGGGTGAAGGAGTATCCAAAAGCAGAGTACAACTGTCTTCCAACCTCCGAACGGAGGCTTTTAAAACTTCATACTCGTACTGTTTAGAGGTGTAAACATGTTGGAAGTCGTGATGGATTTCAACAAAGTCCTTCATGTTCATCGCCTTCCCCCATACCGACTTGCACTCGTAAGTTAGTAACGTAATTTCAGCCTTCAGCGAATCAGAAGTTGGGGGGAGATCGACTGCCCAATGAAAGTATTTGCATCGGTCTTTTCCCTAAAAATATTTCCCAAATCCGAGTTAAAAACAACAAATTCACCATTTACTTAGCTAGTGCAACTGATTATTTGTGGTTGTACTAGCGCACCTCTCTAGAAGGACATATATAATACATTTCTCCCGGCCTTTGACTCAGAATGCCAAAATCATATAACCCCGCATCCTCTGTGTTAACTCGCAATGCTGCAACCAGACCACAATCACACCTCGGAACTTCGGATAGATTGAACGAAATCTAAAACACGATTAATGATTAGTAACATAAACTTGGCTTCAAAACATATGTCTATGTATGAGACTTAGGTTTGAACGTAGTTCGTTAGTCGCATTTGAATGTTGAAACATGTAGTGAAGCCACACTTAATTACATATAATTATATTACATCTATGATGTATTGTATCCCTCTTCCTCCGTTGAAGAGTCATTATCACTCAGGAGGTCGAGTCGTTCGCGTAGATATAGACGCCTCCCCCGCAACACTTCAATTTCTTCTCTTAGCCGGTCTGTGTCTGCTCTAGTGGAACTTACAAAGTCACATTGTTCTGACCATGTCTTGTGTTCATTGCGTGCATATGCAAGTTGTGTTACCAGCGCATCCCTAACTGCAGTTAACGTGGCAAGTGTATGATGTACGCGGTGCGCGGGCAACATCATGTGACATCTGTTTGGAACAACTCCCCTACCACATGTAAAATATGGCCTGTGGGGGTTGTTGTCTTCAAACCGGCCATTTGCCGCATCTGTGGCATCCATGTACACTCGTACGGTGCACTGGAGCCCACATGTACACAGCGGCATTCCATTCTCCATTTCAAGACTGACAACCTAATCAAACAAAATGGGATATTTTTTATTATGGGCCATATAAAATGTTGAGGGGCTAGAATAATTAGAGAACACATGTGAAACATACATTGTTATTAAACAAAGAGGGGCACAACACATGTCAACTCTTACATGAGTTTTCATATTGTATAGAAATGAGGATAACTACGAAGTCAGTTCAACGAGTATCCCAAATAAAAGTGGAAATAGTTTCACGTTGTACATCACCCTCCCTTGCATCTGTCGCATTTGTTCGGTGTAGCGAACTTAGATCGACACCATTGGGTGGGACGGAAGATGTTGTACTGTTGTCGGGTATTTCTTCCATAATAGCGTCACCATCATTTTGGCGACGTATGAAATTGTGGAGGATACAACAAGCCATTATGAGGCGACACTGGGAATGAATAGGGTATGTCGCCCCCTTTTTAAGGTAGGCAAACCGCCTCTTAAGCACTCTGAATGCTCTTTCGACGACATTACGCAACTGAGCGTGGCGGTGGTTGAACATTTCCTTCTTGTTGTTGTACGAATGTCTGTTACCCCGATACTCAGATATATGGTAAGTTGTGTTGCGATACGGTGCAAGAAATTGCCGAGTGTTTGCGTATCCTGCATCCACTAGGTAATACTTTCCTGCAGGTATTTTAAAACCGCCTGTAGTCGTTGCTGCTTGTAGGACCCTTTGGTCAGCGGCCGAGCCCTCCCAGCCAGTGAGTACATATGTAAACTCCATTGAGAAGTCTACAGCAGCCATGACATTCAGGGAGACATTCCCTTTTCTATCTCGGTAACAATTTTGCTTGTCACGTCTTACCAACACTGGGATGTGTGTCCCGTCAATAGCACCGATGGCATTCTACAATACCATAATCGAGTTTCAACATACAAAAAAACTGTGACGGTAATAAATAGTACAGGAGATGACTGTTACTACCTTGAAGTAAGGGTAGAACCTTAGGTTCTCCGATATACGACGATGTGTGTTTGTGTTTGTGGTTTGCATCACAATATAGTCATTGCACAACGCGCACACCGCGTCCAATACTTCGTTGAACTTTCTGTTGATGGTTTCACTAGAGTGGATGTAGTCCTCCGCCAAAGCACGATTGGTATGGCCATGGCCAACCATCTGAAGGAAGTAGCATACAGCCTCAACTGATGAGACTCCTCTACTACTCTTTAACAAGCCACGATCCTCAAGCTTGTCTACAAGGGTATTTATAGTTTGTGGACGCATTCAGAATAGATCATAAGCCCTCTGTTCATGACCAAACATTATTTCTAGCACCTTTTGGTGCCCACTCCTAATACTAACTGATCTAGGTATTGAAGGAGGTACGTCATCATCATCAGAAATATCATCCATGATGGAGTTAGCTATTGACTCAGCTATTGCATCAGCAACACGATTTGTTGTACTAGTCACGATATCTATAATCTGTGGTAGGAGGTCTATTGGTTCTGTATGCCCACTACCCGACATGATGCCTACAACCAAAACAATTTCAAACTTTCATGATTCGTACATTAAAAAGAGTAGCAACATGATCATAATATGATATATGTGAATGAAATTGAACAACATGAACATTAAATACGAATAAAATTGACGCGCTACAAATGTACTGATGCATCGTAGATGCATCGTATTTATTACAACAACGAAATTGTTTTCCTATTCTTAAACAAATAAACCATCATCACAAACTAAAATATTGAAGTTCATTGATAAACGATACTAGTTAATTGATAAACGATACTGGAAAGCAAACCACAACTCGAACCCTCCTATAAGTTAGGAGTTAGGATGTTGAAGGACCTGTGTTATTCCCACTACTGCCACCAACATTGCTAAAAGTATACCACGTAGATGGTATACTTGTCGTGGCATTGAAGTTTGATGATGGTGACTGCGAAGCATATCCCTGCTGAGATGGCACATAATCGGATGCCATTGAAGGTCGGGCTGGTGCACTGCCTATGTGGGACCTTTCCCAAAGATCATGCAACCATATAGTTAGTTTATGTGGGGTGTCAGTGAGGCTGAGGTAGATCGTACGGTTTGTCGAATCCTTGATGGCGTTCACAAGAGTTGTAAACACTTGTGTAGGGGCTTCGGGAAAATTGTCATTGAAATGTTGTAAAATTGTTGCAAACTCCTCTTTTTCAATGGCTCTACTGGAGACACCAGTGCCCAACTCGTGTACCTTTGTGTACACTTGTATGAATTCAGATAACACTTCATTAGAAAGGGTGCATCGTTCGTGTGGCAAGGATGTCCACTTCCTGCGCCTGTGGCTATGAGGAGTCCTTCCCCCAACGCCCTGGGAATCTGTGCCACCTCCCCTGGTGTCGGCCTCACTCTGCATCCCGGGTGCGCCTAAGTCCGGTTCTGCAATGGGCGTTTCTGAGGGCATTGCTGTATTAGATGAATCTAGGTCGGCAACAACTTCTTCCTCGGAGGCGACGTCGGATGGTATTTGTCTATCCGTAGAAGACATTGCATGATGTCCTCTAGCAATGTTCCTCCCCGCCATCAGCTCGATGTCGTAGTAGTGGGGAAAGGGCCGATTAACCAACCTAGCAAGATCTTTGTTTACCTAAATTTGAAAAATATGAGTTTATTACGATAACAATATTTATATGTGGCAAAGACTAGTTTTCGGTCAATGTAAGGTTATTGTATGTACCGCAAGGGTCTCCTTCCACTCAGGGGTGTCGGGCAGCCTTGGCTTGTTCCTAACTTCATCCCATCCGACGCCACTCTTGTTTATTATAAGCTTAAGTTTGACATAGTCCCTCTTGAGGTTCTTCCACCTAGTTTTCACCTGGTCCATCTTTAAGTCCGGCCTCGACATCCTATTTTGCATCTCACAGACCGTCTCCCTCCATGCATCCCTTGTAAACTGTCCATCGATACACCTACCCATATCATACTGCCTCCTCAGTGTTGAAACTAAACTGTCGTCACTGTCTCTCAACCATAGAAAATGCAACTTCGGGTCAGTGGCAGACATACTCCCGTATCTGCTACAATATATAAATAATGTAAGCGGTGTTTAAGCAATATATTCCATACACATCCAAGCATGATTTTCTACCATCAATGTTACCTTATACATTTACCTATTTACATTTGGTCAATTATGTCCAGACATTCTGTAAATGGAATAAAAAAATTGCTGAAATTCAGGTTTCAGACTTGTTCTATGAATGCCATATAATATGCAAGAATGGAGCCCACAGTTAACAAAATTATTGTCACAGAAAGCTGCATAACTGTAAGCAGCAAGAAAGGTCGTCGTTAACAACTAAATTAGACGGTGTTACTCTGGACCTCAATTGCATTCACAGACATTATGCTCTGCAAGCTGGTTAATTATCAAGCACATACGCCTTGAGAAGCTGCAAATCAGATTACCAAGAACTTGGAATCCACAGCAGTACATGCATGACTATCTTAAGGTGAGTGTGTGGTCTTTCTTTTGGGTTGTTCAGTGGACCATGTTTGTGTGCAACTGTTTTTGAAAATATACAAAACAGTTTCGATCAGGATTTTGATTATGCAATATCATGTTGTCTTTCATCTTGCAGTCAATTAAGTAATACATAACAATATTCTCATTTTTTGCAAATTTATTTCAATTTTTAAATGAAACTACATAGCAGAAACTTCAACTATTGGAAGGTAGGTTTCGATGTCTAGTAGCCACTGAAACTGAAATTCGACCAAAAGTTTCTAAATTTTAAACTATGTTTTTAAATTAATTGTTCTCGAGACCTAATTAGCTATATCTTAGCCGAATTTTGTAGAGTTTAGATAAATCCAACTAGATATACCTTAAGTCTAGAAATATCTACCTTAGATATAATTAATTCATTAATTTTTAACTATTTCAACTTCATTTCAATTAATTTTCATATTAGAAAAGCAATTGCTAATGTATTGTCTATTAACCTACCTACAGGAGTTATGATTTTGTGTTATTTTAAGACAATGCAAGTAGAGTTATAGCATGTAGAAGTTTGCAATCAAACTTCCCATCAAATGCAAATTATTTTCTTCCAAAAATGGCATCAAAGTTTTATCAAAATTTGCATTGAAAATTTCCTCAAAACTTGCTCAAATTTTCTACAAAATTCCACTTCGACACCTAGCCAAGTCGAAACGAGGTAGAAGTCTTGCACAATGGTATCAATTAATATTTTCCGATTGTGACATTATTATGAGATCAAAAGAAAATTGTTGTTCCCAATTAAGGAAACACAAACAAACTTTCTAGACATAGACACCGGCAGGGACACAGGACATGTGAACTTCAAACATATAGGACAAAAACAAGTCATTAAAATGAGGAAATTATATAGAACTTCAAACATGTGGTCTTTCTTTTGGGTTGTTTAGTGGTCCATGTTTGTGTGCAACTATTTTTGAACTGTCAAACCAAATACTTACAATATTATTGGTCTGATTTGCGCATGTTTTTACACCTAAAACCTCAACTATTCACAGCTTTCTCCAAAATACATGTGTAGAATAAGAAACATAATAAGAAACATATGTAATAAGAAACATAATGTAATTTGAATAATCATATGTAATTTGAATAATCATGTGCTATAATTATTATACACATCAACAAATACATGTGTAGATATAAGAAACATAATAAGAAACATATGTAATTTGAATAATCATGTGCTATAATTATTATACAAATCATTTGCAATTTTGCCATTCCTTGATTACCCCAGTGCTATAATTATTATACAAATCATTTGCAATTTTGCCTTTGCTTGATTACCCCAAATTATTATACCAATCCCAACCGAATCAAGTACCCAAATTAAACCCTAGTTTTCTCCCACAACAAAAATTAGTCACTCTTGTTCTTCCTTAGAACACATAGCAGACATGGATCATAAGGCCCTCTCAAGGAGGCCCTGTCAAGGAGACTTTGTCGAAAATGATGATGATGATATCATTTAAGCATATTTGTATAAAAACAAAATGCATTAATACTATTGTCAGTAAATAGTAATTATATATTCACATTCAATGAGCTCATATTCAAACAGGGGAACACACATAAATTTTAACTGATTGCCCAAGCTAGGAAGATATTATTTGTACTCAAACATGGTGTTCTTTTGTATTTGCTTTTCCAATCTTGTTACATTTATTTACATTTTACAGAAGGAATTCATTTCAGATATACACTATTGCACGGATCCAAAATAGTATATATGATTAAACAGAAACCAATGGACAATCAAATTATCAACGTTGAATTGTATTTCAGTTTGAACAAAGCTCACAACAATGGAAAAAAAGCACCGTTCAAAATAAGGTGGAATGGGATAGGATCAAAAACAGAAGAAGGAAAACAGAAGAAGGAAGGGATGTGGTTGCCCTCAAACGGACACCACAGCAGTAATAACTGGCAATGATCATGGTGTGAGAGGGTCAGAGAGCGAGAGCATACCTAAACACCGGAAGTGTCGTCGTCGTCCACGCACACACACCACAAGTGTCGTCGCCGTCCACGCGCACCACAGCAACAAAAAAACAGAAACACAAGGCAAACACACTGGTTAATAACTGGAACAACAACGGAAGAACACAACTACAAACGAATAACAGCGGAAGAACAACGGAAGAACACAATGCACTTACCGTGGAAGGACTGGTCTTGGATCCGACCAGGTTGTCGAGCAGCTACACAAATCGCCGGAACCGAAGGCGTCTGCGAGGAGGTTGACGACACTCACAAGGTGAAACGGGAGGAGTTGGAGGACCACTGCCCCCAATTTATAGCAGAAATGCCTTTTCGACTGCTGCCTTTTCGTTTGGGGCTGCTCGACGTTTGTCGATGTCCTGTAAAATTGATAAGCGCCGTGACAGCAGTAGGGGGAAGAAGAGATTGGACAACACAATGCCCTTACCTGCTTTCAATTCGCCGTCTGCTACGGCCTCCTGTTCGCCCTGTGAACAGCCTCCCAGCAGCACTGCCATGGCGACGCCCTACCGGCTGCATTCTCAAAACACCTGCTACCACCACACGCCGGCGCCGGGACAGAGC
This sequence comes from Alisma plantago-aquatica, assembly GCA_963693085.1. Taxonomy (NCBI): domain Eukaryota; kingdom Viridiplantae; phylum Streptophyta; class Magnoliopsida; order Alismatales; family Alismataceae; genus Alisma; species Alisma plantago-aquatica. The sequence goes on along the minus strand of OY856409.1, from coordinate 1,380,172,733 downwards.
CGAGTGGACGGGTGGACGGGGAACAGGTAAAGCCGACCTACACCTACTCCTAGACCCAGTTATCGTCTTCCTTGAGCAGCACTGCTCAGACGGAGTAAAGGAGGGTATCGGGTGGCGCGGGGGTGGGGGAGTATCGGGACGGAAAGACGGGAGCGAGGTTGAAACCGGGTTGCAAATGAAATCCCGCTCAGACCGGGACTGAGTTGGTCCGGGTTTTGGGATTACAGAACCCCAAAACGGCACCGTTCCGGGATGTTGAACCAAACGCTGATCTGCGCCGATCCGGATCGAAAAATGCTGAGCTGGCGCTACGCGACAGACGCCGATCCGGTTTCAGTCCGGAACCAAACAGGGGCCTAGGTATTGGTCTTGCTCCCATTGTTTGGCATCGTCTGACCCGGCTGTCCGTCATCTATCCTAGTTGTCCATCATCTACACGAGCTACTTGTCATCTGCCTTCTCCATAATTGTTTCTCGCCAATGACATTTCCTTGCGTCCTAAAAATCTACACGCGATTCCTATTGGTTTACGTCCGATGAAATATGTTGCCTACCTGATCTAATATCAAATCTCTGACTGTTTTATAGATAACAAAGATATGTTAGATAAAATCTTTCTGCTCTTGTCATAGCCGATAAAGAAAACATACAACTCTTCTAATAAGTTTTATGTATCATCTTTTCCACTATGTTGTCCATCAACCGCGAGTCTCGTTATATATTGTTCTATATAGTTATAGAATTCAGAAAGATTGATACTTCCTGTCAGCACTACGACTACGAGATTAAAAGAAAATTTTTACTTTCTTGATTTTATTATTCTTGTTATTTGCGAGCATACCAGTTTGACCTTGTGGGAAAAGAAGGTATTTACTTTCTTCCTCCTTGTATAAATTTGCATTTATTGAATTTCAGAAATAAGAAACGACATAGGTGTTTTCTTTCTTCCTTCTTGCACTGATTCCCATCAATGAACTTTCATTTACACAACCCGATAATAGTTATTTCATTGATATATAAGATAAATTTTATTTTACATCAGTATTAAATGGTACCAATTGTTAAAAAATAATTAATTATCTTTTGAAATATAAATTATGAGGGTACTTTTGTATAATTTTTGTCTTATACATATATGATTACAAAGTTAATAATTAGGTAATAATCCCGAATTCAAATCAGCATTAAAACATGATACATGATTTGAGAAATAATTAAAATTTATTTAGTTAGAGTCATTATTAATCCTATCCTACTTTGCATCCAAACGTAGGATGGGTTCAACTGGCATCCCATCCTTCACCTATACCTCCTTATCCCATCCTTTTGGAAAATCCCATCTATTCTTTCCCGCAAACCAAACATGCCGTCAATTAAAAAAGATAAAATAAAATTAACCAAGAATATTGTTTATGCAATGTCAATTATATATGTAATGTTCTAGATGTAAGGTTGATCTCACATTTTATCTCTCTTGGTTGAATAAACCTAGCAGTTCAAGAAAAAATATGTTAGAATACTCTTGAACCATTAGCCCATCGAAATGTTATTTCTATTTATCTCATATTTATTTTTTACAGTGTCTAAAGCAGCCGAACAACACAGATTGTGGGTATTATATGCTGAAGTATATGAGAGACATTGTTGATGTGAGGATTAAAATATATTCCTGAATGTAAGATACTAATCATTATATTCTTTTGGTTTGTTTAAATTTTCATATACATTAAATAAATAACAATATGTTGATATATTTGACATATAATTACAATATTATATAAAGAAAATTGGTCGTTGCTTCAACTAAGAAGAGATCGACGATGTCTGAAATGAGTGTGCGACGTGTGTTCTTGAGCACACATACGATTATCTGACATGAGGAGGAAACATCTGTTCTTTAGCATAGACCAATGTGTCAAATCTTTGTAGTTAATTTTCAGTTCTATTCTAGAGTTTGTACTCAATACTTTGTATTATTGAATCGATGATTGATTATTTATTAAATATAGTACAAGTGGTTTTCAAAGTTTGATGAAATTTTGTTCAATATTGTGCTTGTTTGTGAAACTTAAAAAGTATAATTTCATATTTATTATATATTTTTTTAAATATGGTTAATTTGATCAATAAAATTGGTTTGATATGACCTGTCAAACTCAAATCAAATACAAAATTTAATGATAAATTGTAAAAGGTGTGATCCTACAACAAACAACATATTTTGTATTTTCCATACCTATTACAATGGGTGTGTCTAGAAAATGGACCCCTATTACAACAGGTGTGTAGTAAACTACAACATTGACCACCTATTATATAAAATGTGTATATTACAATAGACACACCACATATTGTTTAATCACCCTTATTACAACAGGTGTATTTATCGAAAGATAACATGTTTCATCTATTTTATAAATATATATATTACAATAGGCACACTGTATGTTGTAAAAAAACACCCCTATTATAGCAGGTGTGTTTAGAGAAAGACAACATCCTTCAATTGTTGTATAAACATATTTATTACAATATGTAAATTGCATGTTTTAAAAAATATCCATATTACAACATGTGTGTCTATTAAAAGACAACGTGCTTCAACTGTCGTCACCACAATTTGTAAAAAATACCTCTATTACAACATGTGTATTTAGTGAAAGACAATATGATTCAATTATTGTATAATATATATTACAACGGGTGCACCACATGTTGTATAAAACACCCATATTACAACATACCATTCATTGAAAGAAACAAGTTTCAACTATTCTATAAAATATATGTATTACAACATGCACATCACATGTTTTATAAAGCACCCCCCATAAGACCACGCGATCTAATACAATGGTTAACACCATTTGTAAAATGAAAAAATGAACAGTTGTAAAAACATTTTCTATAGTAGCGTCATATGCTTGGCTAGGTTGTAAATATCAGGATGTTACCGATGAGGAGGGGGAGAAAGCTGGAAAATCTTTATCATTTTTTAAAAGATATAAATATCCGATAAAAGAAGCAAGACGTGAGAGATGAGGGAAGTAATTGAAATGAACAAACAAAATACCATATGCAAGATAACATATGATTTATTAACAAAAGCACATAACTACTAATATAAATACCACCTTATATTTTTTTTGTTCATATCAATAACCAAAATCAAAACAAAATAACACATTATTATATTTATTTTTATACATATTTATGTGTAGTTTATATAAACCATTCAAACTAATATTTCTTTAGCATATATGATGTAACATTTTATATTTTCATGTATTGTGTTATGCACAAATAAAAAAATGTGCTATCTTCTACACAAGTTACATTTTTGAGGAAATGGTTAAAATTTTATTACTACTCAAGTAGAGTAGAGAGAAAATAAAAAACGTTCTCAAGGGCACATCTCTACATTATAATAACAATAATGAAGTGCAAAGAACAAGTTGAGAAAAGTAGTTGTAGCATGATTGTACTGAGCTTCATATTTGCTAAATATTCTAGAATTTTGAAAGGATGACAATCACCATCACCACTATGTTAAGATTCAACTAAGATCTCTTCCTGATGTAGAAAGTAGACCACCTCCCCAATACCTAATGAGTTCATAATGCATGTTCATAGTCTAGTGTAGCCAGAGAATCTGTAATTTTTCTAGTCTTGGTTTATGTGAGGTATGTTTTGGTCTTAATTTTACCACTAGCACCACATATTTCCCAATCTATCTTTCCTAAAAGATTATTTGGTTGTGGATATAGAAAATCATTGATAGAAATCTACTACACAATCACTTCCTTTCCTACTATACTCACCATTGTATGATGTTAGCAAATATTCATGTTAGGTATATCATTAGTACTCTTCTATTGTGATGTATCTAGTTGGTCTATATGAGACTTATCTTCATTTGTGTCTTGTAGTGCAATTTAGTATTCCACCATTGAATTAAGTATCTCATCATATGTATCCCCATTCTTTTTAATGTCTTGATATCTATGTGTGTCTGTCGAGTCTTGCTTTGTCTTTATTTTCTGTAAGTTCTTTGTATTGTGTGAGATATCTATTGAATGAACATCAAGATGGTGATTGTTACTTACCTCATGATACATCATTTCTTCATTATCTTCCTCCTTGAGGATAGAAAACTTGTTAAACCTATTATTCTTTGTATTTTTAGTTTGTCTCAAAAATCTTACATTGTTTATGGAAGGTTGTCGTGCATCAATATTGTGATGAAACAAAGTTTTCCAATGATCATACCATTCAACCTATTAAATGCCTATTTCATCTCAATTCTTGTGCATTGTCGATAACATCTTTAGACTGAATTTTAGAATTGCAATCTTTAAGCACGTGTCATTCTTACACAACAATCCAAAACACATGGTAAAGACTCATATTCTACTAAAAAATGCATTTCATTTATCATTGCTACTGGATGGAATTGGGATAGAAGTATTGATCTCCATTGCCAGTCTTGCAAATTGGCTCCTAGTACAATTGAGTGTATGGTCATTGACCTTGATCATTCTTCCCAATTCTTGAACAATTTTGTCAAAGATGACTTTGTTTCACAGGTGCATTAATAGATCTAGAGCCCTAGCCCAAGTCATGATTTGAGATGGAGTATGACGAGAAGCAACATAAAAATTCTTCCACTTCCAAAACCATGATATGAGCATAAAAAATCAACCTAGGAAGACATGATATGTGCATTCTAGATAGACATTTTATAGGTAAATTGAATTGCAAAGTGGTTCATGCTTAACTCATAATCCCTCCATCTTTTACTCAGATTCCCCATGAGTTTTAGATGATTAGACAACATCAAGTAGTAGATATATTTCCCAATACTTTTGGCAACTACCACAAAATGGCACAGTTGGTATAGAGCAGCATATGCTTAGACCCAATGAGAAAATACAGAAAATTACTATCATTGGTAGAAGAGATATCACTGGGATCAACATACTATGAAAGGTCATCCACAAGGGAATTTTTGGAAACATAATTGATGTTCCTGAGGTTACACCTATGATAGGATTTTATAATTGCATGTGCACACTAGATTAATTTAATACCAATTTAAAAAGCAGATCATCATCCTGTATCAGCAAATTTGAATTCTTCAATGAAAAAAGCACAATGTCTAGGTTAATTTGAGATTAAGAATTTCCTATTATTAAGCCTTCACAAATCAAGATGATGCTCACTTAATTGATACATATTCCACAATTGCTATCATTTTGCCTTCCAAGGTCATTGTCAGCTAAGTAGCTTGTTTCTCCCCATTTTAGCATATCATAGTTTGCTAGCCACACTCACCGTCTGGGTTGTCATTGTTTCTCCAAAAATGTTCAAAAGGAATATCCATTTCAGTTTTGCTGATTCACAGAGGAGATCCATTTCCTTCAGTAAAGTTTTCATCACTATCATCTTCAATGAGACCTAGCCAAATCTTCCATGTCATCTGTTAGTGTAGTAGTTAAAACTACCCCACTGCAAACTGTAGACCTCTCTGCCCGAACATGTTCTTTATCTCTCAGGTCTCCTCATTATTGTTCTTAGTTTTTTATTAGGGGATGAATTTCAATGGTATCATATAAACAAATAAGTTCATATTAATTTGTGTGCTATGTGTATGTATCTTATATTAGTTTATTTTTAGCACACAATTTTGTACATATATAGTTACTTTGTCTTTCATGTCCTTGATAATGTAGTATCTTTAATTATATTGATGGGCTTTCTCACGCTCATCTCTCTTGCTTTCTCCCTCTTCCTCATACGTACCTCTCTCCTCCTTTATCTCTTATCCCTAACTTCCTCCTCCTTTCTCACTCATTGCTACCTCCCTCCTCCGTATTCCTTCTCTCTTATTTTTTCTTGTGTTCACAAGTCTTATAATGTATTTTATATCACATATTAATGTGTTTTTCATCCTTGCCTCTCGGGCTGCAGCCGTGATGGGTATAGACCATATCGGGTTGGGTATTGTGTCGAGTTAAGACACATGATGGATTAATGTTATTTTAGGTTATCGGGTTCCTCCTGTCGGGTATAGATGGGTGAGCCATCTCGTGTTGAGACCTTTCTAGGGGCCCGACATGTTGAAGTAGCCTTGAGGGTCATGTCGTGCTTCTTGCTGCTACCGGGTCGGGTTCTAAGTGAACTCCTCCCATCCCTCTCGGGTTGGGGGTGTGCTCACCTAGTATTGCCCGACAGACTCTAGAACTCGATGAACTAGCTCATGTGCTCTAAGAGTTATCTCTCATAGGGTTCGGCCCATCCCATTGTAGGTCTGTAGTTGCTATTTATAGGCAGCAGGCTGGTGGGAGTTGAGGCTCTTATTGGGCCACATGTCCCCCATCTGGCACCGTTCGTGTGGCTTCGAAAGGGGCCAACATGTCCATCACCCGGCATGCTTGGCGGGGCTGTCACGTTCCAGGTTGTGAGTAAATCACATTGTCATGTCGGGTAAGAACTTTGGTGGTCTGCTGCACTGAGGAGTAGTTGTATCGCACAATCGACCTTGTTGGTTGGGCAAAACATGTAGGCTCACTATTATGACTTGTGGACCAAATCGTGACATGAAATATGACTTAATGTGCATGTTGCTAAATTTAAAGCCTAACATTGTTATAATCTCACCATAATAATCATCCATGCTATTTAATGTCCCAAACCAATAACATGTTGATCTTTATGGAACTAAATCATGCTTGATCTCTTATGTACTCAAAATTTGACAATCTTGCATGAAAATGACTCAATTTTACTTAAATTGATGTTATGATGAATAAGGCTTTAAGCTTATTCAAATCTTATGATTTCCCTATTAAGATCAAGAAAACCTAAGTTTGAAATACATGATCTTTCTAGGATGTTTCACCTTAAGTCAAATTGATATATATGTAGCTTGATGATATGTATATATTGCATAATATTAGAGATGTCGAAATCTATGATTGAGAAATATGGAATGTAGATTAGGTAAAACATCCACACTTGATGAATATGTTTAAGATGACCTAAGTCTTGTGATGTTAATATAGTCACACTTTCTTGTAATGTCAAGATCTCTTTGCTGGACTCCGTGTAAAGATCTAATGATTTTATATTAAGCTAGTTTGCTCGTATCAAGGTGCACTTTATCCTCCTATTGGCTAAACTAGTGGTATTGAAAATTTCTTGTATATATGTAGTATAAATGTTCAGATTTATATACTTGTTTGAGATACATGTTCCCTAGGAACACTATTTTGGTCTTGATTACATATGTTGAACAAACCTAAAAACATAATGATAGATGTCAATTATACAACCTCGTGCACCTACCTATATTCTCAGAGTAAGGGCACAAGGATGGGCGTCCTACTTGAGTTGTCATGATAAGGTATGCCATGTTACTACAAGGGTTCACTCTTGGTGATGGCCTTGAGGTCCCTTACAAATAGGGTTAACTCTTTACGTTTAGTCTTCTAGTCTTTTGTGTTGAAATAGTGTAGCTAATCTTGAGCACCCTCATGGACCCCTTCTTTTGAGAAGTTGTCCTATGGCCTAATGATATTACTGGTATGATGAAATGAACATAAAACATATTTTCATGTTAGTAAGAGAGTCTTTAAATGTTGTTGCTTCATTTCTTGTTATTACATTATGCTTTTTCCAAGCAATATATGTTCGTTAGCATGTGATATTATATGTTTGCATAGCGTACTCAGCACAATTGTGCTGACATGTACTCATTTTATGATTTTAGGTAGCAGGTACACTATGAATCTCTAGTGATGATCAATGCTTCTGTAGTTATGATAAATCTACTTGTACTCTAATGATATATAATGACTTACAAATGAAGTACACATGGTTGATATATGGGATCTATGATCTTATGTCAAGTATAAATTTAGCATTCTTTTATGATTTGTCATCTCATACCTTAGTTGTTGTTTGTGGTTTTATTCATGCATATGTTATGTGATCTATCCTACAGATGAATTCTTAGGTCCTCTCTCCTTTGGCATTCTAGCTATTAGGAGTGAGGATTTGGGTTGTAGGTATGTTTTTAGCTCATCTTCTATGACCAACTTACCGCCTTCTTGTGTTATAATATATCCCATCCTTTCAAGCTCAAGGCGTGTTCTAATGGATATTTTAGGTTTTGTGATACATAAGGAACTTGAGATTCCCATACAATTTGTGATTCTACTTGTTCCTATTGTACCTCTTTTAGGTTCAATTTTTTCTTGTTGGTTTCAAACATTTTGGGTTCTACTTTTCTCCCATTGATTCCTTTGGAATCAAATTCCTTTTAGGAATAGACCCATCATGGCAACACTTTTCTTGTCATATTGGAATACAAAAGTAGTATCCAAAAAAATAATATTTATGTGATTTGTGGACAAACATTTTCAAGAAAATGTTATCAAATATAAGCTTTCTATTCTAAATCTTCATAAAAGAAATATCGGGACACTTCTCATGCCATAGCTTATGTGGTGTATTTTGAACCAATTTAGGTGGTACATTATTTTAGTGTAAATAATGTGCCAAAAAGGAAATTGGAAGATCAACTAGTTTTATTGATGATCGCATCATGACTAACATGTGTGATTCATTCTCCCTGATACATCATTATGTTTCAGGTCAAGTTCATTGTGATACATTATCACAGTCTCCCAGAAGGTCCTCAAACTCTTGTTTCAAAATATTTTTCACATCGATCACAATGAAGTGTTTCAATACTTTTACCAAGCTAGTTATGTACTTCATTCATGATTTCCTTGAACATTTCAAGAGATTCAGATACCATATCTATTGAGATCATTGGTAAATATAATGAGGTACTAGTAAACACCTCTAGAATGTATCTATATACATCAATATGTATGAGGCCTAGTAGAATACTAGCTCTTTCACTATCTCTAGTAAAAGGAAATTTTGTCATATTTCCCAATAAATAAGACTCGCACGTCTCTATTGGTCTAATAACCAAAAGAGTCTAGATGACATCTTTATGGATTCTAGAAATGCATTTATCATTTATGTGCTCTAGATGATAATACTATAGGTATTCATTATTTGAGTCATCGAGTCGTTCAGTATGTGTGTTATACATATTTGTCTCTACAACTATCAAGTATAGATTATGAGACATAGGGCACTTCCATATAAGATCATATTCTTTTGAAGAAAAACATGAAATATTCATAATATTATTGTCCATACAAGTTACATGATGTTTTTCATTAATGACAGGTACATAATAACAACTCACTAATTATATTACATGCTCATTAAGTTTGATGAATGATAGATTCCAATCCCAGTGGCAACAACTCTTGATCCGTGTAGTTCTAGCTTACTTCTTCTCGGATCCTTAATTGAAGATCTCTATCTCCTACTCCTTCCTGCGTTCCTCTATATGAGTGCATTTCATTTTCTAGTGTCTGGGAAGGTGGCAGTGATGGCACTTTCCTTCCTTATTCTCTCCTCCCTTTGCTTTAAGTGTAAAAGAGTTGGGTTTCCGGATGGATTTAGAACTCTACTTGGCCTTACCTTTACCCTTGGAATTTCCCTTTTCTCTATTTTTGTAACGACCCCACTCCTCGACAACCCCCAATTAAGGAAGGTCGAGAAGCTAGAGTCATTATCCCAAACAAGATAATATGGTTATGCAAATAATAAAAAATAATTAATAAATTCTACCAACCCTAAGGTTAATGTTGTATATAAAATTTTCCTTTTCACATACCTTTTCAAAAATGGGATTTCAAGATTTTACCCAAGGCTAGAACTATCTAACTATATTACTCCAAACATTATATAGCCTTGTTCTTTTTCAATGTCACCTTTCATTGAGTATCCACTTTCCATTAATCGTGTAGCCCAAAATGCAGACAAACAAAATGTCGATCAGCTTAAGAAGTTATACTGACATGTATGCATCTAGTTGTAATAACATATTGCAACAAAAATTATTGTTTAATAGATCAAACTTTACATATTAAACATAACTACTCAATCATGATTTGTCCAAGCCTCTGTGTTGTCCCTGCAGTGGACATGGATACTACCTCTCCCATATGGTTGATCCTTAATAGTGCTTTTTGGCCCTACCCCAAAGGTAGACCAAGACCTAGATAGGTATAGTCGTATGATCCTACCCAAAGGTAGACCAAACCTCAACTTTTAATAATCTTTTGATCCTACCCCAAGGTATACCAATACCTAGATCAATAATTTCTCACATATACACAAATCTACAAAGGAGGATTAGGATCTGAGCTAGTCATGCACACACACACACACACACACACACACACACACACATATATATATATATATATATATATATATATTAGTCAGGCTAGAATACACTCGAGTGTACAGATTGCATGAATACACTCAAGTGTGTTTGCATATAAAGACTACTTTTTGCAAAATGTAAACCATTGATCTTCACCGTAATACCATAACTAGGTTACATACAAATTTTGAGCCCATTTGGATGAGTGTAAGTCACTCATCTAAGGGCAACAAAATTGACACGCGAAACTAATTTGAAATGCATAATTTTTGCGGTCTTCATAGCATGAGCTATACATATCCAAATGTGCTCAAATTTTGCGTATGAGTTGTTCACGGGATGTTTCAGAAGATCAACATATTAGATTTTCAAAAAAAATATTGTATCATGAAAAACTACTTGAGTGTATTCCGCTCCGGATACACTCGAGTGTATTCTAGCCTGACTCTCTCTCTCTCTCTCTCTCTATATATATATATATATATATATATATATATATATACATGGTGATAGCCATAGACACTTTATGGTTGCAAGAGTTAAAGTTCACCCAAGCAATTAATTTCAAGCAAACCTATGAAACCTCTGAAAATGTTGTAAAACTAAGATGAGTTATCTTAGTCATAGCCACATACCTAATTTGGCAGTCTCAAAACCAAAGCAAGATAGCTAATCCAGTCAAGAAGTCCAATCAACCAAGCCAAGCAATAAATCAAGCAACTTGATCTTGAGAAGTATTTATAACACCTAATTGTTATAATCACATCCAAACATCTTTTATTGACTTGGGATTCCATTCTAGGGTTTCTAAGCATTATTGGAGTTTCCTTAGGGCTTCTTGGTTTTATTTCCCAATTTTACCCTTTTTAGGCCAACAAACCCTTAAAGCATTTTTCTACTCATAAAAACCCTATTTACTCCAATTATCCAAATTAAGGGTCTATATACATAAATTAGTTCAAAAACATCATTTGCATGCCTTCTTGATTGATTTCCATATTTAAATCTATTAAACCTTATAATTATCAAAGCTAGGGTTTCTAAGTCCATTAATGCACTTTTATAATCATGGAACCTTAATTAAGAAATTATGAACAAATATCATCCAATTGGACCTAATCCATCCTTTTTATGTCAAAAGGCTAAACTTTTCTCATAATAGTCAGGGAACATCATTAGATCTGTTAATATTCAAACTTAGGTTTTAAAATTTATTAAAACCATTAAAAATAGCATATTTTTCACTTTTTAAACTAGAAGCATATTTTGATCCTGGTCATATTTTTATTGTATTCTACGCATTTTTCTTATCAAAAACCATATATTACTTGTCCTCATTGGATCATCCTATACTTTTATACAATTTTTACACAATAATACATATCGGGCCTATCAGAAAAAGCCATGTCAGAAATATATATTACCTAGGAATATCTGCACGATTCCAAGTTAGCCAATGGCTTCCAGTCAGCTGGACTCCTCATTCCAAGAAGGCCAAGTCTCTTGGAGAAGCAGAAAGGGCCATATTGCCCTTGGCAACAACTATAGAAACGGAACACGCTCAAGAGCAACCCCGGTACTCTATCTCTGACCATCGTCTTCCTCACGACAAGGCCCATACCTACACCAGTATGGGTCAACTAAAGGTTGACTCTATGATACAGATCCTCAGGGAGCCAGGTGATGCTTCCAACACCTCCTCCTTCCCCGCATGAGCTTAGAGAGGGGTCCATAAGTAGCCTGAGAGGGCACAGATAAGGGGGCAAAGTTGGGAGGGCTAGCAGCAAACAGGGGTCAAGATAGCCAATGGCATGGATGGAGGAGCGATACTTCACGCTCTAGAGTTGCGAGACTATTCCAAACTATTTCACAAGAAGCCTATGAGCCTTTTATAGGTAGAAATACACCGTGGGTGTGATTCCCACTACAAACAATGGAGATTGTCTCCATATAGTTTTGGGGGAAAATCTAACTCCTCACATCATTGCAAATCCAGGGATCAATAAATTCGATTTTCTCTCTTGAACTCAGAGAGAGTTTCCAGGATGAGAAGGGACCCAGGCAAAGAAGGGAGGAGTTGGATATGAAGGGGGTTACTATTAACTCTATTTCCTTTTTGATCGGTGGTTAGGGTGATCTCCCGATCATTGATTAGTGATCCAATGGCCAGGAAGCAACATGTCATTGAGAGGGGTCGAGCCTAGATTCCAAATTCGATTATCTCATGATGAATCACATTTATTTTAACCAATCCCTCCACTTTAGGAAAACTTATTAAAATCATATCTCTCTCATTTTTAATCCTTTTTCTCCCCAATTTTAAGATAAAGTCTATAATGACTTTATCTACTCGTGTTCAAAGATTGTTACCAAAACTCAAAAATAAAAGGGACTTTTATTCATATGCAAGCCTCCCTCTATTTTACCCATTTAAAGCATTAAAACTAATGATTTGCTCTTTCTTTCATTTCTATTCTCTTTATATTGATTTGTTTTCTTATTAGAAACCAAGTGGAACCCAAAACTAATCATTAGTGGTCATCCATACCACTTTCTAGAGAATTATACATAATTCTCACATATGCACACAAATAATCTTTTATTTCTTTTTCCTTTTACTTATTATGGGATTCCTTTTATTATTTTTCCCTTTTATTCATCATTGGATTTATTAAAATAGTATAAACCACAAAATTATGCATCTAAGGGAAATTTGTAAAGGAATCCATTCTTAAAAAATAAAGCATACAAATTTCAATTCCAGTCTCTTTCTCTTGCATAATTGAATTTCAATTAATTTGAATACAAGCAAAATTTGAGGTTATAACATCCTTTCCCCTTTATAGTAATTTTTCCCCCAAAATTTGACTAATTAAATAAACAATTCAGGGTAAGATTTTTCCATGTCCGTCTTCAGCTCCCATGTGGATTCATACTCACCATGCTTCTTCCAAAGAACCTTTACCATCTCTATCTTCTTACTCCTAAGATCTTTCACCTTGGTATCTAGTACCCTCATAGGTCACTCAGGGTATGCCATCCTCCCTTGGAGTTCAATAGGTTCAATGCTCAACACATGGCTCAGGTCCTTCACATAGCACTTTAGACTGGACACATGAAACACATCATGCATCATACTCTATTGAGGTGGTAAGGCTAAACCATAAACAGCTTCACCAATCAGTTCCAAAATCTCAAATTGATCCACGTATCAGGGACTCATCTTTCCTATATTATTAGCTATAGCTCGAAGGGGTCGGATTTTTAGAAACACCTGTTCACCCATAGTGAAGTGCAAGTCAGTCCGCTTCGCATCAACATACAACTTATTTCAGTCCTAGGCTCTTTTTAGCCTTTGCTTGATCAAAGTGACTTTATCAGCATACAGCTACAGTTCCTCTAACCTCAATAAGGGCTTCTCACCGACATCATCCCAATGAAGCGGTGACCGACACGTCCTATCATAAAGAGCTTCATATGTAGGCATCTTGATACTGGCTTGGTAGCTATTATTGTAAGCAGACTCAGCTAATGGCAGGTACTTCTCCAATGATCCACCCTAATCGAGCACACATGCTCTCAATAGATCGTCTAATGTTGAGATTGTTCTGTTTGACTATCCATCAGTCTGGGGGTGATAAGTCGTGCTAAGCTTTAGTCTAGTTCCGAGTTCTTCTTGCACTTGCTTCCACAACTTGGAAGCGAACTTAGGATCATGATCAGAAATAATTGAAGTTAGAAAACCATGCAGTCAAACTATCTCTATGATATATATTTCAACTACGTGTGTCACCATAGAAGAGATCTTTAAGGTGAGGAAATGTACCGACTTGGTAAGGCGATCAACCACAACCCATATTGCATCATGACCTTTCTTTGTCTTGGGGAGACCTACCACAACGTCCATGGTGATTTGTTCCCATTTCTACTTAGGGATTTCAATCGACTGTAGCAATCCACTGGGTCGCTGGTGTTCAACCTTCACCATATGGCACGTGAGACAATTGCACACATATGCCTCTATGTCTCTCTTCATCCCAGGCCACCAAAAGTACCACTACAAGTCCTTAAACATCTTGGTAGTGCCAGGGTGTACCATATACTTAGAACCATGAGCTTCTTGTAAGATATGGTTCTTCAAAAGTAAATCACCAGGAACCCAAATATGACTCTTGTAGAGGATTCCACCATCTATTCCTACTGACATATGTGTCTGAGGTTTCTCTAACAAACCTTTCATCTTGTCAATCTCTAGGCTGGCTAACTAGGTAGCTACCAACTCGGTCAATAGGTTTGACTTTATCTGAATGTTAGCCACACGGATCTGGTCTTCTGATGGATGTAGAGTCCCTTAACAAACTCTTCCAGTCCTCTCAACTAGGTAGATAAGATAGCTACACACCTGAGTTCTTTCCGACTAAGTGCATCTGCTACTACATTAGTCTTCCCAGGGTGATAGACGATGATGAAATCATAATCCTTCATATACTCCATCCACCATCTTTGTCTCAAGTTTAGGTCCTTCTGAGTTAGAAGGTACTTCAAGCTCTTGCATCCCTTATTTTTCTCACCAGATTCAATCTTAACTTATAGAATTCAAACTACACTTGATAATTATATCATCATCAGAAATTTCAATTTGGTGATTACCTTTGTTCATTTATTCAAAAATTGTTCATAGGGTATGGTAATTCCTCCAATTCTCAATTATCATAAAAAGATTTAAACTTAAGTATTTATTCCTCATATCACTTCTATTTCTAGTATGGCATGTGTTTGTCCCATTTCTCACACTCATAACAGGATGAAATAAGCATTTGGTTGTAGTCTAAATACAAAGCTCATCCCATTCTAAGAATAGAGACGGTGCATCACACATCACCATTTTATTTTCAAATCTAGGTCGAAACATTCTCCTCATACTACCATTCTATCCACACTTGTAGGAAAAACATTCCACATAACCTTAGAGTCTTATCATAACTCCTATTTATGATCCTTAGTCATTTCCTCAAGGTCTCGGGGGTGTTGGTACTTTTAGGGTGATCTTACCCTTATGCATCTAGGGAGTGTCTCTCACATTTACCCCTCAGGCCCATTGAACTCATGAAGGTGGCCAACCTCCTAATCCATGGGCCTTGGGCAAACATATTTGTTACCTCCCGACCCTATGGTCTTGTGCCTTCAGGGAACAATCAACTCCTACTCCCATCGGTCTCATCCCTACTTGACCTTAGGATTCACTTAGGGTTCTATCATAACTTATTTTATTTCATCACACATTTTTCTTGTGGTTCCTTTGATGATATCCAAACACAATGTATCATTTATATTTCTCATCCGAAATTTCTTTCATCTCTCTGGGCACTCATAGTTTTCCTTATGTCCCTTTATGGGAAACATGGCAGCCTACACATCTGGGCCTGGCCCCATTCTATCAGTCACTTCCATAGTGACTTTTCTTCATGCCCCATAGAGATAGTCATACTTTGGTCTAAATAATCATACTCAGTCTATGTGCTTTTGCGCTTTATGCCCTTAACCTTTCAAATTTTAAGCGGCTTTTGATGTTACCTCAATTCTTAAACTATATACTTGTTTGGAACTCACTCTTTTAGGCAGGGTCCTTTCCCAGGACTATACAAAACTAATGCTTGTCAGCACCAAGGTTCATAAAACTTGCTTGAATCCAAAGTTTAAATCATCACATGTAGGCATGTTTCCTATTATTTTGCCCATGCATGTGGCTAGCAAGTAGACAACTTACTAAACCATTTCTAAGTTTTTCATTATGTCAAACTTGATCATCATTTCTCAGGATTGGACCAGTGTTCCATACACACATATGACACCAACTTGTGTGAGTGGCTCATCAAACATATATCTCAGTCCAAGTGGGGTTTCCTTTTAACAAAAACTTGAGGGGGGTGCCATGCTTATTTCCTATGAACTCATTCAACCTTGTGAGCATTGTATGCACCAGATACAACCACTTCCCCTATTGGGTCTACTTCCTCAACATTAGTCATCTAAACTGCATGACTGAGCCGCTCAAGCACGTATCGAACCAAAACATGCTAGGCATTTTCTTCCCAACATTCTCTTCCCAACATTCTCTTCCACGTAAACAATCCTTCGAGTCCTACACAAGGGCTACCAATCTGAGTCTGAGGCTTCATATCATATTACCATTCCTTACATCTCCATGATATTGGGACTCTTTTTCCCTCACCTAGATGGTTGATCTAGATATTATCGCACTACAAATTCATTAGGAATGAAAATTCCTAGTTTTTACCAAAATAAACATGCAATAATTACCACCCGCAAGAGGACGAGTCTTATCGCAGTATAGTTAAGGATCAAACCCAAGAGACAACAATTGATTGATCGATCCAATTGAATTAGGAAAAGTATTTATCACAAAAGGTAGATTTTTATTGATTACAACTAGCATGCAAGAATAAAAGACTGAAATAAAATCTAAGATTATCATATCGATGGATACAACTAGGATGAGTAAGTTTCACCACCACTACGTACGATTATTCTCTCATTGCATCTCAAACACACATAAATCATATCATGGAGGCCAGGCAAATCCCCCTTTCAGCGTTAGGATTAAGCTTGGACAGATATCCCTCTAGGCTCACTGTCGCGTTACCCAAAGATCATTTATCCGTCGCCCCGAAAAACATTTATATGACGTCTCATCAAGAGTAACAAAACCAATCGATATCCTGGATCTTGAGTTTGAAGTTCTCTACACCCGAGACCATGATAAACATGTAAACCTGATGGCCAAACAAAAATACAAGAAATAGAACGATTATTTTAACATGAAAATGGTTCATACATGTATGGATGCAATACAAGAATAAAAGTAAGTAGTAAGGCTACTCCCCACAGCCTAGCGTAAGAAACTACTCACAACTCATAGCGAGATCAGAATAAATGATAAGAAAAAGAAAAGAAATAGCTATCATCTCAGCGGGTAGAAGAGAGATAGCAATAGAGTCACCCAAGATTGTTATTGGGTGACCCTTCTTCTTCGTCGTCCTCCTTGCTTGGATCTGGTTCGCTGATAAGGAAAGAGCAAGTGACGAAGGCGTCGTCGACCTCCCTCTGTCGAGGATAGGAGTTTGGGCCTTGGAGGAGCGGTGGAGCGGCGGAGCGGCAACTTTTTGGCCGGGAGAAAAACGGTCCTTTAAACTGATATCCAGGGGCCCTATTTATACTTTCTGTCAAAGGAGTCCATGAGTCACGCAATAAAATAGTGGGACCCAGATGTGTGGAGGTGGATGGCTATCGACCGGAGGATGTCGACTGGTATAAGATTGTCTAGCATTGATGTCGATTGCTGCCGGCCTGTCGTGGAGTCGATACTACATGGCCGATTTTTTTCCAGTTATCATGTGCTCGGTAGCACGTATTTTCCTTTTGGAAAACTGATCGACAGTATTTAATTTGCAAGAGTGTCAATTACTTTTGTTTTTGGTGGGCAAGGCATGGTCGATACTCTGTATTGTCGACCTGTTATAGGAGGAGATGGAAGAACGATAGTCCGGCATATCAATTGCCTTTTTCTTTATTGCCTCCATAGTCTGATAATGTGCGAGGGGGAGGGCTTTTTTTTTTATGATCGAGAGAACCCATTCTAGACAAAGCCGACATGGTAATCGCAAAGTGTCTTCGGTGAGGTTCGAACTCGGGTCCTTTATTCGGACTTATCGAGTTCTTACCACCCAGGGTACTATGGCCGGACAATAAAGAACAATTATTTATGATTTGTTATACTATTTTCTTGATGGATTGTCTTGATCTGATAGGCTGACCGTTAGTCAATTTAATGCTTGCTAAATTGAAATATGATCACGGTTGCTTGCCACCACGTTAGGCAATATCTGAGTGCCCGTTTAGATTTAAACTTTAATGCTTTAATGTCTTTTTTCTTCCGAAGATTCAAAATTGCCTTAGGCCCCGTTTGGTTCGGGGTATTATACATAGGATACGAGTATAATCCTCTCTTCCTTCTTTTCCTCTCTTCCTTATTTACCACTTTTCCCCTCTTCTTTTTTCTCTACTCCCGTTCTTCTCCAATCGTTCTTCTTCTTCCTTTCAGTTCCGTCCTCTGTTCCTTCTTTTCCTCTCTTCCTTTTCATCCCCCTTCAGTTCTCCTCCTATCATTCTTCTTATTCCTTTCTGTTCCGTCCTCTCTTCTTTGTTCTCCTATCTTATTTTTCCTCCCCTTTTCTTCTACTATCGTTCTTCTTCTTCCGATCTTATCTTTTCTGCCCTCGTCATGTACCAACTGATTAGTCACACACAACGGAAAACTATTCTAGCATCAATGAACATTATATTTTCTATGCCAGTAAAGTCGTGTGATGATATGGAAAAGTTTGTTTCACATAATAGATTATTGGTTTTCCGTTCTTTTGCCCTCTTCTAATTCTTCTGATATGTGATCTTCTGTTTGGTTTTCAAGTTACTTTTTCTGTCATATGTACATTGTAAAAGAATTACTACATATGCAATTTCTGTTGGTCAAAACGACAACGTTCGACGATGGATTATTTTTTCACACCCTATGTTGATCGCAAACATAGACTAGGAAAACAAACAACCTATCCTACTGATATACTCTCTCATCCTTTCTCTTTTCACATCCTGTACTAATCCTTTCCAGCAAACCAAACGGGGGCCCGGTCAAAAAGGAATAATCTTGGACTTTAACTTCTATCTTGGCTATCGGTCAAAGAAAATAACTTGAAAACATATAAATGAATTCCTTTTTTTGATAAACGAAGGAATGACTATAATTGGCCATGAATAAATCCTTGACATTGGAACGCTCCCTGCACAAAATAAAAGTAATGTCATTAACAAAAACCATTGTACTTGTGACAAAGTAATACAAATTCAGATTTAATTAAAACACCGCATAAGTTGTCTAAAAAGATGGGAAACCCAAAATAATAACAATTATGGGAGTGCAAGGCTGCATGAAAAAGTTTATTAGATAAAATGTGACATTAGGATACAAAATTGGTCTAAGAAATGCACTAAAAATGGGATGAATATTCGTTCATCAAAGGTAGGCACTCATATCATCTGCACATCTATATAAGAAGACTCCTTCTCTGTCTCTAGGGTTTGGTCCTTTCAAGGACATCTAGTGTCCTGCATTCAGTAAACCCATTCACCCAGGGGTAGTTTGTTTTAGGACATATCGTGCAAATATTTCTCACGTCTTTGAGTCTAGGTTCCCAACCTTCTCCTGCTGGGTCTCACTCTATCCTGAGTTAACCCTATCACCAGTCTTAGCACTAGAGATACCCTCTTGGTAGAGAGGTTGAGGTTCCTAATATTCACATCTTATACTCACCTGGCTTACCTTATATGATGAAGTGTACTATCAAATCTTATGTCCAGCTGAGATCATAACATGAAGCTCCTCATTCATTTCCTATAGTATGCCTCTCTCATAAACGAACAGGCTTTCCCCTCTGGCTTAGAACTAAATCTCATTACCAGCCTTTTTGTCACACACTGTCATATAGGTGCATGCCTATCTCCTACTCGTATCTGAGTGGGAACACACTCGTTAGTGTTCCTACCTGGAGGTGCTTAAACTTTCTAGTCATAACCTGACCTATCGAATTAGGGTGTTATCTCTCTCATAGATATGTTCTCCTTTTTAGGGACGACCCACCCTAGGTCGGGTCATCAAAACCAAAAGTTGCACTAGGGGTCATGCAACCACTTATTATCTATGTTTCACATGCACACTCAAGTCCTCCACGTATATCATGTGTGCTTAACTTATGTACTTGCATGCATGGACAAACTAAGGTATCCAACTTATTAAATTCTCTCTTTCCCTATCCACTGCTTAAGGTTTTGGGTTGAGGTTAGGGTTTACAACCTGCACCTTAGCTTTTGTGATTCTTGTGACCCATTGAGGTGGTTTTCCCTTACCAGCCCTAGTCCATCTAGGGTTTACCTTTATAGAGGAGAAACCCATCAAACATTTTCTCTTTATCATTATGTCCACTTTTATTATTTGGCAGAGGATGCCTTAATTCTTAACACTCTCATCTCCAAAACTCAGGAGGAGGTGAAGAGAGAGGAAACCTTAAGCACTTAAAGTTTGTCCAGTGAAAGAGGGTAAAGAAGGGATGAAAGTAGATAAGAAATCCTAGAGGTATCTTATTTCGAGTCAAATCCTCATATTTTTGCCAGGCAGTCACATTGATTTTGAGAGTCTTTATAAACCGACTAACGGGGTGGAGGAAATCTTGCCAGCCCCAAATCGTGATCCTTTTCTAGACACCTCTGTCTTTGGAAAATTTTCTAATAACTCACTTTGTGCTCTAAAGAATTTGTTAAATTTAATAATTATTCGAGATTAAATGGAAAACCAGGCCCTGATACCAAATTTAACGACCCCCTAGCAACCCTCAATTAAGGAAAGTCAAGAAGCTAGAGTTGTTATCCCAAACTGGATCATATGGTTTTGCAAATATTTAAAAAAATTAATAAAGTCTACTACAACTAAGGTTAATGTAGGAAATTTAAAAAAATTAGATACCTTTAAAAAAAAGGGATTTTAGGATTTTACCCAAGGCTAGAACTATCTAACTATATTCCTCCAAACATTATATAGTCGTGTTCTTTTTCAATGTCACCTTCATTGAGTATCCACTTTCCATTAATCTTGTAGCCTAAAATGTCGACAAACAAAACTTCGGTCTGTATAACAAGTTATATTGGTACGTGAGGGAAACAAAATGTTTACATCTAGTTGTAACAATATATTGCAACAAAAATTATTATTTAACAGATCAAACTTTTCATCTTAAACATAACTGCTCAATCCTGGTCTATCCAAGTCTTTGTGGTATCCCTTCAATGGACATAGATACTACCTCTCCCATATGGTAGATAATCAATAGCCCTTTTTCTCCCTACCCCAAAGGTAGACCAAGACCTAAAGCTGTATATTCGTATGATCCTACCTAAAGGTAGACCAAACCTCAACTCCTTAAAAATTGTTGATCCTACCCCAAGGTAGACCAATACCTAGATCATCAATTTTCTTACATATACAAAAAGCTACCGAGGAGGATCATGATCTGAGCTAGTCTTGCACATATATATGGTGATAACCACAATCACTTTATACTTGCAATAATTAAAGTTCACCCAAGCAATTAATTTCAAGAAAACTGGTGAAACCTCAAAAATTGTTGTGAAACTAAGACAAGTAATCTTAGTCGTACCCGCATATCTGATTTGGCAGTCTCAAAACCAAGAAAGATAGCTAATCCAACCAAGAAGTCCAGTCAACCAAGCCAAGAAATAAATCAAGAAACTTGATCTTGAAAAGTAATTATAACATCTAATTGTTATAATTGCATCCAAACATCTTTTATTGACTTGGTATTCCATTCTAAGCCTTATTAGGGTTTCTTTAGGGCTTCTTGATTTTACTTTCCAATTTTACCCTTTTTAGGTCAACAAATCCTAAAAGCACCTTTCTACTCATAAAATCCTATTTACTCCAATCATCCAAATTAAGGGTCTATATCCATAAATTAGTTCAAAAATATCATTTTCATGCCTTCTTGATTGATTTCCATATTTAAATCCAGTAGACCTCATAATTATCAAAATTAGGGTTTCTAAGTCCATTAATGCACTTTTAAAATCATGGAACCCTAATTAAGAAATTGTGAACAAATATCATCCAATTGGATCTCATCCATCCTTTTTATGTTAAAATTCTAAACTTGCACATAATAGTCAGGCAACATCATTAGATCCATTAATCTTCAAACTTAGGTTTTTTAATTAATTAAAACCATTAAAGATAGCATCTTTATGCAATTTTCAAACTTGAAGTATATTTTGATCCTGGTCATATTTTTATTAGATTCCATGCATTTTTTGATTAAAAATCATATATTACTTGTTCTCATTGGATCATCCTATAATTTTCCACTATTTTTACAAAATAACACATATTTGGCCTATCAGAAAAATCCATGTCAGAAAGTATATTTTACCTAGGAATATCCACGTGGTTCCGAGTTGCCCAATAGCTTCTAGCCATCTAGACTCCTCGCACCAAGCGGGCCTAGACTTTTGATGAGCGGAAAGGGCCGTATTTCCCTTGGCTCTGAGCATAGAAATGCCACACTCTCAAGGGAAGTAATGTTGTCTATCCATGGCCATCGTCTTCCTCACGAAAAGACCCAGACCTACTCCAGGACGGGTCATCCGAAGGTTGAATCTATGCTACAGATCCATAGGGATCCAAGTGATGCTTCCAATGCCTCTACCTGCCCTGCATGAACCCATAGGGGGTCTAAAAGTAGCCTAATAGGGCATGGATAAGGGTGGGCGAAGTTGGGATGGTTGACTACAAATTGGGGTCAAGATAGCCGATGGAGTGGATCGAGGAGCGATTCTTCACACTCTGGAGTTTCGAGACTATTCCATACTATTTAGCGAGAAGGCTATGAGCCTTTTATAGGAAGAACCCAACCACAGGTGGGGTTCCCGCTGCTATCAATGGAGACTGTCTCCAGATGGTTTTGGAGAAAAGTCTAACTCCTCACCATCATTGTGAATCCAGGGATCAATCAATTTTATTTCCTCTCCCAAACTCAAAGACAGAGTTTCCAGGATGAGAAGGGGCCCAGGGAAAGAAGGGAGGAGTCATATATGAAGGGGGTCACTATTAGAGGAGTCATATATGAAGGGGGTCACTATTAACTTTGTTTCCTTTTTTATCGGAGGTTAGGGACAATCTCCCAATTGTTGATTGGTGATCCAATGGATATGAAGTAGTGTGTCATTGAGAGGGGCCAAGCCTAGATTCCAAATTTGATTATCTTGTGACAAATCACATTTATTTCAACCAACCCCTCCACTTTAGGAAAACTTGTTAAAATCATATCTCTCTCATCTTTACTCCTTTTTCTCCCAAATTTTAAGGGAAAGTCTATACTGACTTATCTACTCGTGTGAAAATATTGGGACCAAACTCGAAAACAAAAGGGACTTTTCTTCATATGCAACTCTCCCTCGATTTTATGCATTTAAGGCATTAAAACTAATCATTCTCTCTTTCTTTCTTTTCTATTCTCTTTATTTGATTTCTTTTCTTATTAGAAACCAAGTGGAACCAAAAAATAATCATTAGTGGTCATTCATATCACTTTCTAGAGAATTATACATAATTCTCACATATGCACACAATTATCTTTTATTTATTTTTCCTTTTACTTATTATGGGATTTTTTATCCTTTTCCCCTTTTATTCATCATTGGATTTATTAAAACAATATAAACCACAAAATCATGCATCCAAAGGAAATTTGCAAAGGAATCCATTCTTCAAAAAAACATAGCTTACAAATTTCAATTCAAGTCTCTTTCTCTTGCATAATTGCATTTCAATTTATTTAAATACAAGAAAAAATTGAGGTTATAACAATTGAACATCATTACAGATTTAGGATTGTTTTTATTCATCTACTCTTCAACATGTATCAACATGCCAAGCAATTCTAACAATGGCTTATCAAAATTGTTCATGTTGTAGTTCATGACAAACTGGCTACATGATTCCGGTAATCAATGCAAAATCACATCTTTTTCCAACTCTTAGTCTAAGGGAAATCCCAGTCTGGTTAGGTTTTCTACACACCCTATCATCTTGAGCACATGGGGTCCCACTACATGTCTCTCTACCATATTGCACTTGAGCAATGCCTTTGAGATATCATATCTCTCTTTTCTTGCCTGATCCCGAAATATGTTCGTGAGACCGGTTACCATCTCGATGACTTCCATGTTTTCATATTGTCTCTACATTTCAAAGTTCATTTAACATAGCATCATGCTCATGACATCCATGGCGTCTTTGATATGCTTCTTGTAAGCATCCCTTTCAGCCTTAGGTGTGGTGGGAGGGGGCTCATCTGGCTCTGGTATCTCCAAGACATAGAGCTTGCGCTCTTGAATGAGAATGATTCTCAACATCCTGAACCAGTCATAGAAATTATTCCCATTCAATTTGTCCTTCTCAAGGAACTACTATAAGGAAAATGTGTTATTGGTTTCCATTTGTTTCTACAAAAGAAATTTGCAATTTATCAAAACCTTTTTATTTAATTTAATAAGATTGAAGATATTAATTAGGCCTTCAAGTAATTACCTCTCCCACTATTTTTTTCAAATTGATAGCCCTTACATATCAATTCAGAAGATTGCAGCGTACGACCTTCTAGTGAGCCAAGACAATTAAGTTATTACTCAGCCAACACCAATGTCCATAACCAATTATTAAAGTAGGAAACATTTGTCGATTGCATCTTATACAATTATTGGATAGATGGTATGCACAAATCCTTTCCATAGTCTATATTTATGCTCCTAGGCACTTAATCCCATTAAGGTCACCTAATTATATATGGCCCAAAAGCCAACATGATAGTAATACATTCTTCTTGACAGACACACATAACTGCCATCACACTTCCATGAGATAGACGACACATCACGCTTGGCATGCCCACGCTTAATTGATCAAGATTTTTGTGTGTTGCTTATGGAAAGAATATAAATCTTAATATAGATTGAGAGATTTTATTTATATATGAATATATATATATATATGAATATATATATATATATATATATATATATATATATATATATTATAACATCCCTGACCTGGGTTATGAACTAACCCTAGGTGTTTTGCTTAATTATGTAATTATATACTTGTGATTATCTTTTGGTATGTAATTAAAGCTTCTGAGGAACATATAATTCTATTTCTGTCCCTTTTGAACAATGTTATAATATTGTTTTGTAATACAGGGACTTATGTGCAAATTACCCAATTAAAAGGGGTTAACTTGCAAATTGCACATGTTAAGATGTTCCTTTGGTTTTGAGACATCATAAGAATGAATATGATGAAGTATGATAGATTCTCCAAGTTTGGGCACCAAGATGCAACTTGTGGAGCAATCATTGTACTTAAAACTCTAGTTTTGGTGTAAAGTGCAATTTACCCAAAATATGGGCTGCAACTTGTAAACTACACCTTCTAGAGTATCTTTTATGACTCTTGGCATCATTTAGAGTAAGAATGATGAAGAGGGCACTTCAATTGAATAATCAAATAAGAAGGAAAACCCTTGTAATTAAATAATCAAGTTATAAGCCTAATAACCCTTCTATATGTGCAACTTAGTAAGAAGTTGGCCTTCTTCACCTTTAGACCTTGGGTTTAAGATGAGTTTTGCTTAATTATGGAAGGTAGAAACGTGGCTTAGAAGAAGGAAATGACCTAGATGAGAAATGGAGAAACAAGTTGTCCTTATGTTGGAATTTCACCCAAAGTATATATACACCTTTTCTCACTTAGCAAGGATCGTTTCCTTCACTTCCCTTCTTATCCTCTTGCTTAGACCGACTTAGGACAGAGCTATGGAGAAGAGGAGAACGGCCAAGCAGTTTTAGGTAAGCTTTGATCATCATCTTGCTCGAATTCATGGAGGAAATCATGTTGCAAGGTTGGTTCTATGGTCTTTCTTACTTAGTTCTTCTTTCTAGCCATCCTTTCCAACCAATTCTTGAAGAAGGAACCTTGGACGACCTGTGGAGCTCAAGACACCATTAAAGCTTCGAATCTTGGAGCTCTAGAGCTGGTTCTAAGGCGGGTTTTATAACTCTAAACCCTTAAACTATATTATACATCTTTCTTTTTTGCAAAAGTAGTTTGTTCTTCTTTCCCCCATCCTTCCTTGCTTTCTTGCAACTAAAACCACAAAGAACAGACCTTGATCTGGAGGTAGAAGAAGATGGGCGTGATTAACAATGTTACTTTAGCAAACGGTCTTGCTCCCCCCTGGCCAAACAGTTTGTAAAACCGTTTGAAGGGCAAACGGTTTCACAAGGTCGGTTGGAGAAAACGGTCTCCAAGACCGTTTGGTTGAGTTGACCAAGGGTTTACCGTTTGATATTTCTGTTCATAATTATGTTGGTTGATAACCCTACAAATTTTAGGGATTAAATCCAAAGTAATCGTGAGTTGAAGGCTAATCAATTAGGTAAACCTAATTGAATTAAGTGCTGATTTCCAACCTGATTAACTTGACCTTTTTGGGAAAACGGTTTCAAAACCATTTGAGTGTGTTGACCAAGGGTTGACCGTTTGGGATTCTTGTTCCTAATTATGTTGGTTAATGACTCACCAAATTTTATGGGTTAACGCCCAAGTAATCGAGAGTTGAAGGCTAATCAATTAGATAAACCTAAATGGATTAAGTGCTGATTTTCAACCTGATTAACTTGACCTTTTTGGGCAAACGGTTTCAAAACCGTTTGAGTGCGTTGACCAAGCATTGACCGTTTTCTATTCCTGTTCCTAATTATGTTGGATAATAACCCATCAAATTTTATAGGTTAACTCCCAAGGAATCATGAGTTGAAGGCTAATAAATTAGGCAAACCTAATTGGATTAAGTGCTGATTTTTCAGCTTGATTAATTGAACTTTTTGGGCAAACGGTTTCAAAACCGTTTGAGGGCGTTGACCAAGCATTGACCGTTTGAGATTCCTGTTCATAATTATGTTGGTTAATAACTCACCAAATTTGATAGGTTAATTCCAAAGGAATCATGAGTTGAAGGCTAATCAATTAGGTAAACCCTAATTGGACTAAGTGCTGACTTTCAACTTGATTGATTTGACTTTTTGGGTTTTCTTGCCCAAACGGTTTCAAAACCATTTGGGGATCACCCAAACGGTCTCAAGACCGTTTGGGGGTCACCCAAGACCGTTTGAAGGTCTAGGGTGAAGTATGGATATGTGTTTGAAGATCCAAAGATGTGGTATGAACCCTAATCGGCTAAGTGCTGATTTTGCAAGTGATGAGTTGATTGTTTTGGGTTGATTGGCCCAAACGGTTTCAAAACCGTTTGGGGATCACCCAAACGGTCTCAATACCGTTTGGGGATCACCCAAGACCGTTTGGAGGTCTGGTATTAAGTATAGTTGACCAATTGAAGGTCCAAAGGTACACAATTACAAAGCAATCAATTGCTGATTTGATGATCAACTCAATAGCTCAAACCCTAATGATTTTTCACTAGAATCAAAGGGTTGGGTGATACAAACGGTCTCAAGACCGTTTGGAGGTCACCCAATACCGTTTGGAGGTCTAGGGGTGAGTATGGTTAAACAATTGATGATCCAATGATACTAAGTTGGAGTGTAATCAATTGTTGTTTTGGTGATCAATCCAATGATCCAGACCTTAATTGGTTGACTTGGATTTTGATGATATGATGGGCAAACGGTCTCAAGACCGTTTGGAGGTCATCCAAATGATCCCAAGACCGTTTGGGTTCAGGTCATGTCCCAATTGAATGATGGTTCAATGGGTTCAAATCAATTAAACCCACATTGAAATATCTTGAAGGGTTATTGATTCCAAACCCTAATTCAATTGATTTAAACCCTAATTGATGGTCAATTGAGGGTCAATTGAGGGTCAAATCAGTTGAAGGTTGACCTATTAAACTCAATTGAGGTATG
Source organism: Alisma plantago-aquatica (assembly GCA_963693085.1). Taxonomy (NCBI): domain Eukaryota; kingdom Viridiplantae; phylum Streptophyta; class Magnoliopsida; order Alismatales; family Alismataceae; genus Alisma; species Alisma plantago-aquatica. The sequence goes on along the minus strand of OY856409.1, from coordinate 1,380,144,787 downwards.
AGTATAGGTCCAATTGATGATTGGTTCCATGAATTCAATGATTGAAGTAATCAACATTGAAAACCCTAATTCAATTGGATACCTTATGTAATGGAGGTCCAATGTGATTGAATCTTTGGAAATTAAGATGATGAATGTTCTATTTATCCAATGATGATTAGTAATGACAAACAATGAAGGAACAATGGTTGAAACCCTAATAGTACCTAAGTGACTAGTACCAATTAAAGGGAGAATTCTTAATTGTTTATAGGATTAATAGCTTGATACACTATGTTAACCATAGTAGTGTGTACTTGATTGAAGGGTTGATGTGACCTAATCAAGTTGAAAGAATGAAATATTAGAATGTATATATATATATATATAAATATGAATCATGTAATGATCTTCTATAACACGACCGTGTAAGGGAGCACGGTCGTGGTAGCCTTAACTTGCACGACCGTGCAAGGGAGCACGACCATGGTAGCCTTACTTTGCACGACCGTGCAAGGTGGCACGGCCGTGGTGTCCTATAAAGAAATTGAAAAGTTTTGGTATTGTGCTGACATTGTTATATATGCATGTCCTTAATTGTATAAGTCATACAGGTTGATATTATGAGGTGATCATAGCCAGGTAAGAGTTATGATGTCATATTCCTTAAAAACAATTATAAGCTTTTAGAGTAATGATATGTGAAAAGTATATACATTGCTTCAATCATGGTCATGTTGTTAGATGACTTGATGCTTATATGTCACTTGGTATCAAGTGTTATGATAATATGAGGGTTTGAATAACCATGTTCCTGAATCATATGATGAGATGGTTAAGAATTAATATCCATATGATAATTGATATGAGTTAAACTTGATACATTTAGTATTCTTCTTTTATAGTAGTGTTTTAATGATTAATGATTGAGAACATGCTTGATGCTAAAAGAATTCTAAAATGTACCTAAATAATCAAGTATAATCATATCATGTAGAGCCCTGATCATAGATCCATCATTGTCAGAAGCCAAATGATGGTGAAACAGGTTTTCCTAAGGGAACTCCTGGAACACATACTTTTGAGTATGTGGGGGATTATGGACGTGAATATCCTTACGTCCTAGTATAGGAATTGATGTAGATGTATGTTAAATCTATCAACCCTTCACTATATGTTTATGCCGGGATGATGTATCACCAATCTCCTGAGGGAATATTTAATGCCGCATCGATGAGAGATAAACAAGAGATCTTTCGATGACGAAGAGAGTACAGAACGCCACTGTGACTCTAATAGCGAAGTGCCAGAATACCCTGGTAAGCTATTGTAGCAGAGACACGAGATGTCCTGAATGTTGATCCTCACACTGACTGAGGAAGATGAGGTCATAAGAATCCGGCTCTTTTGATGACCTATGTATGATACCGATGCGACTTAGTAGTGATCGGTTGGAGTATCAGCGGCAGACCTCATCTCCGCAGGGCATAATAATGATTGAAAATCATAATCAGTCGCGTAGCATAACTGCTTAGGTTGAACTATGAGAAATAATGATTGATGTTACATTGTTTATAAATGTTCTAGTCAAGTAACTAGTATACATGTTCTTCATATTCCTTATTGATATGATTGCTTAAGTAAATGTTGTCTTACTTAATACCAAATCTATTGTTGAATGTCTTAAAGAGTATATTGCTTATGTTAATCCTTTATTGCTATAACGAACCTTCTGGCAGAGAGTTATAACTCTCGCTGGGACAATTATTCAAATTGTCTCACCCCCGTGGGTTTCGACTTTTTAGGTGGACGTCGAGGATGGAGGAACCAATCTGAGGGTGGGCAGTATCAGCAACAGCAACACCAGGGGCAGCAGTGAATCTCAGGTGGAGATATTGACTGTCAAGTCTCGTAGATAGTATGTCTTATATTGTCTTTGTACTCTCCGGTCCTAGGAGTCAGTAGGTCTGAGGTTTTTTGGCTTAGTGCCTCGAAATTTTGTATCTTGCCTTCTTCAGATAATAAGGCAATGGATGTATGTAATCACAGAGATGTAATGTCAAGTTATGATGTAAACAGTTTACCTTGTTTTCTTATAAAGGAGTTATGGTTTAAAGTTCTCTTTCCAAAAAGTTTTAAAATTGAGTGATTTTTCAGTATTCCACTGCTAATAATTTGCTTCCGCATTAGTTAATCTTGTTTTCCACGACGGGTCATCTCATATATATATATATATATCCTATGACCACATACTAATAATATGTATCATATACATACTATATATTCAAACAAAATATGCAATCATAATACGAGAAATGGTTATGGCCACACTAGTGCAATTCTTTGGATCCACAAAGAATTCCTCCCTCCTAAGGTTTGCATCATATGTAACAACCTATACTTGCATAAATCTGTGTTGGAACCAATCTGGTTGGACAACTCAACCCTTGAGTCAATTGGTTGGGATCATGGTTGGTCAATTGGCACTACTACAGAAATAGCATTCAGTGTCGCTTTTCTGGGCGTCGGTTTTTAAGGAACACGGACGCCTTATATTAAAGGCGTCGGTTATTTAGAAGAACCGACGTCTATATTCAAAGACCAGCCAAACACGGGTACCGCTTTGTATACAGCGTCGGTTGTTTATACAAAACCGACGCATTATTTCATCCAATTTTCGAGCGAAAAAAATAATGTCACTTTCGGCGTCGCGTCTGTAGTTAAAACACCGACGCTTATGTGCGATGGAAATTTGCGCGAAAAGTGTCCTTTTCCGCGTCGGTCGTCCTTTAATAACCGACGCTGAATGTGGTTCCCGCCAAACATTTTCACGAAAATATCGTCCAAATGGACGTCGGATGTTGCGAACGACCGACGGTAAATATGTTTAGGCGTCGGTTGTTGTAAACAACCGACGCTATTGGGGAACTTCATAACCTTCGATCGCCCGACTCTTCCCCTCATTGCTACCCTATTTCCCTATTGCGGCGATTTCTCCGGCGATTTCTCTGTAGTTTTTCTCCGGCGCTTCTCTCCGGTGCCCCATCTCCGGCGTCCCCTCTCCGGCGCCCCCTCTCCAGCGCCCCTCTCCGACGCGTTTCTTCTCTGGCACCCCTGCGCCTCCGCCACGCCTGACAACCGGCGCCCCTGCTCCAACCGCCTGCGCCGCCGCCACGCCTGACAACCGGCGCCGCCGCAACGCCTGGTGCCCACCTGCCTGCCACGCCTGAGAACCGGCGCCGCCGTACCCCCTTCTCCTTCTCCTCCGCCTGGCCGCTGCCTGCCTGCCGCCGCCTGGCCGCCTGCCTGCCTGCTGCGGCTGACGCTCCTGCTCGTCGGAGTCACTGCCGCTGGTTCTGGAGCTCGTCGGCCGCCACCCACATACTCAACCAGCTCGACCTCACCCTACTCTTCTTGCCCAGGTACCTGCAGACCTACCCAGGCACGAAATTGGTTCTTTATGTGCTGACCTAATCTGTTGCCTAATCTGTTTGCACGAAATTGGCTCCCTACTCTGCTTGCTTAATGTGCCTAATCTGCTTTAATTATTCCTAATATCATAACATGATAGTTTTATTATATGATTTGTGGCACTTTAGGGTGTATATACATGCAAATTATATAAGTGATAGATGTTGGATGTTTGTCAAGGTTTTTTGAAGATTGAATAAGTGATAGATGCTGGATGTTTATTTATTTCATCTATCCATGTTGCCTATAGTTTATAACATTGCATTGTGAATTATTGCATGTTTGAAACTATGAAATTCTTGATTTATTAGATGATATTCAAGAAAACCCTAGTTTGATGAGCATGTTGTTAATCATGTTAATTATGATTCTTCTATATATTCTGATGTCATTATATAATTATGTGATCCCAACATATTAAATTGAATTAGAATGATTTCATGAATTATAGGGTTTATATAAGAATGACAACACATGTATTTGTTGGCCTAGAAACCCGTCCAAGATTTACTCAGTAGGAGTAAATCTTGGATAGTCCCCAGTTTGGGACTGTTCTTGAACACCTAATCTCACTTAGGATGTAAGTGTATAATGTGTATTGGGTTTTCGAGAAAATTTCGGTAGCATTTCCCCGTTTGTTCTCTAAGTACATATGTACTTAGAGAACAACGGGGAAATGCTACCGAAATTTTCTTGAAAACCAAATACACATTATACACTTACATCCTAAGTGAGATTAGGTGTTCAAGGATGGGATAGGTGGTACACATTTATTATATATAAGATTGACATCAAATGTGTTTGTTGGCCTAGAAACCCGTCCAAGATTGACTAATATATACTTGTTTCCTAATATATACTTGTTTAAAAGGTTAACTGATGTTATACAACTTTTTCTGAAAATATATAACATCGTTATATGTACTTACAATTTGTTAATACTAATATTGTGCAGTCTCTGTCTTCGCATAACAATGACTATGAATTGGGCCTCTATGTCAATGTTAACGTTCCCTATTGAAGAACAATTGGACATCATCCTAGATGATCGTTCCTTAAACCAATTGGTCATACCCAAACATTGGCGTTTTCTAAAAGGAAGACACTACATGCCTGGTAAAGTGACCCTAACTTTTGGAAATTATTCACATGTAATCGAGGTTGAGTATGATTTGGCGGGAAATCTTGTATCAAAATCCGGTTGGCGTGATTGGATTGGAGAGCTGCATGTGGTCCGTTGGAATAGGCTTTTTCTCCGTCCAGTTGGCGATAATTCCATCAAAGTTTGGATAACCAACAACAACTGCGAGACCCCCGATCATCTTCTGCGGTATGAGCGCACGGCGTCGCATATCAGCTCAGACAAATCTGAATCTGAGGCCCCTATCAGTTCAGATTCGTCTAAATACAGTGAGGAGCTTCGTGACACAGCTTCATCATCAAAAAGAAGTTACTGATGCATGCGGGACCATGTTGGTGTAGTATTTAGTTGTCTATCTATCTAGACTTGTCTGTAGTAATAGTTTTTTTAATTATGCACATGTTTAGGGGTACACCAACCCCTTTGTTTAGTTATTGTTATAACTAAAGTGTGTGTTCCCATGAATGGAACTGTAAGTTGCTACATGAATGCTTATAACTGAAGTGTGTGTTCCCATGAATGTTCCCATTTACATGATTACACTACTATTTTCTCATATTGTCTTGCCTCAAAAAAAAATTCTTTTATTGTTTAGTCTATTTTAATACGACATACTTGCTTATATCTTTCTTAATGATGAACTGTAATACGACATACTTGCTTATATACTTGTTTCCTAATATATACTTGCTTTCCTAATATATACTTGCTTTCTCTGATCATAGAATGGATAGATCATGGATGTCCATTCGTAATCGTTGCACCCCAGAGTTTATATCTGGTCTTGATCAGTTTATTAGATTTGCCGAGGAACATAGGAAAAAACCTACAGATAGGTTCTACTGTCCATGTAGGCATTGCGGTAACAACTTGAAACTCAACACTGGTGAGGAAATCAAAAGTCATGTCATGTGCAACGGGATTGTACAAGGCTATACAGAATGGCACTGGCATGGAGAGATTTCAAAATCGAATCCAGTAGATGTCAATAGCAGTGCTTGGGTGGAAGAAGAAATTGCCTCTGATGACGTAAATGTGAACGAACCAGTTCCAGCAGACATTGTTGATGCGATGCTGGATAGTTGTAGGGTAGAGCACACCGATCCACCTCCTATCTTTACAAACATTGTGCATGATGCTGAGATACCGTTATACACAGGCTGTGCTAAGTTTACGAAGCTTAGCGCTGTGCTGAGATTGTATAAGTTGAAAGCTAACAATAGATGGAGCGACAAAAGCTTCACTGAATTGTTGACTTTGTTGAAAGAAATTCTTCCTGAAGGAAACGAGCTGCCAATCTCAACATACCAGGTAAAGAAAATGTTGTGCCCAATGGGAATGGAGGCCAAAAAGATACATGCATGCCCGAATGATTATGTATTATTTCAAAAGGACTATGTAGATTTGAAAGATTGTCCAAAATGTGGTGCGTCACGATATAAATTGACGACTTCGGGGGAGTCCAAAACTAGTTCTCCTGCCAAGGTGTTGTGGTATCTACCTATAACATCACGGTTTCAACGCTTGTTTGCAAATCCGAAAGATGCGAAGAATTTGAGGTGGCATGCAAATGTTAAGAAAAATAATGATGGGATCCTACGACATGCGTCTGATTCCCCACAGTGGAAGAAGATTGATGTATTGTTCCCTGAATTTGGTGAAGAAGTCAGGAATCTAAGACTTGGGCTTTGTACAGACAGGATGAATCCGTACGGGACATTGAGCAGCCAACATAGCACTTGGCCAGTCATGCTTGTTATATACAATCTTCCTCCCTGGCTGTGTATGAAAAATAAGTACGTTATGTTGTCATTGTTGATATCGGGCCCTAAACAACCCGGAAATGATATCGATGTTTATCTTGAACCTTTGATTGATGACTTAAAGAAACTTTGGGCTGAAGGTGTGATGACCTATGATGCTTCTGCAAGAGAGACATTTCGTTTGCATGCTATGTTGTTTTGCACTATTAATGACTTTCCGGCATATGGGAATTTGTCTGGATATAGTGTCAAAGGAGCTAAAGCGTGTCCTATATGTGAAGAAAACACTGATTCAATAAGACTAAAATATGGCGGCAAGACTGTATATCTTGGTCATCGAAGGTTTCTTTCAAAATTCCATCCGTATCGTAGGAAGCGCAAAGCATTCAATGGATGGAATGATGAACGGAGTGCACCTAAACCTATACCAGGGGATGTTGTTTATGAAAGAGTAAAAGACATTGTCAATGAATTTGGTAAGAAATCACAATGTAGTATGGCCACACGGCGTGACAATTCTTCATTCAAAAAGAAGTCAATATTTTGGGATCTTCCTTATTGGAGTTCTTTGTCAGTCAGGCATTGTATCAATGTAATGCACGTTGAGAAAAATGTATGTGATAGCATCATTGGTACTCTATTAAATATACCAGGTAAGACTAAAGATGGGATAAAATCCAGACTGGACCTACGTGAAATGGGAATAAGGTCAGAATTAACAGAATTACGTGAAATGGGTAATAAAAGAACATACTTACCTCCCGCTTGTTACACGTTGTCTAGAAAGGAGAAGAAAACTTTTTGTGAATGCTTGGTAAATGTTAAGGTGCCACATGGTTACTCATCCAACATCCGTAGATTGGTATCAATGAAAGATCTGAAGTTGATAGGTCTTAAATCTCATGATTGTCACACTCTAATGCAACAAATATTGCCCGTGGCAATTCGATCTATATTGCCGAAGCATGTAAGGTTTGCAATTACCAGACTTTGTTTCTTTTTCAACAGTCTATGCAGCAAAGTTATTGACCCTGATACTCTCGATAATTTGCAAAGAGAAGTGGTTGTTACCCTATGTCAGCTTGAGATGTATTTCCCTCCTTCGTTCTTTGATATCATGGTACATCTTGTTGTCCACTTGACTAGGGAAGTGAAAATCTTGGGACCGGTTTTCTTGCATTGGATGTATCCCTTTGAACGATACATGAGCGTTTTTAAAGGTGATGTTCGAAACCGTTATCGTCCTGAAGGGAGTATTATTGAAGGTTATGTGGCGAGAGAGGTTATGGATTTCTGCAATGACTTTCTCAGTGGTAATGACACTCCTGATAATGACACGAATATTGAGGAGGGCAAAGGAATTTTGGGATCACGGGTGAAAGTAATCAGCCGTGAGCAGTTGGAACAAGCTCACTTGTATATTTTACATAATATGGACGAAGTGAGTGTTTATATCGAGGAACATACCAATTTCATAAAGAGACAACATCCTCGAGCAAGTTCAATGTGGCTTGCTAGAGAGCATAATAAGACTTTTACTAAGTGGTTTGAAGATAAAGTCTTACATCAACTATCTCAAACACCAAATGATATTACAGAAACTATCAAATGTCTCGCCTTTAAACCAAAACCGAATGTTATGTCTTATGAAGGGTTTGACATTAATGGATTCACATATTACACAAAGCACCAAGATGATAAGAGTGTCGTCCAAAATAGTGGGGTCACTCTTCAAGCGTCAACTATGTACTTTGCAAGTGCAAAGGATAAGAGTCCACGTGAAGCTAAAATGTCATATTACGGTGTCATTGAAGACATTTGGGAGTTTGACTACATAGATTTCAATATTCCGCTCTTTAAATGTAATTGGGTTGATAACACCAAAGGAGTTATAGTGGATGAATTGGGTTTCACTTTGGTGAACTTTGAAATGATTGGCGAGAAGGCTGAACCATTCATATTGGCATCACAGGCAAAACAAATATTCTATATCGATGATCCTGCAAATGATAAATGGTCGGTTGTTCTTCATGGTAAAAGACAGTTCATTGAAGATCCTATAGATGAAGAAGAGTACTATGATAAGTATGATGACTCCAGTCCATTCTCAGTTGGGTTGCCAACTCCACAAAATATTGAAGCTAATGATGACTTATATGTGCGCGGAGATCACAATGAAGGATTGTTAATTGATAAAAGATCACAATTTTAGATACATGTATGTTTATACAAATGGTAAATGTTTTCCTTTTTCTAGTTTATACAAATGCTAAATGTTTTCCTTTTTCTAGTTAATACAAATGCTAAATGTTTGCCTTTTTAATGACATTTTCAGATGCGCGGAGGCGGCTGCAAAAATGGTAAAATACAAACGTTTAGAGTAATGTTTGCTTTTTTAATACAAATGCTAATTTAGTGTGTTTATTTTTGTCAAATTTTAGGTTGATGATGCACATGTACCCACTGAAGCACTGGAGCAACTTGATGTGCGGAGAGGGACATTCCAACTCAAGATATCGTCTACCGTTTCCTCCTCCTCCGCAGTAATATCCTCATCTCTAAACGTTTCTCGTAGGATTCTGAACCCCTTCCTTCCCTCTACTGCATCGAAGCCATGCTGCAGTTGAACCCTTTCGCCGAGCCCTACCCGGCCAAGTAGGCGTCGCCTGAAGCACCACTGTCGTCGTCGTCTCCACCTCCATCGCAACTTGCTGTGCTAGTCCTGGCAGTTTATCACCCCACATGCCTTCCTCCCCAGTTCCTGCCGCTAGACGACCACACAATGGATCCAAGAGGATATGCAGGAGTTCGCCAAAGACTATAAGCTGAGTATACTCATCCTATAGTCTGTGGCGAACGCCTGCATATCCTCTTGGATTCCATTGTGTGGTCGTCTAGCGGCAGGAACTGGTGAGGAAAGCATGTGGGGTGATAAACTGCCAGGACTAGCACAGCAAGTTGCGATGGAGGTGGAGACGACGACGACGGTGGTACTTCAGGCGACGTCTGTTTGGCCGGGTAGGGCTCGGTGAAAGGGTTCAACTGTGGCATGGCTTCGATGTAGTAGAGGGAAGGAGGGGTTCAGAATCCTACGAGAAACGTTCAGAGATAAGGATATTGCTGCGGAGGAGGCAACGGAAGATGATATCTCGAGTTGGAATGTCCCTCTCCGTACAGGAGTCTGTGAGGGAGATACTGGAGGAGAGTTCTATACCATACACAGGTGAAGAAAGACATCGATACCATACATGAGGTATTATATATAGTCTCATTAGTTAGTATAAAATATATCAATCTTATTTTTATATTATTACTTATATACATCATTCTCTTTGCAGGTGTTTAAAACTGACCACACTATAGGCAAACACTTAAAAAATGTACATGCTCCATATACGAGGGAAGCATTAGATGAAGTAAGAGAAGAATGGGCAATAGTTGTACAAACAGTGGCAACTGTAAGATATAATTGGGATGTTGATAGTGATGATGAATGATACTTTGTAAATGAATGTTTTTGAATGTTAAAACATGTATTTGAATGATTCTATATGTGTGAACGTGACAATTGAATTGATGTCTGAATGTATCTACTTGTGTGAATCTTTTTATGTTAATTTTGCAGGTTTGTGGCCTGTTTGTAGGCTGATATCAATGGATGTCGTAAACCTGCAGTTCAGAAAACTGAACTGCAGGTTCTCATCCTGCTGACCAGCCACAGCAGGCCTGCAAACAGATTTATAAAAAAAAAATAGATATAGGCGTCGGTTATTTACCGATAACCGTCAGCACAGACTTACAGCGTCAGTTTTTTATAAAACACCGACGCCAAAAGGGTTCGCGCCACAGAAAACGGCGTCATCTAGGACGCTTTCTGCGTCGGTTATATACTAAAAAACCGACGCAGAAAGCGTCCTAGATGACGCCGTTTTCTGTGGCGCGAACCCTTTTGGCGTCGGTGTTTTATAAAAAACCGACGCCTTTATATTAAATAGGCGTCGGTTTTTTAACCGACGCTGAAGTGTCCAACCTTTTAGCGGCGCCCACATAGGCGTCGTTCCGAAACCGACGCCAAAGGGGGTTAAACAACCGACACTAAAAGGCACTTCTGTAGTAGTGTGGTCTCTTGGATTGGTTGACTGGCCTCCAATTCAAGTGGCATCTGGACTCCTCTAGTCGGTCATTTGTCCACTAGTGGATCGATGGGATCCTCTTATCGTACAACTTACTCGGTCCTACAGTCAATCGACTCGACTTCTGAGTTAGTTGATTCGTCTGGTAAGGAATTCCTTCTCTTTGCTAAAATAGGAAATGAAAATATCTTATTCCTATGTAACTTATTACATTGTAAAAGGTGAAACTTCGAGTTACATTTGAGGGGGTATAGGAATGAAAACATTGACTTAAAAATAGGAAAAAAGAGAAAGAGGCTCAATATCCAAATCGAATTTAAAAGGTAGAAATAGAAGCATTCAACCAAGCACACATATCCAGGGGGTATTGACCATAACCACGCTTACATCCACAATCAAAACAATTTTAGGATGACGTGTATAAATTTCTTATATATCATATCATATACATATATATTGGGATTGTATGTCGTATTTAATCATAGATGTACATTAATCATTTTAAATATTTGCATCGTATGAAATAATATATATGATAAAATAAAAATCTAATCATATCGATTAAATCCCAAAATGTAATAAATTGATGTGACTCTGATATGACTATAGGGAAATATGGTGACTAAGATGGTAGTGGAAACAAACCTTTTCTTGCCATATTCCCTATGACAAGCAGATTGTGTCAACAAATATGGATTGGGAAGGAAGGTTTGCAAGGTATATACATGGTCCTGGAGAAAGTCCAACAACTACCCTTATAGCGGTGTGCATCTTTTACAAGTAACACTTAGACATTTTCTAGCAATGCCTCCTGGTGTATCACCACATACGACTATTGGTGACATTCTCCTAGAGGGTATCAATGTCCTCCATGCCTCTACATAGTGTACGCAGACAATGGGGAACTCCTATCATTCTTTTGGAACTGATATGATGGAGTTGTCCCTTTGATGTCAACGTGTTAGTGTCGATTTCTCTCCCTTACTGTCTCTCCCTTTTACAAGTAAGACTTGCTTCGGCTCTCACGTTACCACAACTATGAGAGGAAACAAATTGTTGAAGCACATTGTTGTGTCTCTTAAAAGCCTTGACTTTCCCTCTATTTATAGGAGGGACAGGGTCATCCTTGACTATCTCACGTTACCACAACTATAAGAGGAAACAAATTGTCAAAGCACATTGTTGTGTCTCTTAAAAGCCTTGACTGTCCCTCTATTTATAGGAGGGTCAGGGTTTTTAGATCAACTAGGAGTCTAAGAGACAAAATTTCCTAATTTTTTTGGAAGCTACATACCACAAATCAGTTGGTTCACTACTGAATCGGTTGGTTCACATGTGAAATGTTTGATTAAACACTTGAATTTGTTAGTTCACGTTATTTCCTATCACAAATATATTGTATTTAATGTGACGATTAATGTACAACATGACGTCAGCACCAATTCTTGATCCAATCTTATTGATCATTAAATCTGGAAATATACAATCTAAACTTGTCATTATAGAATCTAAAATGGTCAGTTGATTTTCTGAACCGATTGATCCATTTTCTATTTAGCCAATTTTCAACCAATCTTGTTTAAATTGAATACCTAAATGCTTTACTAATAAACTTAAACCTAATTCATGAGTAAAGTCCTATTCCAGGTTTACCCGATGTGTGTGACCCTATAGGTCCCAAGTTACGTTCACAGTGAATATCCATAATTAACTTATGACATCACAAGCAATGAGCGGTATCTAGCAACACATCATTGCTACCCAAGTAATTGGAAAGTTGGAGAACAACTTCAACCTAGAATTTGTGATTAGTGTTTTAATGATCATGTAGCTCCTTAGTCTCTGATATCCAAATTGAACTTGAAGCATAGAAATGTTATCCTCTCAACATTCAATCCATGTTCCTTGAACTAGAGCATATTGTTTGATATACATATGAGCTCACATATCATATATTCATTCACATGAGTATGGCCATAATTTTATCAGTCTCTCTTATCAAATGTCTAGATCAACTTCAATAGGAGAGTCAAATCCCATCTATATCACTTACAGTCATTACTCATGTGTCACAACATATCTAAGCATCACCTTTATAGTAACCCTTATTCAAGGTCATGTTGGACAATGTCAAAGTACATCGAACGACATGTGATAAGTGTAGTGATTTTAGTTCTAAGAACCACAATCACCACTATCACTATGAGAGCTAATTCTGACTACCAAACCATGGTCTCCATGTATCACTCTCAAGGTGGGTGTGTCTGGTACACTATTCTCTAACAAGTACCTATGTATTTGGTTTGATATCACATATCATGACTGATGAGATTTTGTCATCAACCAACACACACTCTAGTCTTGTGTATTATGATTGTCTATTTTGCTTCCATAGTAACATCCTACTAGGGACATAGTAACATCCTACTAGGGACATAAAAATTATGCATGTACTCTTATCATACATATGATCTAATTGTTCTAGTCCTCAACCTGAAGACATATGTCATTGAGTAACATCATTCTTTAGACATTTACTATGTCTATGTCATCATCTCATGATTGACACAAATGTAATAGACTGAACTACCTTTATAATTATCAAATCAAGTATCTAATGCCCCTCTACAATCATATTATGATTGGCTATTTGGGCATCCATACCAACAATTTATCCATACAACATTCAAATTGCTAATAATAGATAATGCACTCAACATAGAGAATAAGTGAGGGAACATTCATCATAATTTTCATTCTATTTCACATTTAGGTAGAATTCTAATTAAAGGAACTTAAATACAATTATCCCCTTTTGAATATGATAAAAGTATATGTTGGAACCCTTAATGCTTGTGTAAAATGACTATGATAAAGGTATATGCTGGGACCTTTATTGAAAAATAATGTTAGTTATATTAGCCTCTAGGATGATGCCTCCACAAGCTCACCTCCGCTTGCTTCCAGTTCAGCCGAGAAAAAGAGATGTAAGTGCATGTCTTTCAAGAAGTCAAAAGAGGAAATATGGGGCTATAGAGATTCCTTGCATAGTTGGAGCAGATTAGGAGGACATAGAAATGTGTGGTTTCTTGTCAAATATCTCCCTTGTAGTGGTGACTATGAGATAGAGTTGTACAGATGCATCGAGTGGATGGAGAAAGAACACAAAACGGAAGGGAGAAAAGAAAGAATGTGAATGAAAGGTAAATAAGGATGGCAGATAAGGCAGTAGAAATAAATAATAATAATCTTATTCCTAACCAACATATTGCGCCAACAATGAAGTATCTAAGAAAGAAGGTTGTGAGGCATATACCTGATCTAGGAGAAAGTCCAACAACAATCCTCATAGAGGCATGCTTTTTCTTCAAGCAACACACAAATGGTCATCGACGGTGGTCTCCTAGTGTAGCACCACAAAAGACGGTTGAAGATGTTATCCTAGAATCATGAAAAATGCCTCTATGCCAGTACGTAATACATGCGGACCACCAGGAACTCCTATCATTCTATTAGAACTTACGGCAAGGAGTAGGCTGTCATGTTGTTAATGTTATAGCATCAAATTTTTTCCCCTTTGTCTATCTCTCCCTTTCACAGGTAAGATGCCTCTGGAACTCATGTTACCACAATAATGAGATTAGGATACTTTTCCAAAGGAGCCTTGGCCACCCCCCCCTCATATAGGAGTTGATGGGTCAGGGTTTCCACAAACCCAGTGACACAAGAAGACAAATTTCATGAATTTTTGGCTTCTATGAGCCATAAATCCGTCAAATGGAACCCTAGTCAGTCGATCGATAGGAACATCCATTCAGTTTATTGGAATGTTTTCCTATTCACAAACACATTGGCTTTCAATGCTACAATCAATGCACAACATGATATAAATATCAATCCTTGATCCAGTCTTACTAATAGTCTAGTCATTTGACTGCAATTCTTAGTTGGTTGACTCGCATTCCCAGTTGGTTGACTAGACACTTCATTCAACTAATTGTTAGCCAATGTTATTTAAGTGGATTACCCAAACTCTTTAGTAATTAATTCAAACCTTATTCATGAGTAAACTCCTATTCCATGTGGATCCTTTGTGTATGACCCTATAGGTCCCAAATTACATTGGTAGTGAATGTGTATAACTAGATTATGACATCACAAACAATGAGAGGTATCTACCTCATACCTTATTTATGAGTAAACTCCTATTCCAGGTGCATCCTTTGTGTATGACCCTATAGGTCCCAAATTACATTAACAGTGAGTGTCTATAACTAGATTATGACATCACAAACAATGAGAAATATCTAGAAACATCATTGCTACCCAAGTAACTAGAAAGTTGGAGAAAAATTTCAACCTACAATCCCTGATTAGTTTTTTGGTGATCTCATAATTCCTTTGTCTCTGATATCCAGATTGAACTCAAGGCATGGAATCATCATACTCTTAATATTTAATCTATGTTCCTTGAACTAGAGTAGACTATATAAGATGCATGTGAGCTCACATATCACACATGGATTCACACAAATATGGCCATATGTTTCTCAATCTCTCTTATCAAGTGGCCAAGATATCAACTCTTATAGGAGTGACAAATCCCATCTACATCACTCATATTCAATCCCCACATGTCACAATGTACTCGAGCACCACCTTTATGGAAACCCTTATTCAAGGTCACGTAATGGTGTCAAAATTCATCGAACGACATGTGATGAGTGTAGTGACTTACGGTCTAAGAATGTCTATCATTTTGAGAGCTGATTGTGACTACCATTCCATGGTCTTCATGTATCAATCTCATGGTGGGTATGTCTGATACATTTTTTTATAACAACTACCTATGTGTTTGACTTGATATCCCATATCATGACTATGAGACTCTTTCATCATTCAAAACACATTCTAGTCTTATGTATTATTGTCATCTGTTATGATTCAATAGCAATATCGGTCTAGGGACACAACAAGAATACATATACTCTTATCATACATATGATCTCATTCTTTGGTCCTCAACCTGAAGGCATATGTCATCAAGTAACATTATTCTTTAGACGTCTTTTATATTTGTGTCATCATCTCATGACTGATACAAATAGAATAGATGGGACTACCTTTATTATTATCAAATCAAATATATGATGCCCCATTACAATCATCATATTATTATCTCTTTGAGCATATATACCAACAAACCCCCACTTGCACTTAGAGCCAATCAGTTGCGAGTCATATTCCAAGTGATCTTAACATGTCCATTATGTTTCTGCTATGCAAGTGCTTTTGTAATGGGTTAGCAACATTTGCTTCTAGTTGGTACTTTCCAAGTCTCACATCTCCTCACTATATGATCTCTCGTATGATATGGAAATGCTAAGGTGTGTTATCTAGGTTTTCTAGCCTATACAGTAGCTCCATTTTTTTCATAGTATTTCTAACCTATCATCAATTGTTGGAACCTACCATAAGTTCATCTAAATGAACTTCTTGATCCATACAATATCCTCTGTTGTGTTCAAAATACCAAGGTACTCAGATTATATTATAGAATCAGAAATTATCTCTTACCTAGAAATTTTCCAACTTATAGTTCTATTTTAAGGTCAAACACAGATTCAGATTGTGATCATTAATCTTCTTTCAGTTTGGAAGCTTGCATCGATGTAACCCTTTATACCCATCTCTTCTTCATCACTGTAAACAATGAACTAATCCTTAGTGCTTCTCAAGTACTTAAGAATGTTCTTTATGGTCGTCTAGTGACCTTCACTAGAATTTGACTAATATCCACTCCTCATGTCCAATACATATGAGAGAACAGTGTGAGCACATGATATTTCATACACGATAGATCCAATAGCAGGATGCATATGGAATCTTACTCATGTTTTTCCGATCTTCACAAGAACTGGGACTCTAGCCTCTTGAGAGACTAATTCCATGGAATATGTACAAATTTTCTCTCCTTGAGTCCTGCATGTTGAAACCCTTTAGCATCTTGTCAATGTATGTGCTCTGCATAGGACAAGAATCCTTGTATATCTATCATTATATATCATGATTCCTAAGATATAGGATGCTTCTCCTATGTCCTTCATAGACAATGTACTTCCCAGTCAGGTTCCATCTTCATTTTGACTAAAGTCAAACTCTTTGGTAAATACATGTTTCATCTTCATTTTGATTAAAGCTAAACTCTTTGACTGTCTCTTCAAATTTGAAGATACCAACTCTAAGATGCTTGCTTCAATCCATACATTGATCTCTAGAGCTTACATACACTATTTGCATTATTTGGATTTATAAAACTTTTCAGTCTATGTAATGCATGCATCCTCTTGAATATTCCCATTCAGGAATGTGATCTTAACATCCATATGCCAAGTCTCATAGTCTTAATTAGTTACAATTGCTGATGGGTTTAACCATGGAAACTAGTGAAAAAATTTCTTCATGTCCAACACTTTGAACTTGTTTGAAACCCTTTGTAACCAATTTGTCCTTATAGGTTTGTACATTAGCATCCATGTTGATATTCCTCTTCAAGACCAACATTTTTTCCCTATGTCTTTAATCCCTTTAGGTGGATCCACCAAGGTCATACCTTGTTGGTGTACATAGAGTCCATCTTGGATCCAATGGCCTCAAGCCATTTCTCAAACTTTTGTCCCTCAATAGATTCTAGGTAGGTTGTTGGCTCGTAATCTATGACCAACTTACTACCTTCTAGAGTCATAAGATATCCTAATATTTTAGGATCAAATCATATCCTACTAGATCTATGAGGTTCATGTGTTACATGAGGAACTTGAGATTCCACAAAAATTTGTGATTCTCCTTGTTCATAATGTACCTCTACAAATTCAATGTTTTGTTATTTGTCTCAAACTTTTTGAGTTCTACTTTTCTCCCACTTATTCCTTTAGAAATAAATTCCCTTTTAGGAATACAACTTTCCTGGCAGAAAACACTTTTGTTGTCTTATGGAATATAAAATATTATCCTCTAGTTTCCATAGGATGTCTAACCGAATAACATTTATCTGATTTGGGATCAATCTTTTCAAGAAAGTGCTTACTCTTATAGTGTTACATCTGCAAATCTTCATAAAAGACATGTCGTTACACTTCCCAATCCATATCGCATATGGTGTATTTTTTAACCAATTTATATGGTACGCGGTTTAGTATCAAGCATGTGCCTAGAAGGAAGTTGGAAGATCATCTAGATTTATTGATAATCATGCCATGACTAACATGGGATGATTCCTTCTTTCTGGTTCATCATTATGTCTCAGTTGGAGTCCATTATGATACACTATCAAGGTCTCCTTGAAGGTCCTCAAACTCTTAGTTTAAGTATTCTCCATATTAATCGTAACAAAGTATTTTAATACTTTTACCAAGTTGGTTATGTACTTCATTCATAAACTCCTTGAACAGATTACAAATTACCATATCTACTGAGATCACCAATAAATGTGATGAGGTAGTAGTAGCCACCTCAAGCATTTTTTCTAAAAGGTCTGCATACACCAATATGTATGAGTCCCAATAGATCAATCTCACTCTCTCACTCACTCTTTCAAGTGAAAAGAGTTTTTATCATCTTGCCCAACAAACAAGACTTGCATCTCGCTATTAGTTTGTAACCAAAAAAGTCTATATGACTATTCTTGTGGATTCTAGAATTGTATTCTTTATTTATGTGCCCTAGAAAATAATGCTATAGGTATTTATTATTCAAGTCATCAAATCATTCATTATATGTGTGATACATATTTGTCTCTAGAACTATCGAGTATAGACTATTAGACATTAGAGCAATGCCATAGAAGATCTTATCTTTCAAGTGAAACTTCAATAATTCATGATACTCTTGTCCAAATAAGATATATATATGATGTTTCTATTAAGGGAAGGTACATAATAGCAATTCACTAATTCTATTGCATGCCCATTAGGCTTAGATGAATGATAGATTGCAACTGTAGTGGCAGAAACTCTTAACCCGCGTAGATCCATCTTACTTCTTCTCGGTTCCTGAAGTGGAGATCCCTATATCATGCTTTTTCTTGAGTTCCTCTACATAAAGAGGAAAGTTTCTTTTCCAATGTCTAGGCTAGTGATAGTGGTGGCACTTCCCTTCCTTATTCACTCCTCCCTTTGCTTCAAGTGCAGAAGATGTTGGTTTCTGATTGGCTTTAGAACTCTTCTTGGCCTTACCTTTGCCCTTGGATTTTATTTTTCCTCTACTTATCATCATCACATATTTAGGATTGTCTTTTCTCATTTTTTTCTTCAGAAATTCATAACATGCCAAGCAGGTCTGATAATGACTTATTGAATTGTTCATGTTGTAGTTCATGACAAACTTATTGTTTGATTCTGAAAATGATTGTAGAATCACATCCATGGCCTATTCTTGGTCTAAAGGAAATCCCAATCTCATTAGGTTATCCACATACCCAATCAACTTGAGCACATGGGGCCCTACTAGATCTCTATTTGCCATATTGAACTTGAATAATGCCTTTGAGACATCATATCTCTCTTGTCTTTTTTGACCTTGAAACATGTTCTTGAGATGTGTTACCATCTCAATGACTTCCATGTTTTCATGTTTTTCTAAAACTCTTAGTTTATATAGTATAGATGTTGGTATGTATTCCCTAAGAGCCAATCATGGGATGATTGGTGGGATACATTAAGATTGATTTGATAAACAACAAAGGCGAGCTTCCAATTCTTTCTGGTTCAGTCACATGAGATAGTGATAGAATAGATTGAATGTCTAGAGAATGACAGTACTCAATGACGTATGCCTTCAGGTTCATGACCTGAATGATGAGATCATACAGATGCTAATAGTTTGTACATTCTTGTTATGTCCCTAGTCGGATGTCATTATGGAAGGTAGATAGACAGCAATGACACACAAGACTAGATTGTGGTGTTGGTTGATGACATAATCTCATTAGTCATGATATAGAGATATCAAACCAAACACATAGGTACTTGTTAGAGAACAAGTGTACCAGACAGACCCACCGTGAGTTTGACACATGGAACCATGACATGGTAGTCACAGTCAGTACTCACAGTGATGGTGGTGAGTGTGATTGTTAGACCTAAAATCACTGCACTCAACACATGTCGTTGGGCACACTTTGACATCATCAAACGCAGTCCTGAAACATGGGTTGTTATAAAGGTGATGATTGGGTGGCTTTGACACATGGGGCTTTTGAGGGGTGAGTTATAGATATGGGATTTGTCCCTCCTGAGGGAGTTTGATATCCATGGCCACTTGATGAGTAGGATTGAGAAAGGCGTGCACGCATGTGTGAATCAATATGTGATATTGATGTCATTCATATCTCTTCCAATCTACTCTGAGATCAAGAAAGTGAATGAACGTTGACAGGATGACTATTCCATGCCTCAAGTTCATTCGGGATATCAGTGATAAAGGAATTATACATTCGCTGTAACACCATTCACGGATTGTAGGATTGAAAGTTGTTCTCCAACTTTCTACTTTCACTTGGGTAGCATTGATGTGTGACTAGGCACCGCTCTTTTCTTGTGAAGTCATAAGTGTTATGGACTTTCACTGCCAACGTGAAATGGACCTGCAGGGTCACACACATAGGATTTAACTTGGAAGAGGAGTTTTGTCCACAAACAATGTTTAGATTGATTACTAAAGGAGTTTAGTAGTTCAATTAAACACTCAATTGATTGATAGCTCAAAATCATATTGTTCAAGGTGTTGGAGAGATTGATTAGAGTATCAGATTGATTGAAATTGCAATTGACTGATTCTGCACAATCTGCACTCCCAATTGATCGGCTCAGCTTGGTGAACCGATCGGCTCAGCTTGGTGAACCGGTGGGCTCAAGTGTTGAGTCGATCGGCTCATGGACAGGGTGAACGATTGCTTCAAGTGTTGAAATGATCGGTTCAACTGTTGCAATCGAGCAAGTTGGGAAAGTCAGATTGGTGAGAATTTTCCTTGCGTTTCACTTGCCCAATTTGATTGGAACAAGGATTGGTATTTGATACCAATTAGAAACAAAAGAGGGAAAGTCGATCGGGAACTGATCAGGACCACGAACTGATCGGTTCATAAAGTGAACCGACCGGCTCATGGGTCCCAACCGATCGGTTGAGTGTCAACCGACCGGTTCAGGTCACCAACCGACTATTTCAGTTGTGAAACGATCGGTCCAAGTTGCGAGTTGGTTGTTTTTGTGGAAAATCTCGAACCCTTCTACTCCTGCTTTTAGTCCCGCATTGCCCGGGATAGAGAACCTTGTCCCATGACCCTCCTATATATAGGGGTATTGGGGGCTTCTCAAAGTACAACTCAGTGCAACCAGTTGCTTTGCAAAGTTGTCGTTATCTGGTTTTGGTAACCGAGAGAGCCCGAGCAAGTGCTACCCGCAAAGGGAGGTGCAGCAAGGGAAAGACAATTGCAGTTGCAACTGGAGGCAGGAGAGTGTGTTGGTGACTAATACGTCAACAGGAGGGTGCAACTCCTTCCACTTCCTTGTGGGACAAGGAGTGTGGAGTTCTAGGTGGTCCGTGTGGACTACTTCATAGGTGGGAGGTTTCTGCCGCTCAGGAGGACAACCTTCAATCCTGTCAGTCCCGGTGTGACCAGGAGCTGCACAAACACCGTCCAAGATAGGTGGTGAAGACTGCGCAAGCCGTGAGGTATTGTCACCGAGCAAGCCTCGGGACAAGGTATGATTCCACAAACCATCCTTTCCTATTATATAGACGTTGACGCGTTTCCTTGTTCCGGGTTTGGGGGAGAATTTTTTTTTGTTTCTGTTGCCTTCTCTGTCTCCCCTAAAATCCAACAATAGAATTAAGGACTTGACATCCATGACATCTTCAAAGTGATTCTTATAAGCATCTTTCTCAACCTTAGGTGTGGTAGGAGCAGGTTTATCTGGTTGTAGTGCCTCTAAGACATAGAGCTTGCACTCTTGAGTAAGACCAATTCTCAACATCCTAAACTAGATGTGGATGTTGTTCCAATTCAATTTTTCCTTCTCAAGAATCGATCACAATGAAAACATGTTTGTGTTTACCATTAGTTTCTACAAAACAAAATTTTCATTTTGTCAAAAATGCTTTTGATTTAATTTGATTTAGTAAGTTTGACAAATTTTTTAAGGCCTTTAATTAATTATTGTTGCCACTATTTTGTTCAAATTGAAGCCCTCATTATCAATTCAGAAGATTTTTGTGAACAATCTTCTAGTGAGCCAGTATCCAAAATAATTTAGTCATTACCCAATCAACACTGGCACTCACAACCAATTATTAAGGTAGGAAATGTTTGCCAATTTCATCTCATGCAATTCTTAGATAGATGGTATGCACAACTCCTTGCCATATTCTATCTATATGCTTCTAGGAACTTAGTCTCATAAAGGCTACCTAGTTAAGCCTGACCCAAAAGCCAACATGATAGAATATACACCCTACTTTGGTATTGGTGCGCTCCCGCTAGAGGCTTACAACACCGACCAACTAGGGTGGCCGAGTGCAATCCATGAGGTCGGGAGGAACGTGATGAGATGGGATCCTTACTTTCGAAATTTGTACGGTCCCAGATCGAGTCTATCACTAAAACTAAAACAATTCACCCGCAAGCGTACGAGGTACTGTTGTAGTATAGATCAAGGGCAAGATGCGGGATCGAACCACGGAGATAGAGGGGGCGTTAGAGTTAGAAGGTGTGAGCTACGTTCCTATTGTGGAGAGTAAGGTTTTTAGGGTTTTAAGGTTGGTTGGTTGTTGATTAAGATAAGAGAGCAAGTAGGAAAAGCAATATGAAACTAAGTTATCAAAAGGCTAAATTAGCAATCTAAGTTAACAAGCTATCTAAACAAGAGCAAGAACAAACTATACTAGACTAAGCAAGCAACTAGCAATTGAGAGTCTAAGTTAACCACTAATCAAGATCAAAGACCTAAATTAACACTTAGCTAGCAAAACTAGGCAATCAACTAAGTTAACTAAAGCAATTGAACTACACTAGCATTAACAAGCAAACAAAGCAATTGAGGTTTTAAGCAATTAGATGAAGGAGGTGGGCCATTTGGGAATGTGACCTTGACATTAGTTGGGGGATGTCACCATAAAAAGCAATAAGCATATTTCATTCTAGACTACCAAACCAAACAACAAGGTGGGTGCTATGAGGATGTACCCTATGCTACTAGTTGGAGAAGTAGGGCTAGGTGTAATTCTCATAGGACTTACCAAGTCTAGGTCTCTAGGGTAAGTGGTATTAGTCAATTGAGGACCAAGGGTAAGGATGGGAGTAGAGATGAGGATATTTGACCTCATGCCACTAGCCACCTCAGCCTTTAGGAAATCCTAGGCAATCACACTAATCACACTTATACTAGTTACTTAGAACTCACATTTGCATGTAGAAAGAAGGTGATTATGTAGGAAGATAGGGGGCTAGCTAGGGATCCAAATTAAGGACCTAGGAGCCAATCCTATGATAGCTACATAGAGACTAAAACATCCTAGAGGCAAATGTCTTCAAACACCACAAGGCAAGAAATCAATGTAATTAAACAACAATCACATCCACAAGTAATGGGAAATGAGATACAAGCAAAGGCAATCATCATAGAAGTGAAATATGTTCATTACAAATTATATTCCCCCAACATGGTATCAAAGTCACATTTTTGCCCCAAACAGCCCACCCAAGGGGGCTTAGCTATACATGATCAAAGTAGAAACAAAGGAGAAGGGAAAGAGAGTAGGAAAAGCCATGAATGCTTGATGAAGCTTGACTTCTTCACCTCCTTGCTGCCAGCCATGATCCTCCTCCTCCAATGGTGCCCAAGAGCATGGAAATGGTGGAATGGATGGATAGAAACCTAGAGAAACTAGAGGTTTCTATGGTGGAAATGAGTGGAAAGTGGGTGGAAATGGGATTAAATGCAAGGAAGTAGGTGGATGGGAGTAATGGAGGCAACGGAGCAGCTGGGGGTGGCTAGGAGGTGCTCTCTGTCGAGCCCTAGAAGCAGCTAGTGCTTATATAGGAGCTAGGGCTAAGTGGGGGTAAAATAGGAAAAACAATGAAAAGTTGTATAGGGTAGGTGATCACCACGGTCGTGGTGGATGTGCCACGGCCATGGTGAGGGTAGTGGGGAATGGCTGTGGGGGGTGAACACGATCGTGGGGTGAAGGAAGTGGTGAGATGGTGGTGGCCACGGCCGTGGCGGAGTGCCACGGTCGTGGTGGGTAGCATGCACCACGGCCGTGTTGGGTAACACGTCCGTTTTAGAGGAGTTGGAGGTGACCGTGGGGAGGGGCCACGGGCGTCTTGATCAGCTTCAGCCATGGTCGTGGCGACTTGGCCGCGGTCGTGGCTTTCCGGGCAAATTCCATGTTGGCAACTGACTTTTCACAATTAATTCCCACGACCGTGGCAGGGTGCCACGGCCGTGTTCTCTTCTCTTGACCACGACCGTGCTGATGGCCACGGTCGTGTTGTCTTCACTGGCCACGGTCGTGGCTGGGAGGCCACGGTCGTGGGCGATCTAAGGAATTCCCTGTTGCAACCTGTTGGAACTTGGCAATAAACCCACGACCGTGGCATTGGGGCCACGGCCGTGGTGAGGCTTGACTTCTTGATTTTGCTTCTTACTTTGTCAATTTCAGATGTCTTTGCTCGGGGATGATTCTTAGCCACTGGAGGTAGGTTGAGGGAGACTTTGGGGCCTTCTTTGGGTCCCTCCTTCTCTCTCTTTCAATCTAAGCATGGTCCAAGTACCTGAAAAATAGTGCAAAGAACATCCATAAGTATATTTGCAATGATAATCATATTGGGGAGAATAACATGTAATTCTAATGCATTTGAATGTGATAAAAGTACAAAATGACACAAGATACAACCCTAGAATAGGGTTGGATCACCACCCCAAACTTGAAACATACTTTTCCTCAAGTATGCTCCAACTCAATCTCTTTTCCATTTTCCACAATCAAACGATATGACAAATGCAATATGATGGGCGACAAATGCTAAATGGGATGAATGGTGACTAGGTACATGCAAATCACTTCCCTCCTCTTCTACTTTCACAAACCAACCATGAAGAGAGCACAAAGCACATGAACTTCGCATATAATGCATGGATTGTACAAGTTATCAATATCTCATCCATAAGGTTCCGGGTAGACTGTTTCATGATGATGTTAATCACCGATGACTAGGAGTGTTGTTTCACCTTCATGCATTCAACCTTATGCTTCAAGTTATGCCAAATGACCCACATGGCTGCGGAAAAGGGATAAAGTGAGCTAAGTTTTATGTTTCCTAGCTCCATGGGTATGAAAGAATGAAGAAAGGGTTGCGGTAAGATTTGGATTGCTATTACACTCATATTTTCTTTATTTGAATGCACTTAAACAGGAGCATCCTTTTATTTTCTTTTTGCATTTTGCATTTTTTTTCTTTCTTGCCCTTGGTGTAGATAGGGCAAATGGTGGATAGAGTGAAGCAAGGAGATCAAGATGTGGCCACCCCAAACTTTTGGAGGTGGCCATGGCTAATATGTGCACTTTGGCATCTTTTTATGAGGCGGAGGGGTATGAAGATGGTGGAAGAATAGTCGGGTCAAAGGAGGGTCACTTGGCATGATCTTCCACATAAGGTCTCCTGCATGAAAACTATTCCGACACTTCACCATAGATATCACATCACATGAATGAACCAAATGAAATCCATATATCAATCAAGTAACTCCACAAACATTAAACGTTCTATGCTTGCTCGGATCATAATTCAATCAAACCAACATATTCCCAAGGGAGGTGACGAGCATGTAAGAAGTCACTCGTTGATACCACATAGCACTTCATCATAGCATATCATCTTGTATTTGTCAAAGATAAGCAATTTCATTCAATATGGTAAAGATTGAGTTAAAACACGCTTTTTGGACAAGAAGCATCAAATCTGGGCAAACTTGGCCAAAAAGGTGCCAAATTGCACTAAATCACATTCAAACACAATTTTAGGTAAAAAGCAAGTAAATCCTAGCTAAAACATGCAAAATTTTGAAAAATTACTCAAAAATGCAGAAATCAACTGCATGAGTGCATGAATGCAAGCAGGAACACGAGGTTAGGATAGATAACTATGAAGGTTAGTCGAACTATTTGATCATCTTGCAAAATGAAGCACAAGGCACATAGAGAAAAATGCGGTGAAAGAAGGCTTACCGCCCTACCACCCCAAACTTTTAAATCATGATGTCCTCATCATGAAATAGAAGTTTAGACTAGTAGGGTAAAAAGGCATGGGGTTGCAAAAGGCAACCGATGAGAGCTGGAGTGGTCAATATAACTTTAGGTGAGCAAGATGGGGCCACCACGGCCGTGCTGAGCAGCACGGCCGTTCTGGCCTTCTTCCTGTAGCTCCTCCATTGATTTGCAATCTCTTCTTCCACTTTAACCTCCGCCTTGGCTAAACCCTTCAGCATCATCTTTTCTTTCTTGTGCCTGTGCTAAGATGATTCACAAATAGAAAAACTATCAAGTATAGTGTGTGTGTGTTTCTTGGAAACCAAAAGAAAGTATGGTAAAACAAGGTTCAATAATCTCAAACCACGTGGGTTGCCTCCCACTAGTGCTAAATTTATAGCCTTCAGCCGAGCTTGTTGTTCTTTTATCATGTATTGACACCCACGGTGCCCTCCTTCTCTTCTATGGTGATCATGTCGAGCGCTCTAGCGACATGTGCTTCGTCCCAAGGAGTGTACATGGAATATAAGTATGGGCTCGATCTCCACAGCTCCAGAGGGTCACGATAGCACAAACTCTCACCGAAGTCTTCATTGGCCAGCTCGTCCCTCTCTTCTCTTTTGAACATGAAGAAGTCAAACTTTTTCCTCTTATAAGTAATCGTTAGCGTGCCTGTGCGGATATTAATTTCAGCTCCCGCGGTTGATAGGAAAGGTCTACCCAATATGAGGTACTCTTCTCCATCAATAGGTATGGTATCCACTATCAGGAAATCGGTCATGTAGGCAATGTTCATCCTTTCATCCATCGACACTATTGTGTTCTGCATGATTCCCAAGGGCTTCCTCTTAGTTCCGTCACCCAAGATAATGGCACACTCCACTGGTTTCATTTTGTTTAGGCCAAGCCGTAGGTACATGCTCCATGACATGAGGCTTGTCCCTGCACCTAAGTCAATGAGAGTGTGCTTGACGGGTTGTGTACCAATGTAGTAAGAAATTAGAGGCACTCCCAGATCACCTCTCTTTTCTGGGAAACCATTGTCATAGATGAAGTTCACATATTTTGAGGCAACAATATCCTTAGTCGGCAGTAGCACTAACTTTTTCCTTCCCATGCATATTTCCTTCATCAATGAAAAGAGTGATGTGATGCCTATTGTTCCCCGCTTCAAGTTTCCTAGGAGATTCATGATATTTCCGCCCTTTTTTTGGAGAGTCGAACCTCCATGGAATTGCTTTCTGTCTTCATCAACTATCTCCACTGTGCTAGTCGGGACTGGAGGAGGGGTGATGGTGACGCTCGTCTCATGTACAAGCCTTGGTTCCCATAAGGATGTGGCTTCAAGCACTGCTATGTCCATGGTATGTGAAACAGTATGTGTGACACTGTCACCAACAGCCGGATGAGCTATATCTAGGGTAATTTCCGTATCCCCGGGTGAGGGTGGAACCAATGAGGGTTCCTCTACATTCACGTCTAGCGCATCAGCAATCTGGGCACACTTAGCCTTCTCTGGTGGTGCTTGGGCAGAAATTTCTTCAGAGTATTCTTTATCTTTGCTGGATCAGACTTTACCTCCAACCTCAACCACTTTCTTTTCCCTTTTTCTACAGCCTTGAGCAGCTTCTTCACCCCATATGATAGTGACCATACTCACTTTCTCATGTGATGAAGGAGGGGGAGCTTGTGGAGGTGGTTGTGACTGTTGGGGTGGTAGAGGGCTTTGGTGAGGGGAGTTGGGATTTTGAAGAATGAATTGGGGTTGAGGTTGTTGTTGTGGTGGGGGTGGTATTTTGGAGGTGGTTGTTGGTAGGTGTGAGGTGGAGGTGAAGCATATTGATAATTGAGTGGCGCTTGAGGAGGCGGAGGAGCATAGGGGTTTGGTGGGGCTTGGTAAGATGGTGGAACATAAGCACTAGAAGTGTTCCCTAGAAAAGTCCCATCATTGTTCGGATTTGGCATTGGTTGATATGGAAGTCTACCTTCTTCTCTTCTAGCCAAAGAGAGTGAAATCTCATCCAACCTCTGCTCAAGACGGTTTATAGACTGCCCATGTGCATTGACATCTTTTTTTACTTCATCTAGGCTCCTTAGCCTTCCTAGTACCTTGTCCTCAAACTTGGAGCTATAGTGTGGCTTTTACTGCCCCTGTCCTTTCCCATCCTCGTTCTGTTGTTTCCAAGAGAAGTTTGGGTGGTTCCTCCACTCGGGAGTGTAGGAGTTGGACATTAGGCCCTGGTTGTTGCGGCCACCAAAGGAATGTAAAGCATTGACTTCCTCGTCTACAATGTCGACAGCCATAGTGGGTTGGCTAGAAGAGCCACCCACTTGATTCTTCATCATCCGCATCATATCTGCCATCATTTTCATCATATCAGGGTCGGTGGCATTGCATGCGAGAGACACAGAGGAAGGTGGAGGAGTGTAGTTCCGGCCGCAATGTCCCCCTTTAGTGGAAGCTCGGTGGCGAGAATTCTCGGTGAGATGCTCAAACAGCGGACATGATTCCTCGGGCGGCTTTTCCATGAACGTGCCCCCGCAAGAATAATCGACGTTGTTTTGGCTTTGCTCCTCAAGCCCAGTGTAGAAGGCCTGAACTAGCTGCCAAAGAGGAACCTCATGATGAGGGCAGTCACGAAGCAACTTCTGGAACCTCTCCCACGCCTCGTGGAAGGGCTCGTTCTCTTTCTGGGCAAACAATGTGATGCACCTTCTCATGTAGGATAGCTTGGCGATGGGTAAGAACTTCTTGAGAAACTCATTCTTCACCTCATTCCAAGTGACCAACTCTGGCCTCGAGACGTACCACTCCTTGGCCTTCTCTTTGAGAGAGAAGGGAAAGAGAGTCCTCCTGATTGAGTCGTCGGTGGCGGCTGGCGTGCGGAAGGTAGAGAACGTTTCAAGGAATGCGTCTATGTGGTGGTAGGGGTTCTCGTTCTCCATACCGAAGTATGTTGGGAGAAGCCCCAGGAGTGCCGGTGAGATGGAGAACTGTTGACCTGGCATCTGGTCAACCAGAGTGGCGATGGGGGAGTTGTAGTTCCCCAGCGTGAAGTACTCATGAAGCGGGTGATGTGGTGGTGGAGGCGGAACATCCGGTGGTGGGTTGTTCTCAGCCATCTCGGCCTCTCGGTGTAGGTTGCAGTGAGTTTGATGTCTTCTTCTCCCAATCTCGGGGTCGTAAACCACCAAGTCAGTGCAAGTCGAATGCGTGCTACGCATGCACAGCTGTCACCTGCGCAAGTCACAAACAAACAACAAGGAGCCAAGTTAGCGAACCAGTATGCAAGAGTAACACAAAGAATAAATAATAGCAATGGTGAGGGCAAAAGGAAAGACTAAGCTACACTATCTAACTAGGCCGAGTGCCTCTATCCCCGGCAACGGCGCCTGAAAGCTTGGGGCGCTCCCGCTAGAGGCTTACAACACCGGCCAACTAGGGTGGCCGAGTGAAATCCACGAGGTAGAGAGGCACGGGATGAGATGGGATCCTTGCTTTCGAAATTTGTATGGTCCCAGATCGAGTCTATCACTAAAACTAAAACAATTCTCCCGCAAGCGTACGGGGTACTGTTGTAGTATAGATCAAGGGCAAGATGCGGGGTCGAACCACGGAGATAGAGGGGGCACTAGAGTTAGAAGGTGTGAGCTACGTTCCTATTGCGGAGAGTAAGGTTTTTAGGGTTTTAAGGTTGGTTGGTTGTTGATTAAGCTAAGAGAGCAAGTAGGAAAAGCAATATGAAACTAAGTTATCAAAAGGCTAAATTAGCAATCTAAGTTAACAAGCTATATAAACAAGAGCAAGAACACACTATACTAGACTAAGCAAGCAACTAGCAATTGAGAGTCTAAGTTAACCACTAATCAAGATCAAAGACCTAAATTAACACTTAGCTAGAAAAACTAGGCAATCAACTAAGTTAACTAAAGCAATTGAACTACACTAGCATTCACAAGCAAATAGAGAAATTGTGGTTTTAAGCAATTAGATGAAGGAGGTGGGCCGTTTGGGAATGTGACCTTGACATTAGTTGGGGGATGTCACCATAAAAAGCAATAAGCATATTTCATTCTAGACTACCAAACCAAACAACAAGGTGGGTGCTATGAGGATGTACCCTATGCTACTAGTTGGAGAAGTAGGGCTAGGTGTAATTCTCATAGGACTTACCAAGTCTAGGTCTCTAGGGTAAGTGGTATTAGTCAATTGAGGACCAATGGTAAGGATGGGAGTAGAGATGAGGATATTTGACCTCATGCCACTAGCCACCTCAGCCTTTAGGAAATCCTAGGCAATTGCACTAATCACACTTATACTAGTCACTTAGAACTCACATTTGCATGTAGGAAGAAGGTGATTATGTAGGAATATAGGGGGCTATCTAGGGATCCAAATTAAGGACCTAGGAGCCAATCCTATGATAGCTACTTAGAGACCAAAACATCCTAGAAACAAATGTCTTCAAACACCACAAGGCAAGCAATCAATGTAATTAAACAACAATCACATCCACAAGTAATGGGAAATGAGATACAAGCAAAGGCAATCATCATAGAAGTGAAATATGTTCATTACAAATTATATTCCCCCAACATGGTATCAAAGTCACATTTTTGCCCCCAAACAGCCCACCCAAGGGGGCTTAGCTATACATGATCAAAACAGAATCAAAGGAGAAGGGAAAGAGAGTAGGAAACGCCATGGATGCTTGATGAATCTTGACTTCTTCACCTCCTTGCTGCCAGCCACGATCCTCCTCCTCCAATGGTGCCCAAGAGCATGTAAATGGTGGAATGGATGGATAGAAACCTAGAGAAACTAGGTTTCTATGGTGGAAATGAGTGGAAAGTGGGTGAAAATGGGATTAAATGCAAGGAAGTAGGTGGATGGGAGTAATGGAGGCAAGGGAGCAGCTGGGGGTGGCTAGGAGGTGCTCTCTATCAAGCCCTAGAAGCAGCTAGTGCTTATATAGGAGCTAGGGATAAGTGGAGTAAAATAGGAAAAATAGTGAAAAGTTGTATAGGGTAGGTGATCACCACGGTCGTGGTGGGTGTGCCACGGCCATGGTGAGGGTAGTGGGGAATGGTCGTGGGGGGTGAACACGGACGTGGGGTGAAGGAAGTGGTGAGATGGTGGTGGCCACGGCCGTGGCGGAGTGCCACGGTCGTGGTGGGTATCATGCACCACGGTCGTGTTGGGTAACACGGCCATTTTGGAGGAGTTGGAGGTGACCGTGGGGAGGGGCCACAGGCGTCTTGATCAGCTTCGGCCACGGTCATGGCGACTTGGCCACGGTCGTGGATTTCCAGGAAAATTCCCTGTTGGCAACTGACTTTTCGCAATTAATTCCCACGACCGTGGCAGGGTGCCACGGCCGTGTTCTCTTCTCTTGACCATGACCGTTTTGATGGCCACGGTCGTGTTGTCTTCACTGGCCACAGTCGTGACTGGGAGGCCACGATCGTGGGCGATCTAAGGAATTCCCTGTTGCAACCTGTTGGAATTTGGCAATAAACCCAAGACCGTGGCATTGGGGCCACGGCCGTGGTGAGGCTTGACTTCTTGATTTTGCTTCTTACTTTGTCAATTTCGAATGTCTTTGCTCAGGGATGATTCTTGGCCACTGGAGGTAGGTTGAGGGAGACTTTGGGGCCTTCTTTGGGTCCCTCCTTCTCTCTCTTCCATCTAAGCATGGTCCAAGTACCTGAAAAATAGTGCAAAGAACATCCATAAGCATATTTGCAATGATAATCATATTGGGGAGAATAACATGTAATTCTAATGCATTTGAATGTGATAAAAGTACAAAATGACACAAGATACAACCCTAGAATAGGGTTGGATCAGGTATACCCACATATCTACCATCACACTTCAACGAGATACACAACACACCATGCTTTGGCATTTCCACACTAGGTTGATCAAGATTTTGATGTGTGTCTCTTATGGAAAGCATCTTAGACTTAATAATAATTGAGGGATTTTATATGAAAATACATACACGTATCCAATCACCACATACTTATAATATGTATCATATACATACTATATCCACAAAAGAAACCATGCAATCACAAATATATGAGTGATGGTTACGGTCATACTAATGTAATTCTTTAGAGAAACAAGGAATTGCTACCACCTGAGGCCATACATCACATGTAGCAACATTTATTGGTAAATATGCTATTGAGATCAGACTGATCGATCGAATGGACCCTCCAGTCGATTGAGTGGACTGTCGATCTTCCATTGGTTGGTTGATTGGATTCTGGATTATGTGTTTGGCTAGACTCCTCCAGTCGATTGGTTGGGCTTATAGTCGATTGATTGGCTCCTCCAGTTGGTTGGCCTCCTCATTCATGTGGTCAATTGACTCGACTTCCAAGTCAGTTGACTCACGGTTGTACAGTGTGTTCACTTTGTCAAAATATAAAGTACACTATCTTATTCCTATTGACTTATTACATTATAAAAGTGAAACCTCGAGTTACATTCAAATGGAGTATAGGCGAGAAAGCATTAACTTAAACTTAGAGAAGGAGAGAGAGGCTCGGTATGCAAACTGAATTAAAACGATAAGAATAAAATCATTCAATCATGCGCATACATTCATAAGGGGTATTAGCCATAACCACTCATACATCCACTGTAATATCCTTAATTTGGGTAAAATTGAATTAAATAAATACAAGGCTTGAATTGATAAGTAATTCTCTAAATGAATATTGATGGAATAATATGGGTTTCAACCATATCACAAGTAAGGACCAAACAATTGGTTGCTTTGTAAATAAATCCTTGTGGCACAAAATGAAAGGAATTTGTACATGAATAAATAATAATGGTTTTCATATGATAAAAAAATATAACATAATTGTCAAGTTTCCAAAAGAAAATAAGTCATATGGTGTTTTGAATAATTAAAAGAGTGATTATCTAGTCATGTATGACAACAAAATGTTTGAGGCGTCAAACAAGAATAAATCAGTTTAACTTTTGGTATACTTAAAAATAATAAGGAAATGAAGATAATCATAGAAATCGGGAGAAAAAGGATATTCCATGAGATAATGGTATTGTTTTAAATCATGTTTAAAAGGAGCAATTTGTATGGGAAATACATCCCAATAAATCATGATTACTAAAGATAACTTGGAAAGGTATTAAGGAGTTCCCTTGAAATATAAGGATAATTAATTGGAGGAATATATCAAAGAGAGAGGAAAAAGAACAATTTATGATTCATGATCAAATTAGCCAATAAAGTGCAAAATATTTATTAATTTTCCTTTATGTATTTTTGTTTGTCAATCAAGTGAATTTGATAATTTAAGTAAAGAATACTTGAGGGACAAAATATGGATATATATGTGTCATGATATTGGAAATCTATTGAATATGTTCCTTTGTTACAATTATACATACTTTTCAATAAGTGCCTTGTCATAACCATGAGAGAGGGAGATATCTATAGAAAGAAAATAAAGGTATAATCTTTTCGCAAGTCATGTACAGATATCTAAGGGACCAAAGAAGTATAAAGTTACTTTTGTTAAGAAAAGGAAGAAAGCCAAAGAGGACATACCAGAGAAAGGTGTGATCAGTAGAAAGGAAACCCGACTTTGCTTCGAGTCGCACTATTCTTCCTTCCTTCTCATTCCTTCTCGTAGCCACTAGGGTTCCCTCTAGGACTTATCTAAATGCCCCAGGAACCCTTGCATCTATAGCATGCATTACCACCACTCCCTGTCATCCATTCTTCGTCCCCAGAATCTTGGTGACCCTATATATGCCCTGGTTTGACGCACAATGACAGCAGGTCATGGTCACAGTGCAGAATTAGACAAAAGTCTTAACGATTCATGGTTGGCATAGAGCACCCTAGGAGGTCCACAATGACCCTCCTTTCCTACCATGATGCCAGGATGCATGGGATTCTTCATCGTCCACCTAGGAGCGTCGTTGGAGAGACCTCATAATTCACTTCCACTGGTTTTGATTTCGGCAAGTGCACATCCCTCCCCCTAGACCTTGTGTCTAGGAGTTCGAGGTGAGTAACCTGGTGGTAGTGTTCACAGACCATGATCGACTACTTCATAAGATGGAAGATGCATGCAGGCTGAATGACCAAACTGACCCCCATGTGCATGAAGATCAAATTCAATAAGGAAGGGAAGTTAGGTCTTTTTGGCCTTTCTAAAAGCACTGCCCAGCATGGCATGCACACTGATGTGGCCTCAACTCACTGTCCAAACCCTACAGTGTGGAAAAAATTGGTAAGATAATATTATGTCAACTTGCAATGCCATGATTGGTCTGATTAGATTTATTTTAGAATAATTCTAGATAATAATTTGTATCTCCAATCATGACAAGTTATATATGAATTTTGATCAAAAAAGGAGAGGAACACAAATAAAATATATTTGAGACCTAATTCTAATCCCAATTCTAAAAATTTAATAAAATGTGTTAATGTGTTGATTAGTGCATGAAAATCCTAGATCATGTGTATTAAGATGTCGAGTACATCATATACTCTTAGTTCACTATGTAGTCTCATATTGTTGAATAATGTGATTTCCATTTTGACCATGATAATAAAGATGATAAATATGGTTATGAAACCAAGGCTTATAATATGCAATGTTCATAATGTACATACTCGAATCTAAGTAATCTTAATGCAAGGATGTAGTAGATATGATAATTAGGGATAAAGATCATAACTTGTTATGTTGATTAACGAACTTAATTGGATCTAAGTATTCATAATGGATGGATATGGTGGGTATACTACCTAGGATTTCACATATGTGATGGAACTAGGGTTTGTACACCCTTATTCCTTATCCAAACCCGAACATGATCCTAACCCTAGATTAGTCTATGAGTATGGTTTAATCAAATTAATTTGATAGTGACACCTTAGGATTTACAAACATGGGTGGTTGGGATCACCAATCAAGAGGAGAGAAAAGTATGTGTCAATTAAAGGAATAAGTACAAATAAAGTATAGCCAAATGTAAACATGGAGTAATGATTCCACTATGCTAAGGAAATGTCAAAAGTATGAGGCACATAAAAGAGAATACTTGCCATAACATCACATATTAATATTGAACTATGCATGATAAAAGTATGACTACATTATCTAAAGTAGGGCCGAGGCACCTACCAACCTCAACCAAAACAAATAGGTGAGGGAGAGTGGTCACATTCCCAAACACCTACAAAATATATATAAAAGTGGGGAGAGTGGTCACATTCCCCAGGGCTCATGCCCAAACTATGGGTGGCTAGTATAGAGGTACACTACAATAGCTAATAAGTAATCAAGTTATCATTCTCAATAAATAAAATGGCAAAATTAAACAACAAATTAATAGTGACATGGCAGGGGGTATAAAACCCAAACAAGTAGTTAAATAAATGTGCCAAAAGAGTATAAATGGGGAACAAGGTATAAGTCTATGCCTCATTAGGAATATTAGGGTTGGATAAAAACATGCCCAACTTAGGATTTAGAATGCACATACCTCACTTGAGATTCCTACAGAAGACCTTTCACCAACTAAGTGAGTCCAATGCCACTTTTATCCTAGATACACATTTTCAACACATATATTAGGGTTTTGTAATACCTTAAATGTAGAAACCCTAATTTTCGGATTTTCTAAAGACCAATCAATTACTTGGATTATCCTAATTAAGAAAACATATTTATTTATTAAATTTTGAGTTAAAATGAATTAGTTATCAATTTTAACCTTTTTATATAATTAAAATGTTGTTTATATGAAACAACAAAATAGGGATGAAAAAAATACTTAAAAATAATAAAATTGTATTTCTTGTAAAAAATCCTTTCCAACGAGTATTTATTTGTATTTTTATGATAAAGTATTGATTTACTGTGAATTATATGAAAACTGACCAATAGCAAATCGCCAAAAAGCCACGTAAGCCTTGTTCAGCCAACCCAACGGGTACTGCACCTGGACCCATTCTGGAATGGGTCAATTAATGACTTCCAGGTGGAAAACAGGGGCTTGCCCTAGTGGGTTGGTGATCAACGAACACAAATCATGAAATACAGAGAATGCCCTTGTACACTTAATCACTCAATTGAAAAAGCGGGGGCAAAAGCGTCATTCATTCATAGCAAATGACTCGTGGTTGATGAGCAAATATGCGTGTGAAAACCCTATATTACACATGCATCCAAAATCATTCAATTGATGTTACAGTGACACCAAGGTCATTTTCTGACCTGGCTTGTTCCTGCTTCGAGCCATGGATCTCAAGCAGAAGCCTGGAGCTTCAAGCTCCAGCCAGAGCAAACGATGGACAGACACACACAAGGTGTTGGGACTGTTTGTGACTTCCCTAGAATGAGGTGAGGTCAATGAGCCAAAAGAAAGGTCCTCTGGTGCCCTGCAGCTCCAGAAGTCCCACAAAGATGGGCAAAAACATGAGAACCAAAATGAGATCCAAACATCATGGGAGGGCTGGAAGAACAAGTCCTTGAGGGTCAAAAATCCATTACGAGGGTGAGTCAAATTCAAAACTATTTTTTTTGTGATCAGAGCATCACTAGAAGTCCAAGGCAGCGAGCTATGGTGAGGGATGATACCGACCCTATAGGGTATGATGATCATGGTGATTGTAGGGCAAAAGGTGTTAAGGAATAGAAATGTGGAGGGCTAGGGATGCTTACCGAGGTGTTAATTTCATAAAAGGAGGCACATGAGACTAGGGTGAGCTCGGTGTCACTAGAGAAGCAAGTGAAAGGACATGGAGCTCAGAGGCATGGGAAGAGAAATTGACTAAGGATGAGGAAGGATCGGGGTCTGGTGATGCTATTGGATGTATAAAAAAGGAAGTAGAGACCTCGAGGTGGTGGTTGCACCATGGAGATGGAGAGGCAGCAAAACCCAAATTTAGTCATTTTTTCTATATGCCATGAGGGGAGATGAGTTAGGGCTTAATAGGTTTGGGAGAGGAAGGCGAATGCATTGACGTAGAAATATTGTGAAACTAGTCAGTAACGAGAGAGAGGGAGCTCATGGAAAGAAGGCCTGGAAACGAAGTTCAGACCCATGAAACGATCGCGAGGTTGGGGATGACCATCCCACTATTGGATCAAAGATAGATCTAATGCATTATATCTCGACCATCGGATCACACATAGTAGGGAAAAACAAAATGAAGTAACATGTGGCATACATTAAATCACATACTATAGCTTTAATTGCTCGCATCAATGAAATAATACTCAAATCTAGATCCAACTATATTAAAAACTTGTTTAATTCATTTGGAGGGTCAATCATTGACCAAATGACCCCAATTTTGGACAATAGGCTAATATTAATGTCTAGAATAATGCTATGCAATTAGATTTTCGTTTTACACAAGATTTGACCCATAAACACTATATGGGACATTATTATATATATTGATGTATTAAAAGGGTGGATTAATGGGAAAATACTTTTCTTAACAAATCCTTGAGTATAAATTCGTAATATACATCATAAACTAATTCAAGAGTCATAAAAGACCTATTTATTCCCTTTTTATATTTTATTGATACATAAGAGGAGAGAGAAAGGAAAAGAGGATTATTCTCTCATTAACTAACTCAATACCACATTATTTCTCATTCCTTGCCCAAAAAGCCATTAAAACTATAAATTAATATAATCTGCTAATTATCTCTCATTAAAGGTCATTTTGCATTATTAGACTCTAATTAACACACTAGTTGAGATATTTATGCAAATACCCATTCATTGTAATGAATGTGGGTCAAATATAATTCACATCATTAAGCATTGCTCAATTTTAACATTAAGGACAAAGATGATAGAAAAGATAGGACGATTTTGGGAAAAGGAAAAAAGGATATGAAGGAAAAGAAAATCTTAAAATGGGTTAAATTGCAAATAAACCCGATATTTAGTATGTTACATAAATTGTTGAGTGTTTATTTACAGTCTGCTCAATTATAATGTCACTTTGAGTATCACATAAAGAAAGACTATATGAAGAAAATGGTAGTTCTTATTTAGAAGTATATGGTTGAATATATGTTCTTATGCACTTGCCACTCTTGCATGCACCCAACGTACACGGTATAGCAATATACAGAGTCATTTTTGTTTCATGGTGTTTTAGGTACTTGCTAAATATGAAGATCTCAAGATATGATGGACAGATGAAATCACATGAATACATTAAAGCTAACTTGTAAAGAGGATTAGGTAGATACTTCTTCTCATATGTACAATTATTGTGTAAGAAATTCGTGTAACCCTTTCAAGGAGCATCTTGTAAACAATATTTGAATTAAAGGAAATTATCTAATATTATTTGTTATTTGGTTAAATCTGGATCCTTGGGAATTTTGGGTAATGGCTCTCAACTTTTTGGTCCTTTCCTTCATCGGGGGATGCTGAAAAGTAGGGTCGTTACATTTGGTATATGAGCCCAAGATTTTTCAAAAAATATTTAATAGTTTATAATTTCAAATAATATGTAGAGATAGGAGGGAATTATTAGGCCATTTTTTTAACACGATGATGTCTAGAAGGGACCACAACCCTAAGGTTGGCAAAACATTCATTTGCTCTGCTAGTCGGCTTACAAGGACTCACGGGCCCATGCATCTTACTTGGCCAAAGTCGGAAGATTTGCATGAAGTAAAATACCTTTAGGTTTTCTTCTCATCTTTATTCATCCACTTCTCATCCTCTT
Source organism: Alisma plantago-aquatica (assembly GCA_963693085.1). NCBI lineage: Eukaryota > Viridiplantae > Streptophyta > Magnoliopsida > Alismatales > Alismataceae > Alisma > Alisma plantago-aquatica. Next base: position 1,380,106,221 of record OY856409.1, on the reverse strand, counting down.
GATTAATAAACCCTAAAATACACTTCCCTTCTCATCTAAAGTTAGGGTTTTTGAGAAGAAGTAGGATTAAGGCATCCTCTGCCAATTAATGTAAATGTGGAAATCATAATGTACATGTGATGTGGAAATAATGATAAAGAAAAGAAAAATGCCTTATGGGTTTTCCTTATTAGGGTAACCCTAGATGAAGATAGGGTTGGTTTAGGAAAAACCCTAATGTTTTGAGTGACATATAAACCCTAAGAGGTATGTTGTAGTCCCTAAACCATATACTAAACCCTAATCCTGGGAAATGGGTTAGAATGAGTTATATAATAACCTTACTCATGTGAACCCTAATAAGGGCAAGAATGAATTAGAAAAATATAAATGAGCTAGGTGACCTAGTCTCCCATGCATGCATATATGTGGAGAAATTCATTAATGAGAAAGTTTTAAGAAACATAAGAAACATATGAACAACTCATTTTATGGATATAACTTGTTATAACTCTAGATAAGATACCTCTCTTGAGTTAAAGAGCATGGGGTGCAAGAAAGTCATTATGGGAATGACGGGTGATCAAGCCCAGAAAGGAAGGCCTATGAAAATAACCAAGCCCTAGTGATAAAAGGTTATCAACGTCCGTTGTACGAACTAAAACCCTAGAGAGAGGGTTCCCCATATAGAGGCTCCCCAAAAGAGAGGGCTCACCATGAGAGAAAAAGGATAAGGTTGAGAAGTTGTAATTGAATATGTGTGTTTGAAAATATGAAACTCTTAGTTCAACTTTTAGGATGAGTGTCCGGACCTAGGATTGGTCAACCCAAGAGTTGGAAAAGAACCTAAGAAGAAAGCAAAATCCTAAACCTATAGGGTTGGGTTGTGAATAAGAGAGTCTAACCTCCTCCAGTGAATCAAGAAGACACCCTAGGTTAGGACCTTCCCTAAAGGGGTGAGTTGACTAATCAATTTAAGGATTGAGGTAACCATGAAATTCACCTAATGTGTGAAAGGTTAAGGATATAAAATATGAAAGAACATACATTCTGTGAACCCAAGTATGCCATCTCTGAGGAGCACAAGTGGTCAAGCCCCTGATTGGGAAGACTAGTATAACACCAAGCCCCGGATAGGGAAGGTGATATGAGTTCATAGTGTGGATGACCAAGCCCTAGATAGGAAAGGTCATGAAGTGGTCAAGCCCTAGATTGGAAGACTAGGATGGCACCAATCCCTAGATAGGGATCATGGCTCGAGCCCAATGATGGGACATAAAGTGGATAATGTGTACCCAAGAGAGAGATGAAGGAAATCTGGGTTAAAGAATTTCATAAGAAAATATTGTGCTACAGTTGTGACATCTCAATGAACCCTAGGGAGGGTATAAGCTCTAAATAAATACTAAGGTTAAATAGGGAGGATTAAAGGTACATACGGTCGATGAGATTAGGAGGTCATTGTACCCTAAATGCATAAAACCATAGGGTCAGGAGGTGACAACTATGTTTGTCTAATGCCCAAGAATCAGGAGATTGGCCACCTTCATGAGTTAATGAGGCCTAAGGGGTGAATGTGAGAGGCACTCCATAGATGCATAAGGATTATATCACTCCAAATGTACCTATACCCCTAGATACCTTGAAGAAATGACTAAGGCTAATGAGACATGAGGTGTAAATATAAAAGATACAAGAAGTCATATAATAATGAAATGTTAAGAGGAGTTGTACACAAACTCAAGAGTCAGAAATGCACTTGAATTCATGATATATAAGAATATTGTGGAATTATAAAGTATGTATGCTTTGGGGTCATGTCAAGAATGATTCAACCTAAAATGTGAAATTTTGAGATAATGTGTGGATACGCCATCTCTGCTCTTGGAATGGGATGAAATTTTTATTTGGGTTGGAGTCAAATGTTTATTTCATCTCATTATGAGGGAGAGAGATCAGGTAGACATATGTTATACTTAAAATTGACATATGAGAATGAATACCTTACGTTATGTTTCAATGACATGATCTAGGGTTTGAGGTGTTACCGCACCGTTATGTGGAAATATATGAATAAAAAATTGGAAATTAGGTGAAAAAGTTAATCACCAGTTGGAAAATGAAATTCTAATAGCTAAGTGTTAATTTCATAATAAGAATGGGAATGTAGAAATACCTTGAATTGAATTCTGGTATCAAACTTAGTCTTAATATGAGGAATTTGGCATATCAATAAAAGTGAGTAAAGATAATTTAAGTAGGGTTGCTAACCCTAAGTTGTGAAATTAAGATGAGATATATTTCACCTTAACCTTACTGGGTGTACCCATAACATGTTGTGATCATTTGTTCAACCATGGCAAAAATAGGGTCACGGAGATTCTGGGGACGAAGATCGGACAATAGGGAGTGGTGGTAATTCATGCTATAGATGTGAGGGTTCCTATGGAATTTATATAAGTCCCATAGGGAACCCTATAGGCTCCGAGAAGGAATGATAAGGAAGGAAGAATAGTGCGGCTCCAAGGAAAGCCTGGTTTCCTTTTCGTTGATCACACCATTCACTAGTTTGGCCTCTTCAACTTGCTTCCTTTTCTAAACAAAAGTAACTTGCCACTTCTTTGGTCCCTTAGACACATGTACATGACTTGCCAAAAGATATTTCCTTTATTTTCTTGACATATGTCTCTCCCTCTCTCATGGTTATGGCAAGGCACTTATGGAAAAATATGTATAATTTTCAAAAAGGAACATATTCAATAGATTCCCAATATGGTGACACATATATATCAATATATGTCCCTCAAGTACTCTTTACTTAAATTATCAACTTTACTTGATTGACACATAAAAACCCATAAAGGAAAACATATAAATATATTGCACTTTATTAGCTGATTTGACCATGAATTTTAAATTATTCTTTTTCCTCTCTCTTTGGTATATTCCTCCAATTAATTATCATAATTTCAAGGAAACTCCCTAATACATTTTCCAAGTTATATTTAGTAATTGGGATTTATTGGGATGTCTTTCCCGTACAAAGTTGCTCCTTTTAAACATTATTTAAAACAATACCATTATCTCATGGATTGGCTAATTTTGCATATATGTTATAATCATGGATATGTAGGTTTTTGTGAGCGTGATTAGAACAACAAAATGATCTTATTATCCCCCTGAGTTGTCAGCAAGGGATAGTGAGGTGTTTGAACTTCGATCTACTATTCTTTGAGGATGGTCGTTCGTTAGTAAAGGAGTTCAATAGTATAAACATGGAACTTGGGTGTCGAGGATGGTCGATTCCAAGGGAGTTTATACTAGGTGATGACTTGTATCCCATGAAGGTGCAGCAACTAAGCCTTGATTTAGCAATGACTATTGGAGAGTTAGATCGCATTAGGATAATTACGCATGCACGGGTAGTGAAACCCATGTCATGGTGCTCTTTATTACATGCTATTTACCTCTTTAATCTCTATTTCCTTTGAAAACAATTTAGTTTAATCAATCTTTCAACTACTCTGTGATAAATATTACTCTTACTACTTTTATCTATATTTAATTACTTAAAGAGGTTTCCCTTTGGGTTTGATCCTTAAGTATAGTGCAACGAGGCTTCCACTCCTATGGAGTGAGGAATTAGTGCACTTCTTTTGGTAAACTAAGGAGATTATTCTCTTAGGGTTTTTCGTGGTGCAACATTTGTAGCCCCATCAACAATTGACGTCGTTGTCGGGGACAAGGGTAGTTTAATATTTTCAGAAGTATAAGCATAATTAGGATTTTTCTTTTCATTTACTTATTTTTCATGATACTATTTAAGATTCTCTAGAACCAAATGCACCACTCACAAACTTTCTTTCTCTTTTTAGATACTCCTAACCTATGCAAAGATCCAGGAGTCTTGATTCGGGATTGTTATTTGATCCACAAATCAATAGAACCCTCAAGAAACTTCACAAGGAAAGAACCACAGATGATACAGCGGCTACAGAAGCAGCTATTCAAGTGTGCATCGATGCAGCTATTGTGGCATAGCAAGAACTGCTCACCGGAGAAGCTAGAGAACATGCAAAGGCCAAATTTAAGACATGCCTAGAAGCTGCCCAAGAAATGGAATGCACAAAGAAATTACAAGATTTCTCCATCCCAAAAGGTACTAAATTGATTCATATAGTTCAACCTCTAGGCGACCCGGTCGAGATCAGAACCCAATGCGTCATCCATTTGCAAAATTCCACCTTTATAGGAAGGATTAGATATGATTGTCGGGAGCATCTCCTCAAATTCATCAAACTTTACTTGATGATGAAGCTAGCAGGTGCCACAGACAATGACATGTGACTCCAACTCTTCAAGTATTCTCATATGAAAAAATCCAGGGCATGATACAATGTTCTTTGAGGAGATCTGATCAATACCTAGGAAGCCCTAGAGAACAAATTCCTATAAAACATTTACCCGCCTTCAATGACCTACTCGATCTGGGGACAGATTATAAGATTTAATCAAGTACCCAAGGAATCTCTATATGAAGCATGGGAGTGATTTAATGAAATCCTACGCAAGTATCCACACCACGTCATTCCTGAGAATCAGATCATTAAATTCTTCTATCGGGGAGTGGACTATGACACAAATAAGTTCCTCGATTCCTCCTCCAAGGGAAATTTCATGCGATAGATATTTGACAGTGCACTCAAAATCATTAACCTTGCGAGGAAGAATTAGACCCATTGAACTAGACCCTCAGGCAAGGGCATTCATAAGGTGTACATGGTATAAGACTGATCGGAACTCAAATATATCTCTAAAGCATTGAAAGTTCCCTCTCTCTCCAGCAAGAAAATCTTAAGAAGTCCTTCAATGCATACGAGAAAAATAGCCAAACTCCCCAAGTGCAAATTAGTGTGCCCTCATGCTAGTTCTGCCATGTGGTAGACCACAACACAGTTTACTGCCAACAGCTATACACTGTGTTCTATGAGGATCAGATAGGCCAGTAGTATATACTTACTCAAGTTGAAGATGTAAAGTCAATCCATAACATTCTAAGATAAGAGTACTATAATCCAAACCAAGTACACACCCATCCTGGTTTTCAGTATGGGAACCCTATGGGAGCCAAAGTTCCCAATCAGACTGCAACACAACCCACCCAAGATAGTGTGCCATAAAGTATAATGGCCCGCGCAACCAGGAAAACTCCAGGTTCAATTTTCCCAACCACAACTACCAGCTGCGGTAGCAATTCTAGAATCCAAATCTAGCTCCACCACTACATATTGAGGCCATGCCATCACATGACCCAATGAAGATGCTTCAGGATGTGATGGAGTCATACCAGACACAAGTTGCCAATGTCACTACATATCAAAAGGTATGGGAATCTCATATCACTTGACTGGCTGCTAGCCAACAACCCCCAGCGGGCACGATCACTGGCTAGCCAGAAAACAACCCCAAGCACCCAGAGCAGTTAGAGCAGTTGAATGATGTAATGACCAGGTCAGGGAACATGACACTGCACCTCTCACCCCTATGTCTGTCGACAAATTGATAGCATTCCAAGTGAATATCCAAATCTCCTGATCATTCATCTATAGGAATAGACGTCGGAACCTCCTGTGACACCAGTACAATCCAACATTAGCAAAACCACAGTAGAAGCAAGTCAAGCAGCTCCTGTGACCCCTGTATATGCACCAAGAATACCTTATCAAGGACGTTTGTTCATGAAATTTAAAGAAACCCAGAAGAAATTGCATGTTGACATTCAATTCCTCAATGCCCTAGCTGAGATCCCAGCATGGAATAAATACCTTAAGAGTCTCCTTTCCAGAAAATATACAACTCAGGTGCTTGAGATCGTGAAACTTACACAAGTAGCTTCTGACATAGTCTAAAATTAGATACCCCAAAAGTAGAAAGATCTCAGCTCGTTCAAAATAGACTACTTCCTTGGAGATGATACATGTTGTAAGGGACTTGCTGACTTAGGTTCTATCATTTCCATTATGCCCTACACTCTATACCAGTGCCTAGGGTTCACATACCTCATACCCATGAAAATGACCATTCAGTTAGCATATGCATCGATAACTAAGCCCTCGGGAATTATTGAAGACATCTCGTTGAGGCTAGGACATGACATCTACGTCCCATGTGATTTTGTGGTCATGCATATCAAAGAAGACCACTAGTTCCTGCTCATCCTAGGACGACCATTTCTAGCCACTGTGTGATCTCTAGTGGACATCGAGGCAAGCAAACTTGTTCTACGACCAAGGAAGAAGACTATTGTATACTAAGTTCTTTAAGACTTGAAGAGGGTGTAAACTCAATTGAAGCTTTTCAAGCTGAGGGCAACCTGGAATCGCAATGATCATACCCATATGATGTCGATCAAGACAATAGAGTCATGCCTACGGGCTATCCATGTACATCATCTAACCATGATCTAGGGTCCACATGTTTGAAAGATAAGGGTTCGGATACCCTCTCCGCTGGTGCAACTTGAAAAACAATACTATCGGTTAGGTCCGCGATAATAAATCGGGACGCTCACTGGGAGGCAACCTAGCCCGTTTCTTTTCTTTTTCTTATTTTTATTTTTTCTTTTATTTCCATTTCTTGTATTTTATTTTTACGAAGAATGGGAAGCAAGGAGAGAAGGATAAGGATGAGTATCAGGTCCTTGACAAGCCAAGTGAATGGACAACCGATGTGGTGAGTAAGCCTCATGATGATACACTCTCATCTACCTAGTCGCTCGACTGACAAATGGAGATCTCACGACCTTGAGAACTAATGAGCGATGTGGCGCATGGCATACATGGCCCAATGGGATTGATCTATATATTTCCCATAACTGATTTTACTTCTTTCTCACAAATAAACTAATCTTATCTTTTACAAAAAATATTATTCCATGGAAATAGTATCCATTTTTATCTCACTCCAATTATCAATATTCACTACCATATTTTGATCATGACTTTCCAAGGAAGTATTGACGTAAAGACCCTACGTACTAGGGATAATGTTTGCATGGTGTAACCACCAATTCTTTTTTCGGAACTCATAGTGTCTCCTCGAGGAAGCTATATAATGGGTGAAGTGTAGGGCTTGACAACACTAGAACTTTTCAATGATCAAGCAAAGCCCATGCTTCCATCTCTCTCGTGTCGACACCACCCATGGTGGTTGAAAACATCAACATGAACAACAAACTCCAACAAGGAGGTGGAGGCCCTCCACCGATTGGTGAGATCCCCTTCGATGAACATCTATAGTGCTATTATTCCTAAGATACATATGTCCCCTAGGATCTCCGATTCATGCACCCGACACATCGTCAGGGGATGCCACCACCAGACCCAAACCCACTTATCAATTGGTTGTACGATCAGCTGGACATCGACCGAGAAGAGGAGCGTTGGCTAAACGTGGACTGCGGAGAATGGGGCACGCGACCTAGAGCACCATCACCTCAACCAAATTAAAACAACGGCAACTGGTGACCACGTCCATGCTGGGATGAGGATGCCACCAATGAAAGATGAACCCTCATCTTGAGTTCTATTGTGTCCTCTTGGATGAGAAACACCCCTCATCTCCACCTCCCCCACTCTCCATATCAATTCGCCTCCATCTCTAACTTCTTTCTCCCCGAGGATGGGTAGAATGTTGTTGGGGATGGGGGGGGGTGGTGGGTGGTATGTCATCCTTCCCCCCACCACAACTCTACCCTTTCCCTTTCTCATCCTCAAACACTTATTTCTTTCTCTTTTCCATCCTTTATTTGCATCTGTCTTGTTTTTTATTTTATTTTTTATTTTTTGTGTAAGTGGTGACCATTACCTAGTCGGTCACTTTGATGTATGTTAAAATAGAAAATATATGAATGAATTGTCTCTTTTTCTCTTGTTCTTAAGCTAACTCATGCAAAAGGAAGTTTTAAGGGATAAACATATTTTGAACAGTTCTGAGTCCCGATGACAACAACTAAGCATCCCCCCTTGGAAGTGACAGTAAGCAAAGGGAATTTGAAAGGTCAAGCCGCATGTGCCTCCAACATGACTTGCAACAATATTTGTGAATACTCCTTTACCCTATATTAACTGAATAATTTGATATAATATGATGATCTAACTCCAATGTAGCAATAAAAGGGAGAAGCACAAGTCAACCACTTGATCTCATTCTTCTTTCATCACCTCTTACCACTTCATCATCCACAAAAAAATGAAATTTACACCATATGACAAGCCCTAAGTCCAAGGTGGCATCCCTTCCATAAATACTCTCTCTTTTCGATTTTCATCAACGAGCATGCATGAATAAAAGAGGCCAATGAGCCCAAATGAAAACATGTAGTCAATGAACTACAAATAAGTAAAAAGTCTTGAGTCAAATAGAGGAGAGACGAATAAAATAAATGAATCCCAAATAAGGTCTCAAGTCGAATAGAGGAAAGATTAGGGAATTGGATTAATGTCACGTCTTTCTCCCCCTTTCGTCCAATTTTCATACTCAGGGGATTATCAAAATTCTCCCCCAAACAACCAAATATCCCTAACTTGTGCTTACTTCTACTTGTGCAGATAGATCAGGAGTATTATTGATATGAAAGCAGTTCTTTGTAGGTCATGGGGTCTAGCGATTAGAGTAACAAACTTCAGTTGGGAGATATGCAAATGTGACTATGTGACCCCCAAGGATTAGGGTCACTTGATTGTGATTGGTGGAAAGGGGACCACGAGGTTTGCTTGGTTGGGAGAGGAAGGCCTGGAACTTAGTATCAATTGTTGATTTCCTTCTTGTTTTTCTTTACTCGGGATGAGCAAAGGATTAGTCCATGGTAGTTTGATGAGTATATTTATATCAATTTTTATATGTTGTTTTACTCATTTTTAGGGGCGGTTATGTTTCTATTTTGTAGTTTTAAATTTATATTCACTTAAATGCAGTTATTTTTCCTTTTTTGAACTTTAATGCATTTTATATTTTTTTATGCAGAATCGGCCAAGGTCATGTAACAAAGCCCAAATGGATGATTAGGCCCTCATGATGTTATGCCTCTAGGGAAGGAAGGCCTGAAAGCTTTCTTTTTTATCACCTTCCAACCACCTAGTCAAGAGAGTGGTTCTGCCATTTGCCCGACTCAAGCCACTCTTCACCCGAAGTCCTCCTAATTGTGATGACCTGGCACGCGCTCGGCATCCAGTCTATTCCGCTTCACTCCATATTGGTCAGTAAGAGAATCAGATGTGAGGTCCAAATTGACCCAAGTGAGTCACCTATTGGATCGAGTATGGGCCATGCAATCAGATGTCTTTGACCACAAGCATTCAACTTTAGGGTTTCGGAGGTGAGGAATGCATCTATAAAGGGAACCCTTATCATCCATCAAAAGGGTCTCTGATCGGTGATTAGAAGTCACATTGTGTAGCACAGAGCCTAGCGAGGAGTGAGGAGGCGACGACCGCAGTGGAGAGATTGGACTTCCTACACCAGGTGTCATAGTCTTCTCCTTCATTCCTATTATCTATTTATTGTTGTCTCTCTCCATGAGTGAGTAGACGCCTTGTGTTAGGGAATGGGGACTAGCCCTGACCACCCGTATTTTATCTTAACTTGTATCTAAACTCGACAATATAGTTGCTAAATAAATATCATTCTGCTCGATGCCCTTCTTTGCAAATTGACGACTTGTTTTGCATGTATGTTATAATCATGGATATGCAAGTTGTTGTGACTGTGATTAGAACAACAAAATGATCTTATTATCTCCCTGTGCTGTCAGCAAGGGACAGTGAGGTGTTTGGACTTCGATCTACTACGTGTCGAGGATGGTTGGTTGTAAGTCAAGGAGCTCAGTAGTATATAGTGAGCTTGGGTGCTGAGGCTGGTCGGTTCCAAGGGAGTTTATACTAGGTGACGACCTGTATCTATGAGGGTGTAGCAATTAAGCCTCAATTTAGCAACGGGTATTGGAGAGTTAGATCTCATTAGGATAATTACATAGGCCTGGATAGTGAAACCCCACGTCTTGGTTCTCTTTATTACCTGTTATTTACCTCTTTAATCTCTGTTGTTTTTGGTAACAATTTAGTTTAATCAATCTTTCAACTACTCGGTGATAAATATTACTATTACTACTTCTGAATCTATTTAATTACTTAAAAAATTATCCTTTGGGTTTGATCTTTAAGTATACTGCAATAAGGATTCCACTCGTGTGGAGTGAGGAATTAGTGCACTGCTTTTGGTAAACCTAGGAAATTATTATTTTAGCATTTTTCTTGGTGCAACATTAATAGCCCCATCATCCCTCATTGAATTCTTGTCCTCCTATACTCTCATTCAACCTTTATAATACACATGTGTTTGCCATTTTGTTGTAGAAGCCACAAGGGCAATGAAGGGGGCATGGGTTGTGGCACGCATGGAAGATGTAATCCTAGTGGAAATAGGACAATGCAGGAATGAGGGAGGGGTGGTGTTTCTACATACTAGAAGTGGGTTGATGATTGGAAAGAATAGTTAGAAAAAGCGATAGGAATTAACTGAAAAATGGAGGAGTTACAACAAAAAATCCTCTTATGATACATACATATGTATTATCGAAGGATGATGCTATTGATTTATACTCATATGTTGAGAAACATTTGCCTTCATTATTGAGAATGTAATAGCAAAACATTCAAATACAAAACTAATTTAGCTAAAAGTGATAAATAGGTACCAAAGATGAACACCTTGGATGCCAAGTGAATTGATAAAGAAGATTTGTAATGATATGACTAGGTTGGTTATATCTTTGGCTATAAAATTTTCAAATGATTAAAGGATACTACTAGTATTCTATGATCATGTTGTAAATGTTGTGTTGGGCGACAATATTAGAGTCTAACGTGTGATGGGTTCATTATATATAAGTTTATGGTTGTTATAGTGACCAAAAATTGGATAAAGTCGGTGATATTATTGATAAAGAATATGAACCTCACAACGTTAATAACCGATAATCCGCAATGTCCACCAACAACAGCCTCGGAAGTCAATGTTTGGATAACTTGTGAATTTATGAATTTGGGTCTTGAAATTCTGCCATATCTGGAAGGTTTGCGCATGATCTATAGGACTGAATGTAAAACTAAGTTTTAATGGACGGAGAACTAGTAATTTAACTTCCATTAGCATCAACACACAATTCAAATAGCCTGCCGCTAAGATAATGGAACTTATTTCGGTTTGAGAACAAAACGTGGGTTTGGCCCGTTGAACATCACAATGTGAAGGACACGACCCGAGATGTCTGCTAATAAGTACATAGAATTTGCTAGATGGCAATATCATGTGGGGATCTCGTGGTGTTTGGTGGACCTAGTACAACTGCACGGCTGCTGAAGACAGTGCTCTCTGTTAATACTTAACAAAGAAAAACTATTGGCAATTCGCACGGGAGTGCATGCCTAAAGGAGACAATAAGGCTTTCAAGTCATAGAGAAGCTTAGTTAATCTACGTTGATTGCCTACCATATGCCACTACCTATGGGACCGTACGATACTTGTTTAATGGTTTCCAGCACCCCGCCCACCGAAACCAACGACAGAGATCATGATCTGGGGTGCAAACCTGTGTCTGGCATTGAGGTGCACTATTATATGGTTAGCATTTCGCTTTCAATAGGGCCTGGATTGGAGTCTTCGCGCCTGAGAACCAGAAAGATGGTTTGTTTTAAGTTTTCCCGCTCTTGTTTTGGTCCTTTTGGATAAAGGACAGCGGCAAAGGTTGTTAAGAGAGGCGCTAAGTGAGGAGGATCAACATACGCAGTACGTGGTAACAACTGCCCATAGGCAAAATAAAATAGTTAGAGTTTCCAGGAAAGGAAGTTATAGGTAGTAACTAGTAAGTAATATGCAGAGAAGGAATGGACGAAATATGAAGGTCAAAGGTTTTATCCCGATAACGTGTGGCGGAAAGTCCTATACTAGTATACTGTAGTTTGCGAATTCTTTTCTTTTTACATTGTTTGGAGCTCTAACAACCATATCAGGATTATGTTTCCTTAACGCACATCTCGTCGTAGGTTAGAAAGATATAGGCAATTTGTTAGTCTACCTATTTATAAGTATCAAGTGGCGGAAATGAAAAGGAAACTGTCCAACAGTAACGTATCAAATCAATTAATACCAAATAAAAACGAATATAATTATCAATAAACAACTTCACAAATGTAAATATGAAGTAGCTTATGGTAAGAATGAAATACGGTTTCAATAACATAGCTGGTCTATGGTTTGAATTTGAACTATGATGGGCCAAAAATACATTACATACACACATTCATAACACAACTACTCCGTGTTCTCACACTACATACAAAACATAAAATTGAGTTATCAATGACATTGTACATTTCTATGTTTAGTATTATCTAAGACTCAATTACAACAAAGTTTTGGTCGGCTATGTGGAATTTTTTTTTTCAATCAGCTATGTTATAAGTTACATTTTGATAAAGACTCAAAGATTTAAATTTTAAATCACTCCTTGTATGTGTCAGTGTTGCACATGTCTAAACCATCTTAGGCAACCCCTATGTAACTTGCCATCATTACTCACTACCCCCATGTTATAAGTGCACATATTCTTCTATTCTCCTAAAATCTAAAACGTCGTTCTTCTTTGATTTTATAGCCACTAGGAAGAGTATATGTAAAAACTGCTTGAGGTTACAACGCCGCCTGTACTCTGTGTGTGAATTTATGTATATATAATGACATCGTACATGGTATTTTCTTAATTCAACACCTATACTATTTCTATAAGTTACTTTTTTCTACATGCATTGCAATTAATGTAACATCAATGTAAGGTATCTGCAAAAGTGTTTCATAGAGACACAATATACACATGCTATCAAAGATAGCAACATGCTATAGGCACATATATGCATATATATTTTACAGAAGCACGAGTAACAAATTAGACTGACAGTCCTTTTAGAATAGCAAAACTTAAATTACATAAATATTAAGAATATAAAATTCACGTTTCCACGATACTGAAACAAACATTAATTCAACGTTCGTCCCATACTACAATATACCAAAATGATGAAAAATTGAATTCAAACCAGATATCAAAACAAGTTTACCATAATGCAACGTTGCCATATTCTATACACATTCCCAACAATAAACTTTCAACGTTCGTCCGTCCTTCTGGGGTTGGGAGCCTAAGCTAAACGCATCAGCCAATCCACTTTGGAACGACAAGCATTAAGGCAACCGACCACCACCAAACCATGACCTACCCAATGACCATGCGTACGTTTTGATAGAAGAATTAATTATAGACAAACTGATGGCAGAAATCTCGTGTGGGAGCAATCATAGCAATCACAAACCATTGTCTCCATGTATTGATACACATTCATTGTTAAAACAAGAGCGCATTGATGAATTTGCTTCTCCAACAAATAATACTGACCTAGTTGTTTATATCAATCAATGAGAGATAAATTAGGAATAAATAAACAACAAAACAGCACCTTTGTTTGCCTACACGAGCCCCACACCTCTTCCCACTCCATTAATGCTATACAACCCAAACCCCTTCATGAGTATAGAACACAAAGGGTCCACCCCCACCAACACGCCGCAACGGGCTCCATGCACCCGTTCCTCTTCCCTAATGCATCTTCCTTTTTCTTTCCTATATCATCATTACCAACTGTAATTAATCCCACAGTTTCCGGCTTCTAGCCGCATACAGTTTTTCACAATATTCAACACAAGTCAAAAACGAAAAGAAAAGATGACAATTGATCATATATCGATTGAGCTGAGCTGTCCCGTATATGGATATGTATGGAAACGAAACAACCGAACGGTGGCAGAGAAAAAGCTTGAGAAAGAAGGTAAAGGCGTCGGTTTCGGTTCAAGGCATGGCTGCCCTCCTGGGAGTTCCTTTCCGCTTCCTCTTCCTGAAGGAAAGGATGGTGCATGGAACCTTTGCATAACCCGGAGTTGTCGAGTCTGATCCGCTCAGAGCAGGTGAGGATGGGACCATTAAGCCTTCTTCTGAAGGTGAAGATGACTCGTTGGAGTCCCAAGATGGATAGTTGCAATTCCTACTCTTGTAGTAGATGGTGCTACGCTTCCGAAATTGTGGTCGAGGGGACAGAGGGATTTGGCCCGGAAATTCAAGTCCAACGCCATGTGCACGATCTTCATCTGAAATCTGAAAGAAAGTGACACAACAGTTTGGACGTATAGTAATAATGCTGTCGGAGACAATTGCAAAGGTCAACTAAAATGGAAACGCTGAAACTGAAATATGAGTCTCTCAAAACACACTGGCAATACCTTGCACGAAATTGAGCAGAATCGATTTGGTTCACTGATGCTTTTTTGGCAGATCTCACAGCCTCGACCCTCGCCCATGAGCAAGGCTTTCGAATTCCTTTTGGGGTTAAGCAGGACCACCTTGGCACCGTTCACAGTGAAAGGCTGCAGTTTGCCAGCATATCAACATAAGAACAAGCATGCTGACGATCACAGATCAACAATAAGTAGATCAACAAGAAGTAGTGAAGTGATTTTTACTCACTTGTATCAAAGAACAATCGATCAGTTTCTGAATGTCTTGAACTCGAACTACATTCTGGTATACATACCTCCGGATCTGCAACAGTCGGTGACCTCTGTGCTCAGATGGGAGGAAATCCATGATACAATTCTGGCACAGGGCGAGGTCACAGTCAGTGCAGTATGTATTCAATTCATTTTTCCTGTGATAGATGTGTTCTTGACAGGTGACAAAGAACTTACAACGCAGTAGAGGCTCCAGCCACATCGGCCTGTTGCGCTTCTGCTGCTCATCAACAATTCTCGCCTGTGCTTGTTGCTTCATCTCCTTGTGGTCACGGCCGTTGTTGAGGGAGAAGGTCACCTGCTGACCATCACCAACTCTACCCGGTGCTTGTTGCTTCATCTCCTTGCCATCATGGCAGTTGGTGAGGGAGAAGGTCACCTGCGAGGAAAGACTGGATAAAACTCAAAAGGAGAAACATCAACCACAGAAGTTGCTCTAGCATGAGCAATTCCAAACACAGATCGATACAATACCATCTCACGTTTTTGCCAGCGAGCATGAGATACACAAACGAGAGAAGAGGAAGAGCGGATTGGCGGCAGAAAAGACGAAGGGCCACACTCCACACCACAGCCAGTCAAACGCAGTCATGACTACCATATTTATAGGAGAAATTTGTTTATTGTTTTGGTGTGTGTTATCGGATTGGTATGTAGAAATGTAAAACTATTATTAGCTTTTATATTTTTGTTGCCCAAAATAACGCAAGGATAAAATTATCTAGAATCAGGATTAACTATTGTAATTTTTTATTTTTCAACAGGTCATGAAACCATCATATTATGTCTATTGTTTTATTAAATGGGAAACAAACCATGTTTCCCAAAATAGTGTGCAAATTATTTAATACATGAGAATAAATGGTTCATCTCTATTTCAAAGACCAAGAGCTTAGAAGACCAGGCAAGATGTGCACTAACAAAGAAAAAGGCCAAGGCTACAAGATAACAATAATAGACAACAAAAAAAGGAAAAGGATGTTATTGAAGCATCACTCTTCTCCATCACTTTAGGTTGTTAGGGTACTATGTGACCCAGAAAAATTTCAGATAGACCATATTTTTTTCCAAATAACTTGTCATGGTCTTTCTAAACCTTTTCGAAAGGCTCTTCAAATTTCAAGGATCTCCAAACTTCATGATGTCATAGTTCTGCTTTTAACGAAATAAGCCATGAAACAAACATATATATAACAACACCCAGTATATGATATAATGGAGATTTTTATTGTAAAATATCATGTTCCGTCTTTCTTTTCATTTCTTCTAGATGTGGGATACTGATTGCATTTTCTAGCTTCTATGATCGTAATCATCATGAAAGTCGATGATTTGTGAATTGTTCTGAATCAAATTTTCTTCAAAACCTATGTGATGTAAAACCCCTATAGTTTCTACCTTCAATCAATGTTGTCAATCTCCTCCTCATTTGCTTCTCTGGTCTTATTAGTGGCTATTTTGGGGAATGTTGTCTCCTTGGCGTGTTTTTGAATTTGTTTCTGAATAAGAAGAGTCTCTCGCCTATTAGATGATTCACCCGACCATTTAGGCTTTTATTTGTATTCATAATTGTGTCTCCATGATAGTTGTGTCCTTCATATCTATTTATGGTCATTTTTGAGGTATTTATTTTCTATAGGGTGTCGAATGGTTTTCTTTGAAGCTCTTTTTGTTGTGTTTATATATATTTTAGATTGCATTTGGCGTCTTGTCAAAGAATTAAGATTTCCCCGACAAAAAGGTCATTATGGCAACCAAGGTCCTAGATGTTTTATAGATGGAAACATGTCTACAAAATATTCAATTTCTATATTTCGTGCTAGTAAATGGAATGCGATATAATGGCTAATGAACTCACCTTCATGGGAAAATAAAATGAATATGTGGCACATGAAACACATCTGTTGTGGTTTTGGGTGCTAAGAGTGTGTGATACCCATCATGAAACCAAAATGACAGATGTCGGTGAATGGGTCACGTAAAAAGAGGATTCATCACCATGTCAATGAGGGAAACAAAAAATATAAAAGTTCTGGGAAGTTGGTGGATAAGGCAAAAGGAAAAATAGTGATCATGTACCACGTCAAGTTATGCATGGGGGAGGTGTTAGGTATCCCAAGATACCCTTTTCTATATTGTAATTCTTGATGAGGTTGAGATATTTTTATTTATTTAGAAAAAGGCATATTATGCAAGATATTAAAAATGATGAGAAAAAATACATTCGAATCAAATTATAATGATAATAAAAATAGTATGGGTGATTATCAACACCATGTGCTCATATTCTCGCACCACTGAGAGGTTAAAAAATTTGGAATAGATATACAAGAGATGCAGGAATTAATAAATAACAAACTATAAAACAAATTTGTTATGACTGCATCTGAGCTTAATTGGTAAACTAGGGTTTACCTGGATGATTATATGCTTAATTGGATTGATCATTGCTTAAATCTAATATATGATGATAATTCAATTATGATGTTTTAAACCTAATAAGAACGTTAAGTGTTCAATTTTTTGAGAAATTAGGGTTTGAGAAATATAAACCTTAGTTGGCTGAAATTAGGATTTTGATGGTACATGAGTATGGAATTTGAACAGAATAGCAGTGTGGTAAATGATTTTTCATATTTTCTACAAATTTTGTATTTAAATGAATTTTATATACGATATGGATAACTCAATCATGCATATTGGAGAAAATTTTCAAAATATTTGAGTGTTCTTTGAATGTTGTTCTCGGTCAAACTATACTTCGACCAAAATGCTGACATAGTACTTTTCAGCAGTGTAGTGTTTTATTTTTAATTATTTATTGGTAACTCCAAATGATTTGAAAATTTTAATTGGACATCTGAAACTCCATCATAAACAACATGTATAATTTTCATAATTTTTGGATGCATTTAGATCTTATCAGTAGACGAATTACAGTAACTGACATTTCTACATAATTCTAGATAGCAGTGTACTATTCTATTTTTTTTATTTAATGACAGCTTGGAATGATCTCAAATTTTAACTACAGCTTTGTAACTCAATTATACATAACATACTAAATTATCATAATTTTTGGAAAAGGTTTGATCTCTAGAATACATGAAATAACATAAACCTTTTTATGACAGAAAAATCTGCTGAAATAAGAAAAAGTTTAGTGAGGGGTCAATGTGCAATTAACCCAAACAGCTCAATTGCTCTATATGGTCAACCTAACACACAAGGAGCTCTCATAATTCATGATTCAATTTAGAGAAACGAAATCCTAGAGAGAGAGAGTTAGGGTTTGAGAGGAGAAATTGATGGAAATGCCGACATACGGTTTTGCGATCCGAGGAATGATGAAATCATGTAAGTTTAGCTTCTTTGGATATAGTTTCATGGTGAATCTTCTCTCACATGTAAAAATTCCATCCCTTCTCTAATTTGATCCAAAATGGTATCAAAACTTCCCCTTTTCTCTCTCTTTCTTCATAATCCCTCATTTTTAGGGTTTCTGAGTTGAAAGGAAGAAGAATTGGGTGAATTGCTAGGGATTTGATATGGATTCGAGATTTTTAGATATGGGATATGTTTTTAAGGTGTTTTCACACCTTAGGGTGAGTGGGAACTTCCTTTAAACACTATATTGCACGAAAATTGGTTAAATCAACCATAATATTTAATTGCTTAGTATGCGACTACAAACTCTGAAACGTCTATTTGTTCTAAGTTGTCGCAAAATGATATAAAATGGATTCTTCCTTTGTTTGAATGAATTTCAGATGATAAAATCATATTAGAAATATATACAATGCATTCTAATGAGAATTCCCTAAGTATTCGCAGAGGTTATAAGAGTAAACTGAAATATAGGGAATTTGTCTATGACTGAAATTTTTTGTATAAGTAAATAGAGAAAGTTGCTTATCTAGATCCCCTTGGTTTTGAATGATTGTTTATCTAAATTCATAATACATATATGTCAGATACTATCTTGGATTTCATTTAAAGTGAGTAGTGTTTGTTTGGTATCTCAGTGAAGAGGGTGAAACCCTAGATGCGAGGAAAGTTGGATATTTACGAATAGATATCGTGAAATCCATTTGAAGGGATTTTCTTGACATGATAGACTTTATTTTTTCAATGTTATTATTGATGCATGATATCCTAGTGAATGGCATGGAAACCCAAATTCAGCTCAGTTCCAAGGTTTCATACATATATTGATTTTATATGATTTATTGATAGTAGTCTTTATTCAGTGAATGTTTAGGTTGCATGAAATCTTTATGGGAGCCATGGGAATAAGTTGTTACCTAGTGAGAGGTGACAAGATGTGTGATGGTCTTGTGAGCCATGAGAATACTTGTACAACCAATGAAATGAATACCTTGGTCTAAGGACCTAGAGGTAATGGCTACCTATTACAGAGGTAACAATGCTATGTGATGATCTAAGGGTTTGAATAGCCAGATCCAGTAATTATGATAATGATGTGAAGGGATGAAAATTCCCAGTAATGTGATAGGGAATTGAGATCCCAGGTATCATGTGTTGTAAATATTTGAAAAGTATGTGATAGGTGTATTACACCTTTCTTTGTAGCATTTGTTGTGATTAAATGAAACCCTAAGGGTAGGGTGTTCAATGAATCAAGTATTGTGATATCAATGTTCTCAGTTATTATTAATAATTCTTGTCATGATAAGTAATTAACTCTTAATTGAGTTATGAGATGCACAACTTAAAATTTGGGTTGATATGCACGTTCTTTGAGAAATTACAGATAAGTTGTAGGTGCTATTGAAAATTATTCATATGTCAAGTAATTAACTCTTATCAGTGTAATAAGATGATAAATTGCACGGTTCTAGTGTGTATGTGCCAAGTGGACATGTAATATGTTTATTTAAGAATTTTAGTATGCCTGTATGTATAGTATATTGATTACTCAGTATATTACATTGTTTTGAATATACTTCTCTGCCAAGTTTAGAATGATATACATGTTGTATTATAACTTCAAATAAGTAGACGCAACACCATAGAGATATTAGAGTAAAGTATAAGTAAGAGAAGGGTACAATGTAGGAAGAGCTTACTAGGAATAATAAAATAATAGACTTAGGAGCCCTGAACACTGTAGAACCCCTATGTGAGGTCTGTGCCTTAGGGATAAAACGATCTAACCCTGGTAACGTCCAGTATACGGGGTTAAACGTGCTATCAGATGGCATAGGGGACGAAGCCCTAGTGGAAGTCTCCTTAAATTATAGTTTGCAGTGTCCAACATCAACCAGAAGTTCTGGTGGCACTAGAGTATAGAAAAGCCAAGAGGTGGCTTGACTCTCCTCATGTGTGCTCAGGTTAGAGGAGGAGTCCAGTTTAGGCCAGAGAGCCATTTCCCTATTACAGACTCGGAGAGTAGTCAGACTTAGCATTTCCTGGGTGTGTCCGCTAAGTCTTGTACGGTGTGATCGTAGTACACTACGAGTCTTCATATGTAGAGTACACTGCATATGATCAGGGCATAATAAAATGAATGAGAGGTCAAACAAATATGTACAGTTATTCAATCATTCTTTGTATGTTTCTAAATTATTAGTTCTCTTTATGATCAATCAAGTATTTCATATATTGATTCACTCTCATAGATATTTAGAGTATCCTGCCATATTTATGATTATCATTTATTAGACTCTTTAAAGATTACTGCTGTTATAATTAATATCAATTGCTTAAAAGTATATCTGTAATTATATCAGTACTTTAGATTGTTTCTTTGAAGTACTCATTCACTAAGTGAGTAGGCTCATCCCTCTACTCACAATTTTTAGGGAAATCACATGGACTTGAAGAAGATATCATTACATCATATTAGATCTGCCACAAGAGTTAAGTCTGAGTATAGTTAAGTTCAGTTGATCCTTTTACTCTAGGTCCTTGTAAAGAAATAAGAAAGAGTTGTAAATGATGATGTATAACATTATTCCTCTTTTAGCAATATGTGTGAATCAGCAAGTCTTATGTACTTAAAAGTATGAGGAACATAATGAATGTTCATACATGCATTTTTACTATTGAAATCAGATTAGAGAAATCAATGTTTAGATTCCCTTGTAAAGTTGGTTTATGTGGTTCAATGCGAGAAAACAAAGAGTTTGAAAGAGAAGAAAAAGTTAAGGGTGATCTTTGTATTATGTTAAATCCTCAATTTATGCCCTAATCTCATGATTAGTGGAAATTGTGAGATCGGGGTATAACAACTTGGTATCAGATCTTAGGCTGAGTTGTCAGGGACCATTAAATTAGTATGTTAGAGTCATAAGTGTGGCAGATAGGAGATGTTTTGATGTTAGCTCTGGGGATTTGAGTATTTGGATATCCTGGTCCGGCATCTGAGTACTTAGATCAACCAGTATCAAGCTACTTTGTCTATTCTTTCTTGTATACCCTGGCCAGGTATACAGTGGAAGGATGGGCTAGAGAGGAACCCTAGAAATATTAGGGTTAGAAATAAGATAAGTAACATGAATTAAGCGCATAAATATAAAATGAGATAGAACTTTCATTTCATATTGTTGTTTTATTGGAGATGAATAGAAATGCTCTTATATGTTTGAATTTAGATATTCAGTATTTTGAAATATATATGGGTCTTTAAGATTTGTTGTACACTATGCAGTTGTAGCATTTATTGATTACACTATTTGTATCAAGTAGACTAGAAATGATCTTTGAATGAACTTTCCTAAGTGGATATTCTTTCCACATGTTTGAGATTAATAGGAGTTGGTTAATCTTAAGTAGCTCTTGGCTTCAGGACTGTAGGTTTGGCCTAGTCTGGCTGGAAGGATGCATTACTGGGATCTAATGACTCCTATTAACAATATGATAAGAGTAGACTCTAGATAAATTAGACCCACATCATAGTGAGAATGTACATATACTAAGATGTTGAAACATATGGGAAAGAGTAGAATAGCTAAGAATCAGTTGGAACTGATATCTGAGACCCAACTTTGGGGCCTCATATGAGAAATCCTTAATTGGGAATAAAGGAACATGACGTAAGGTTCAAATTAAGTTTAATGATTAATATTATATGAACTCTAAATATGAAATATGGAAAAGATATGAGAAAAGTATGTAAGGGACAAGGTAGTAAGAATCAATCATGAGGAATGGATTATATAGCTGAGTATAATATTTTTATGTACTCCAAAGCAAAGGAAAAATAGAAGAAAAGAGTTAAGTATATGATAAGTAAATATAAGTGAAGAGTCTTCAGAAGAGTTAAAGTAAAGATAATTAGATAAATATGTAAATCATTAGACTAGGATAAGAAACTAAGTTTAAACAAAGATAAATGTTGGAAATGATGAGCTTGATTAAGGAATGAGGGTTATGATATAATTGAGAGCATGGAATGTATAACTTTATTAATAAGTTTAATACATTCAACCTTACTACCTTTGGATTCCAAGTCTCTATAGAACAACAAACTAGTTTCTAAAAAAAAGTGTAGCTTAACAAAATGAATAAGTTATACAAAGGTAGACTATACTCAGGAAGGAAAAACTTGATATAAGAGAAACTATGTTTCACCCATGCATGAGTCATTTGATTTAAAATGAAGGATATGTAATGTATTAAACATGAGTTGAAACTAGTAGAGAGATTATTGATTTAGAATTTCAACTTCATATAGTAGAAGGATAAAAAGAAATATGTGCAACATGGTATACATGATCATACACATGAATAAGCAACATGATCATAAGAGAAAAGTAGATAAAGATAACAGGTGGAAGAGTAGTATATGGTAAGAGGATTAAGGAAAGTAAGGAAGGGTTTCAAACATGGTGGAGTAATATAGATTATAAAAGAAAGAGGTTAGGAGATTCAATCAAGTGCTAGTTAGTCAAGTATCCTTGTTGATAACTAATTAAAACTACATACGACAAATGTATTAATGGGATGTTTGAAGATAAGAATTCTAAGTCTCAGAATTGTCTTCTCTTCCATATATTACTTAATGAGAGAAATGTGGGAATGAAGTGATAAGAAAATGAATCATATCTGATGCATAACCACCATGGTAGAGACATCTAGTGAATTTAATAATGACACACAATATGATGATGAAACCCTATAAGGGTAAATTGAGAATGTAATCTATCTAGATGGCCAATTAAGATGAAGTAAATTCAATTGATAAGAAAAGGTAGACTTTAGTAAAAACTTATGAGATCCAAAGTTTGAATTTCAAATTAAGGGAGCAAAGTCACACCACAATAACATCATGCTACTGATAAAGGCCAAACCCTAGAATATTAAGAGTCGTAGTAGTTCAAGGGTTGTCACTAGTGATTTGACCTTGAATACTAGAATCTCTATAAAACAAGATCATGAAATTTGTACTATGAGAAGTAAACTAGCATTGATAGTAATCCTAGCTAATCTGAAAGGTAGATAAACAATATGGAAATTATTTAGAGCAAAGGATCAGAAATAGATTTGAAATATAAGAGGCGTGTTTTGAACAAAAGGAGAAATAAAATATGAGTGAAGTGTGTTATGAAATAAATTCTTACAGTATTAGTAAGAATGATGAATAATCTATTCATACCTTGTATGTTTCAATTTTAGGGATGTTTAATCTACATGATTAAAATGAGAAGGATAAGTAGCAAAAAGTAAGTAGTAATGAATGGGGTGAGAGATAAGAGAAAACAATGGCTTTTAGTAATATGTGAATTTGTTTTTAGAAGTATAATTTGTTGAAGGTATATTAAGGGATGTAAATTAGTTCTACGTATGATTTTAGTGTACATGTGCAAGCAATATGTTAATTAAAGGTGTCTGATAGTTTAAGTCATTCATACCAGTAGTCCATCTTAGTATTGTACAATTGTGGTATGGTGATATGGGTTGAATGATGATGGAACAAATGGAGGGTTACCCTGAATAAGGTAGTCTTACCTATTCACTCATATGAATAGAAGGGATGATAACCATATTGTATTGATATGTTACCCTAATGAGGTGTAGCTTGTTATACCTAGCTTTAATATAACTAAGCGATAGTAATTGGGTATGAATAGTCCTTGAATGACTAATACAATTATGGAGTGCTCTGTTACTATTTTTGAAACCCTAGTATGCTATAACCCGATGGTTACACCTTGAATTATGTGTGGGTTCATACTTGAGAATAGTATGGAATGTGATGGTAATGCTTCACCTTATGCATCCATGATCCAATGGGTATGCCGTGAGTAGTAATGTACAATTGTTGTTGAATCTAGTTTTTAAACGCAAGACTATTTTTCTATTTGAGTAGCATAATAGTAAAATTCAAAAGAACATGGTGAACTCTCTTTTGAGATTTAGAGGTAATGCATAACAATAGTACATATTTAGCAGTATGAATTGAGATAGTTGGATTAGATTATCGATGTTGAGGTAACACCTCAAGAGTATAAAAATATTGAAATGGTTTTTTCTCTCTCTATCCTATGATTTATTTTGGCATAGAGAATTTGTTTATAATCATTGAGAACTATTTCAAACCTGTTGTGATTTAGTAAAGGAATAAAGGACTTAATGTTGAAAACTGCATTCAAGTATGAAATACAAGAATATAATGACATGTAAGATTTCAAAAGCTTAAAATAAACCTTGAATGTACTTTACTTACATATTTATGTTTTGGGGATGAAACCTTTTTAAGGGGGGAGAATTGTTATGACCGCATCTGATCTTAATTGGTAAACTAGGGTTTACCTGGATGATTATATGCTTAATTGGATTGATTATTACTTAAATCTAATAAATGATGAGAATTCAATTATGATGTTTTAAACCTAACAATAACGTTAAGTGTTCTATTGTTTGAGAAATTAGGGTTTGAGAAATATAAATCCTATTTGGCTGAAATTAGGGTTTTGATGGTACATGAGTATGGAATTTGATCAGGATAGCCGTGTGGTAAATGATTTTTCATATTTTCTAAAATTTTGTATTTAATTAAATTTTGTATAAGATATGGATAACTCAATCATGAATTTTGTAGAAATATTTCAGAATATTTGAGTGTTCTTTGAATGTGGTTCTCGGTCAAACTATACTTCGACCAAAATGTTGACAGAGTGCTTTTCTGCAGTGTAGTGTTTTATTTTTAATTATTTATTGGTAAATCCAAATGAAATAAAAATTTAACTGGAGATCTAAAACTCAATCATAAATAAAAATTAAAAATTTCATAATTTTTGGATGTGTTTAGATCTTATCAGTAGATGAATTACAGTAATTGACATTTCTATAGAATTTTGGATAATAGTGACCTACTAGATTTTTAATTATTTAATGGAAGATTATAATGATCTAAAATTTTACCTGACTCTTTTTAACTCAATTATACACAAAATTCTAAATTTGCATAATTTTTGGAGAAGATTTGATCTCTAAAATACACGAATTCACATAAACCTTTTTATGACAGAAAAATCTGCTAAAATAAGAAAAAGCTTAGTGAGGGGTCAATGTGCAATTAACCCAAGCAGATCAATTTCTCTATATGGTCAATCTAACACACAATGAGCTCTCATAATTCGTGATTCAATCCAGAGAAACAAAATCATAGAGAGAGAGAGTTAGGGTTCGAGAGGAGAAATTGATGGAGATGTTGACCTAGGGTTTTGCGGTCTGAGGAATGATGAAATCATGTAAGTTTAGCTTCTTTGCATATAGTTTCATAGTGAATATTCTCTCACATGTCAAAATTCCGTCTCTACTCTGATTTGATATAAAATGGTATCAAAACTTCCCCTTTTCTCACTCTTTCTTCATAATCCCTCATTTTTAGGGTTTCCGAGTTGAAAGGAAGAGGAATTGGGTGAATTGCTAGGGATTTGATATGGATTCGAGATTTTCATATATGGGATACGGTTATAAGGTATTTTCACACCTTAGGGTGATCGAGAACTTTCTTTAAATAGTATATTGCATGAAAATTGGTTAAATCAACCATAATCTTTAATTGCTTAGTATGCGACTACAAACCCTGAATTGTCTATTTGTTCTAAGTTGTTGCAAAATGATATGAAATGGATTATTCCTTTGTTTGAATGAATTTCAGATGATAAAATCATATTAGAAATGTATACAATGCATTCTAATGAGAATTCCCTAAGTTCGCAGAGGTTATAAGAGTAAACTGAAATATAGGGAATTTGTCTATGACTGAAATTTGATGTATAAGTAAATAGAGAAAGTTTCTTATCTAGATCCCCTTGGTTTTGAATGATTGTTTATCTAAATTCATAGTACATATATGTCAGATACTATCTTGGATTTTATTTAAAGTGAGTAGTGTTTGTTTGGTATCTCAATGAAGAGGGTGAAACCCTAGATGCGAGGAAAGTTGGATATTTGCGAATAGATATCGTGAAATCCATTTGAAAAGATTTTCTTGACATGATAGACTTTATTTATTCAATGTTATTATTGATGCATGATATCCCAGTGAATGATATGGAAACCCAAATTCAGCTCAGTTCTGAGGTTTCATACATATATTTATTTTATATGATTTGTTGATAGTAGTCTTTATTCAGTGAATGTTTATGTCGCATGAAATCTTTATGGGAGCCATGGGAATAAGTTGTTGCCTAGTGAGAGGTGAAAAGATGTGTGATGGCCTTATGAGACATGAGAATACTTGTACAACTAGTGAAATTAATATCTTGGTCTAAGGACCTAGAGGTAATGGTTACCTGTTACAGAGGTAACAATGCTATGTGATGATCTAAGGGTTTGAATACCCAGATCCAGTAATTATGATAATGATGTGAAGGGATGAAAATTACCAATAATGTGATAAGGGATTGAGATCCCAAGTATCATGTGTTGTAAAGATTTGAAAAGTACGTGATAGATGTATTGCACCTTTCTTTGTAGCATTTGTTGTGATTAGATGAAACCCTAAGGGTAGGGTGTTCAATGAATCAAGTATTGTGATATCAATGTTCTCAATTATTATTAATAATTCTTGTCATGATAAGTAATTAACTCTTAATTGAGTTATGAGATGCACAACTCAAGTTTGGGTTGATATGCATGTTCTTTGAGAAATTACAGATAAGTTACATGTGCTATTGACGATTACTCATATGTCAAGTAATTAACTCTTATCATTGTAATAAGATGATAAATTGCACGATTCTAGTGTGTATGTGCCAAGTGGACATGTAATCTATTTATTTAAGAATTGTAGTCTTCCTGCATGTATAGTATGTTGATTACTCAGTATATTATAGTGTTTTGAATATACTGCTCTGCCACATTTAGAATGTTATATATGTTGTATTATAACTTCAAATAAGTAGACGTGACACCATAGAGATATCAGAGTCAAGTATAAGTAAGAGAAGGGTACAATGTAGAAAGAGCTTTCTAGGAATAATAAAATAATAGACTTAGGAGCCCTAAACACCATAGAAACCCTATGTGAGGTCTCTGCCTTAGGGGTGAAATGACCTAACCCTGGCAGTGTCTAGTATACAGGGGTCAGAACATGCTATCAGATGGCATGGGCGACGAAGCCCTAGTGGAAGTCTCCTTAAATTATAGTTTGTAGTGTCCAACATCAAGCAGAAGTCCTGGTGGCACTAGAGTACAGAAAAGACAAGAGGTGGCTTGACTCTCCGCCTGTGTACTCAGGTTAGAGGAGGAATCCAGTTTAGGCCAAAGAGCCATTTCCCTATTGCAGACCAGGAAAGTAGTCAGACTTAGCATTTCTCGGGTGTGTCTGCTAAGTCTTGTAAGGTGTGATCGTAGTGCGCTATGAGTCTTCATATGTAGAGTACATTGCATATGATCATGACATAGTAAAATGAATGAGAGGTCAAACAAGTGTGTACAGTTATTCAATTATTCTTTGTATGTTTCTGAATTATTAGTTCTCTTTATGATCAATCAAGCATTTCATATATTGATTCACTCTTATAGATATTTAGAGTATCTTGCCATATTTATGATTGTCAATTATTAGACTCTTTAAAGCTTACTGTTGTTATAATTGTTATAAATTGCTCAGAAGTATATCTGTAATTATATCAGTTCTTTAGACTGTTTCTTTGAAGTACTCATTCACTAAGTGAGTAGGCTCACCCCTCTACTCACAATTTTTAGGGAAATCGCATGGACTTGAAGAAGATATCATTGCATCAGAGTAGATCTTCCACAAGAGTTAAGTCTGAGTATAATTAAGTTCAGTCGGTCCTTGTCATTCTAGATCCTTGTAAAGAAATAAGAGAGAGTTTTAAATGATGATGTATAACATTATTCCTCTTTTAGCAATATGTGTGAATCAACAAAGCTTATGTGCTTAAAAGTATGAGGAACATAATGAATGTCCATACATGCATTTTTACTATTGAAATCAGATTAGAGAAATCAATGTTTAGATTCCCTTGTAAAGTTGGTTTATGTGGTTCAATGTGAGAAAACAAAGAGTTTTGAAAGAGAAGAAAAAGTTAAGGGTGATCTTTGTATTACGTTAAATCCTCAATTTATGCCCTAATCTCATGATTAGTGGAAATTGTGAGATCGGGGTGTAACAAGATCTTAGTGGTATAAAGTTTTATAAGTGATTATCAATCTCAGGTTCTCATATCCTCACACTGATGAGCATTTATAAAGGGGGAGGAGAAAGGTATTTATAGGGATACTAGGCCCAAAGTACGTGAATGTCATGTCGACAGTGGTATAGGTGGACTTCTTTGCTATTTTACCTCTTAGGTTTGGAGGTGGAATGGGAAAGATGTAGTGGTTTGAGTCCCTAGAGGATAACTTATGGATGGAGATATATCAAAGGCATAGCCGGGACCTCCCCACCATACTCTCTATTGTCAACATCAATTCCTACAATCTTAGCTCTCACAAATGGGTTTCCAACTAAAGCTTCTGGTGAGCAGTCCACTTGGATAGCTCTTACTAAGTGTTAACCAAAGTTATATCCTTGGTAACAGGTGGTTGAGGAGGATATGTTTATAGTTCTTGGGGGCTCCCTAGGGTTAGGATATGAATGACAAGTCTCAAAGGTGGCTAGAGCTTGGGGGGGACACAATAAATAGGTGTCATCCCTCTAGAGCATTTCAAACATGTTTAAAATGTGGTCCGATTAACTAATTAACTCAGGCAGCATAGGGAGTGCAGCGGGAACATTAAATTCCCCCCTCTATTGTCTTTCAAACACATTTTGGACGTCTTTGGTTAACTCTGGTAAAAAAGGGAACTGTGAGGATATGGGGAATGCGAGTGTAGCCCACCCCACTTGGGACTTCGTTGCATAGATGTGATTATCTAGTGAGCCAAGAAATATGGAGCAGGAAGGGAGCATGTCATATGGACACCTAGCACATTTTCATCCTTAGATGTGACATGGTCAAGTTATAAGATATGGACTTGAGTTGAAAAGCATGTCCTAGGTAATAGGGACCAGGTTATGAGACTATCTCCATTCAAAGACATGGTGGTGATGTCCAAGAAAGTTAGTTTGTAGAGGATCATCCATCAATTGGACATCTGCTCTGATAAAAAAACTTCCCACTTGTGGGAACTTTATCATCAAAATTGTGCAAAGATGCCCTCTAATCATGAGGGATATGTAGTCACTTAGTCATTTTTTGCTAATACATCAAGTGAGTGTCCATCCATTATTTTTTGAATCATATTCTAGTATTTTATCATGGATCTAGTCATAACTCTCATGGTCGGTTGTATGTGATGAATATCACATTTGAATCATCTTTTATCTTGACATCCTTAGAGACCTAACTCGGGGATCTAAGATGTAATGTTTAACATCACCACAAGGTGACTTGTAGTGCCTTAGACCTTTATTTAGGTCACTATTATCATTACAAATATAGTTCATCACTGGATTAATTTTGATTTTAAAGTTTGTTCACATATCTACATTTGATTCTTTCGTCATTCAGATTGACACTTACCACAATCACATTCATTCACCAACCAGAGTGGGTGGAATAAGAAATGGAGTATCAATAGTTTAATGTCATTAAGATGAAGTCTAATTCATGGTGAATAAACTCACTTATGATAAGTATTGAAGTCTTGAGACTAGTAGATAGTCACTTTTTGTCATTAATGTCCTAGGCTAAAGGCAAATATTTTAGCACTACTTACTCATTGAGTGAGAAGAATCATTTTAGGCAGTTATAGTCGACAAGACTTTGATAGTAACACACATCAAATAAAAGTTGGAATAAGAATTCTTGCTTGCTACAAGGTTTTGGGGGTTAATGAAAATAGTTTACTAAAGAAAGGCTTGATATGGATTGCTTTTAGAATTAGGCCTTAATTTGAATTGCTCTTTTGTCTTAATTGAGGAGTGAATTGTTGGATATATGTGATCTAGAGGAGGGTGAATAGAGATAAAACCAATTTAAAAAAATTGATTAAACCTTCAAGACATTTCCCAAGATAATATTGTAAGTATGAAAAGTAAGGGAAAGTTAGATCGAACAACCATCAAACAACACAACTATTTATAGTGGTTCCAACCTCCAAACTAGGAGATGTACATTAACTAGCTACTTGGGTCAATATCTAGGATTTTCAACCTTGTGTCACTCCTTATATTCCACCATAAGAGTTACAACAAAAGACCACCCATTTCTAGGTCAAGGGCTAAACTAGTATACATTTTTAGATCAAGGAGTCAATAACCATTGCAAGGACTTACCAATCTACCTACCAAGAACCTTCAACAAGGTCTTACTCATTCTCTTGGAAGATAATCCTCCTTGATTTTGCCACCTCATCCTTCAAGGAAGAAATCTTTGGATCACCACTTTGCCAAGGAGAGGTTGGGGACAAGAGTTGAGATCTTTGACAAGGGAAAAATGAGGAAGTTTTCTTACTTAAAACCTAAATCACTCATAATGAAAAATGGGTTGTAATCAATCTCAAGAATAATTTAGGTGGGTGTAGGGACTTTTCACTCAACTACAGAATATAAGCATGAAAGGAAACTTTGGATGCTCTTCAATGGTCTCTAATTATAGTTGAGGGCTCCCACTAGCCAGTAGACTATAGAAGTTTGAATTCTATCTATTTTAGAAAGGTTGGTTGATTTTCCAATGGATATATGTCACTTTATATCACTCTCAAATAGATAATTTGCACTTTAAAGCTACAGTATCGTCAGCAAATATTCATGGTGGGTATCTCAATCCATGACACTAAAAGATAAATCTTTCAGTGACATCGGTCGAGATACTTATCAGTTAGTATCTCAGTCAATGACTATGCATAATCAAGCCAATATATTTTTGTCAAATAGCCTACTAGGACACTCTCGACCGATGATTTTTACTGTGATAAACTTGATCACTTTTGTAAATGTACATAAATCATATAAATAAAAAATAGTCTAATCATTGATAATGTTTTATTACAAGTCATATGGTCAGTATAAATGAATTACAATGAAAATGTAAGTGAAATGCTATAAATTCTTCAAACTTCAATTTTATGCTTTTTTTTTATTTGTAATTTCACAAAAAAGGGTTCTCGAATTTGATTGTTTTGAGTGTACCTAATGATATAAAATGGTCTCTATATTCTCATGTTTAGGGAATTGGAATGTTTTGTTCTTTATATTTGACCAAACAAGTATAAATTTATACCTTAATGAATATTGTTAATGCATATAACAGGTTAGCTGGCAATGTGTTCAATAATCAACATTGCATATCATAATACACTATAATAATATAATAATTTAGTTGCGTGTTAACATGTAAGTAAATTCCTTAAATATGTCACACATATTTCCTTTTGCTAACTCAAATACAAATAATGGCTAATATCTTTAATAAGGGATGCAATTTTCTTTGGGGTAACAATTGTTGTTCCCATAACCATACATATAAATAATGTCTTATCATCTAAAATAAATATTGATTTAATGGACTAAATATGTTAAATAAGTAAATTATGGAAATTAGTGCATAATAATATAAGAAAATTCTTTTAGAAATGAATTGAAGATATATTAGTCAATTAAGTGAAAATCAATAATAAAGTTATAACATTTTGATAAATATAATTGCAATGAGCCAAAAATATCTAATAGCACCATAACTCATAAAATGAAGTCTCAAAAGTTAAATATAATATTAAAAATGGATTCCTTGGGTCCCAATTATATTGGTTACCAATTTTCACATTATTTAAACAATCCTAGATGCTTTAATTTTATGAAGGAAGGAAAATATAAGTTAAACTCCAATATGTTAAAAATTAATTAAATTACTTCAAAGCTAGAAACACATCCTAAATTCATATTCTACATACCAAAATTAGTCTAGGTTTGAATTTTCACATTAATTGAATAATTTTATCTATCCTAGTTTTATTCAGGAGAAAGAGAATATTACTTAAGATCCAAAATATTAAACAAAATAGTAAACAATCTCAAAAGGGAAAATTAATGGCAAAAATGATTTCTTCATGTCTTAATTATCCAGGATGCCAAATTTGGAATCAATTTAAAAATGTTTGAGTCCTCAAATGAATAAGAAAAAAAATTAAGTATGAAATATACAATGTACTAAATTGGTTTCCTAAAGTTGGTCAGATTAACACATGCGACACATATTTGTATGTCACCCCTAGTTTCTAGAAACATGAATATTTCCTAAACCGGTGGATTTTGATTGTACGACTATCAATTCTTCTCCTACCTCTGCATGTTGTCTTTCCCTCACGTCCAAAACACAACACGACAATTTCTTCTCCTACCTCTCTCACCATCATCTCTCCATATTTTTCCTCAATTTATTCTCTTATATCTTCCTCTAACAATTTCACCCCCCTTGGTCATTGGTTTCCTAAGGTTTCTTCCCCTATAAACCCTCAACCACCTCGGCCTTCCCTCTCCTCTACTCCTCCGTTGTTTCCTCTCTTCCTTCCCTTCTTATCACCACCACAGGTCCCTGAACCCCGATATAAATCCCCAAAAACCTCCACACTACTCCCCCATCTGAATCTGCCATCATGGTCACCCCCGTTTGAACTAGGTTATAACTTTCCCACCCCACCTGCATGTGGCGGCCGTCCCATGACCGGTCAAAAGTGTCGAACCCCCAGGAGTGTGTGCAAGTTTCTAGGGTGACTCCACAACATATAGTTAAGTCATCCTCACCACAATTCACATCTCTGGTGCTTATCTCATGATACCCCGTTCTTGATATCTTTTTCATGTGTTTTCATAGCCGCCTGTCATGTTGATGGCATGGAGTTTCTTCCCATGTGAGTCTTTGACCTTGTCTCATGGCTAGCTCAGATCGCAACTGGATGAGGAACTTCTTTACATTATTTTCTATTGCTGAGAAGCTCTAGTTCGTGGGCTCGATTCATAGATTTGAAACTCCAGTACACTGGTTCCTTGAAAAAATGAGGATGAAGAAGCCACAATGGATTTCCTTGTTATATCCTTCTCAATCTTTTCATTTATGTTTTTCATATAGGGGTAAAATTGTCTTCTCACCACCTATTTTGTCGTATGATGCATAGCTATGTATTTGACTAGATGAAGGCCAGTTGGAGGACCCCTATGCCATCTCACCTTATTTTACTTAAATGGATAATGCAATACACATATGGGATTTTCTGATTGGTCTATGCTTCTAAAACTAATATCAAATTATATACATCTCATAAAAATAAAATAAAATATGATTTGGAATCTAAGAATATAATATATCAAATTGCTTTAGTTTCCTCGTCTGATTCCAACCTTATAAATATATTTTTATTGTATTTTCCTAATTGGTTAATATATCCAAAAATTCATAACTAAAATATAGAAGTCAGAAAAATAAAGTAAAATATGCGACCAACTCATAAAATTATAATATATAAGGTGTCATGGTTGTGATAACCTAACTCACTAATAATAAAATGCAATTTTTAGGGTTTATATAATTAATGTGAACCTAATCGTAATTTCATATATGCCTTTAATAGGTTGCTTGTGGACTGAGATGAAATTAGGGTTTTGACATTGGACATATGTAGACTTCATTTGAGGTATGTTGCATTCCCTATTTATCATACTGAGAAATCACCCATTTTTATCACCCACTCTTGGTCCATTGGACAATTTAGCCTACATAATTTCTTGCTCTTCTAAGAATTTATTTTATTTGAAATATTATGTGTTGATTCTAATATTATGATCATCTTACTGATATTCTTCATTTTTTTTTATTCCTTGTGGAACCCCAATTTGATATATTGAATTATATGTGAACTCTTATGCATCTTATTTGCAGAGATTGTTGAACATTTTTATGGGTCCTATGACCCCACATTATAACTTTTGGGTGTTCTCATCCCTCATATTTTGATAACTTGCTTACTCTTTTATTATGCATCTTGTGGTGACTACTGGTAAACCGTGACATGTGTTATTGTTTGTGATGTGTAAATTACCACACTTGATAATGCACGGGTGATATTCCTACAAGTGATATTATTAGAGTAGATGTGTATCATGTCCTTCTCAGAGCATATGAGTATATGTTCCTACTTACCCCATATTTATGGTAGAGGTGTTATTTCCTACCAACATGATTATATTGTTCTAGTATCGTCACATGTAAAACACATGGATGCCTTGCTCTTATTTATCATCTTATTGCAATTCATATTCTTTTTATGTCCACTTGGATATTACTTTTCCTCTTCTATGGGAAGCCTTGTTATATTTGATGTCCCTTTTCTATTATATTGCACAATCCAATATTAATATGCTCATACCTACTTATATGCTAACAACTTCCATTTTATCTTCTCTTGTGGGGTATGCTTCCCACCCCAGGTGCAGGACATGGAGGACTTGACATGCAGGCGTGGACTTGGATTAAGGAGTTGATGCTTGGGAGATAGAGTTGATGTAGTTTAGATACACCTCTACTTAGATCATGATGTTGATGCTTTCATGTAAACCAAAGTGGGAGAATATTATGCAACTTTCATAAATTGAATAAGTCATGAAATATTATTCCACTACTATACTTTGGTCTTTTGTATGGCATCATTTGAAGAAATGAAACATTTACACCTATTTCGACATGTTTGTTAGTATGTTTGAATAGATGGATTTATTCATCAAATTTTAGTAGGGAGTGGATCCCCTATCAGGTCCCACTCCTTATAGTTTGAGTACATTATTTGAAAAATCTAACAAAGGACAAGTGGAAATAGTCCAATGATATAGAAACATACATCTAGAGTGAAAATATAACATAGAGAAAGTAATCGATAGACATTGTTTTATAATACACACCTCCTATCTAAAACATGCTTAGCTCACAAAATAAAAGTATAGGACACGCTAGACTGAGATCTAATCCTCTAGATCATGATCATAGTTGGCCGAGTGCAATCCACGAGGTCGGGAGGCACGGGATGAGATGGGATCCTTGCTTTCGAAATTTGTATGGTCCCGGATCGAGTCTATCACTAAAACTAAAACAATTTGCCCGCAAGCGTACGAGGTACTGTTGTAGTATAGATCAAGGGCAAGATGCGGGGTCGAACCACGGAGATAGAGGAGGCGCTAGAGTTAGAAGGTGTGAGCTACGTTCCTGTTGCGGAGAGTAAGGTTTTTAGGGTTTTAAGGTTGGTGTGTTGTTGATTAAGCTAAGAGAGCAAGTAATAATAGCAATATGAAACTAAGTTATCAAAAGGCTAAATTAGCAATCTAAGTTAACAAGCTATCTAAACAAGAGCAAGAACAAACTATACTAGACTAAGCAAGCAACTAGCAATTGAGAGTCTAAGTTAACCACTAATCAAGATCAAAGACCTAAATTAACACTTAGCTAGCAAAACTAGGAAATCAACTAAGTTAACTAAAGCAATTGAACTACACTAACATTCACAAGCAAATAGAGCAATTGAGGTTTTAAGCAATTAGATGAAGGAGGTGGGCCGTTTGGGAATGTGACATTGACATTAGTTGGGGGATGTCACCATAAAAATAAATAAGCATATTTCATTCTAGACTACCAAACCAAACAACAAGGTGGGTGCTATGAGGATGTACCCTATGCTACTAGTTGGAGAACTAGGGCTAGGTGTAATTCTCATAGGACTTACCAAGTCTAGGTCTCTAGGGTAAGTGGTATTAGTCAATTGAGGACTAAGGGTAAGGATGGGAGTAGAGATGAGGATATTTGACCTCATGCCACTAGCCACCTCAGCCTTTAGGAAATCCTAGGAAATTGCACTAATCACACTTATACTAGTCACTTAGAACTCACATTTGCATGTAGGAAGAAGGTGATTATGTAGGAAGATAGGGGGCTAGCTAGGGGTCTGAATTAAGGACCTAGGAGCTAATCCTATGATAGCTACATAGAGACCAAAACATCCTAGAGGCAAATGTCTTCAAACACCACAAGGCAAGCAATCAATGTAATTAAACAACAATCACATGAACAAGTAATGGGAAATGAGATCCAAGCAAAGGCAATCATCATAGAAGTGAAATATGTTCATTACAATTTATATTCCCCCAACATGGTATCAAAGTCACATTTTTGCCCCAAACAGCCCACCCAAGGGGGCTTAGCTATACATGATCAAAACAGAAACAAAGGAGAAGGGAAAGAGAGCAGGAAATGCCATGGATGGTTGATGAAGCTTGACTTCTTCACCTCCTTGCTTCCAGACACGATCCTCCTCCTCCAATGGTGCCCAAGAGCATGGAAATGGTGGAATGGATGGATAGAAACTTAGAGAAACCAGGTTTCTATGGTGGAAATGAGTGGAAAGTGGATGGAAATGGGATTAAATGCAAGGAAGTAGGTGGATTGGAGTAATGGAGGCAAGGGAGAAGCTGGGGGCGGCTAGGAGGTGCTCTCTGTCGAGCCCTAGAAGCAGCTAGTGCTTATATAGGAGCTAGGGCTAAGTGGGGGTAAAATAGGAAAAACAGTGAAAAGTTGTATAGGGTAGGTGATCACCACGGTCGTGGTGGGTGTGCCACGGCCATGGCGAGGGTAGTGGGAAATGGTCGTGGGGGGTGAACACAGTCGTGGGGTGAAGGAAGTGGTGAGATGGTGGTGGCCACGGCCGTGGCGGAGTGCCCTGGTCGTGGTGGGTAGCATGCACCACGGACGTGTTGGGTAACACGGTCATTTTGGAGGAGTTGGAGGTGACCGTGGGGAGGGGCCACGGGCGTCTTGATCAGCTTCGGCCACGGTCATGGCGACTTGGACACGGTCGTGGCTTTCCGGGAAAATTCCCTATTGGCAACTGACTTTTCGCAATTAATTCCCACGACCGTGGCAGGGTGCCACGGCCGTGTTCTCTTCTCTTGACCACGACCGTGTTGATGGCCACGGTCGTGTTGCCTTCACTGGCCACGGTCGTGGCTGGGAGGCCACGGTCATGGGCGATCTAAGGAATTCCATGTTGCAACCTGTTGGAACTTGGCAATAAACCCACGACTGTGGCATTGGGGCCACGGCCGTGGTGAGGCTTGACTTCTTGATTTTGCTTCTTACTTTGTCAATTTCGGATGTCTTTGCTCGGGGATGATTCTTGGCCACTGGAGGTAGGTTGAGGGAGACTTTGGGGCCTTCTTTGGGTCCCTCCTTCTCTCTCTTCCATCTAAGCATGGTCCAAGTACTTGAAAAATAGTGCAAAGAACATCCATAAGCATATTTGCAATGATAATCATATTGGGGAGAATAACATGTAATTCTAATGCATTTGAATGTGATAAAAGTACAAAATGACACAAGATACAGCCCTAGAATAGGGTTGGATCAATAGTCACTATCAACTTCCTTGTATCTTAAGGTGGAAGGGTGTCAGGTTGAACTCTCAGGAACGCCTTCCACATCAACATCACTATTTTCAACATCATCACCATCACCATCATTTTTTTTTGAACATTTAAATCACCAATGACTTCATCAATCATCATCTCTACATCCCTATAAGGTGGTTTTGCATGACTAGGACATCTGGTATGAATGTAATTATCATTCATATAGCCATGTGAAACAAGGGCACGGTGCTGGAGAAAGCTGAGCTTGGTGCCCCTTTCATAGAGAACAAGATCAATAGGTAGACTTATAGAGAGAAAAAGGGCTAGAGTCATGTTAGAAGGAGGAGGAGGAGGTGAAGCTGTATGTAGAGATGATGATGATGGACCAGAAAAGAAATTGTATCATGAGTAGAAGAAGATGGGTAATGGGTAGTCGAGTAGAACTAATTATATGCATAAGCATCATAGTCAGTGGAGTGAAAAGAGGGCTGGTAGACTAGATAGGGGTGATGATAGATCAATTTCTTAGAAGACATGATATGAGCCAGATCATCGTGCAAATGAGTTTGAACTTGCTTGTGTTAAGTGTTCTCATAAATCATATATCACATGAGTTTCACATTGGATAAAGAGAATGAGAAATGAGTTGAAGGGATAGGATATGAAGGTGGAGGTGCAGGTTGGGTTGGTATGGATGTGTGGGTGGTGAAGCTACTAGGCTGAGATCTAGAAGAAGATGCACCAGGAGTTAATACGGTACTGATTAGAGATTTCTTGGTGAAGGTAATGTTAATTGGAGTACCTCACATGTCTGATTGATATTGTGGCTCAAGGAAGAGATCATTTTCAGTGAGCCTTTTGAAGAGTCCACAAATAATATTTGGATAGGGTTGATGAGTGTCATGGGTATTTTGTTCAGAGAAAGAAGGCTTAGGGCAAAGGGCATAATCTGTCAAATCATGCTACCTTTTCTAGTGAATCCCCTGCCTCCGCAGCTGTTCTATTATCCGATCTTAGTGGACTAAGGCCATTCTCAAACAATGAACATAAAGAAGTCCGAGTAGTCAAAATAGGTTATTCTATGTAAAATACACCTAGCCCATTTAACCCTAATTCCTTTTAGCATGTAGAAGATGATCAAAGAAAATTTTTCAGCTATATCACTCTATTTTTTCTTGGGAAGGATTTTTTAAGATTTTGGAACTACCCTAAAGGAGGAGCCAAATTGCTGACCCCACCTCGGTAGTGGAACCCCCTGCCCCCCTTCAAGTTCCCGCATATTGGGGGTAGTGTGTAAACTCACACAGGGGCCACCATGTGTGATGGGACCAAGGATTTCTCAGGCTGCACAACTAAGGATTTGAACTTGGGTCTCTACTCTAAACACCACACTAATTCTCCACTGTTCTACCACCTGGGTGGCCTTGGGATGGATGTTGGAATTGACAATAAAATCAAGAAGAGGAGTTTTAGGAGAAAGAGATGAGGTTGAGGGAGTTTATCTCTTGATGTATTAAACTTAGGCTTCTTCATTGTCATATGTTTAAAGTTTTAAATGAGGATCAAAGTGATCAAATAGATTTTGAGGAAAAAGAAGATAAAGTGCATCATCATAAAATTAAGGTTTGGATATATTCATCACAAATTTCAAAAAATAGTGATGAAGGCTTTCTTCAGAAATTTGAAAAGGTATTCCCATGATCATGGACTTCAAAACAATTTGTTTATTAATAAGAGGGAGAATTGTCGAGTAATTCCAAGATATATTAGCATAAAATTCATCGACCTCCTGCTTGATAGAATCAATGTTTTCAAAGATACAATGATAAACTAGCCTAGTTTCAAGGAAAAGATGATTAAAGAGAGAAGGAATGGCATATGTTTCTAAGTTAGCTCTAGGTATGGACAAAAATAGAAAGGTTTATGAGGTAAAAGAGATTTATACCTATTAATGGCTTGCATATGGATAATTGTATGCCATTGAATCTCATGATCTTGTAGAACGTTGGTGGAGGGTTAGATATCCTCTCAACACTAAGGTTTGTTGGACTTTTTTCATTTCTTGTAGAGATAATACATAAGAACAGAAGAAACATGGGAAAGGAAGAAGAACAACATGAAACTAGGGTTGGATAGTGAGATTGATGAGAAAATGGGCTAGATAAATATAGGGGTTCTAGAATAGGATTTAGGAGAATGATGTAAATGGGAATGTCCTATCAGGAGTGTGTAGTACAGTTGAACCAATTGAGAGGGTTCAGTCTTAGATATCATGCTCTTAATAAGAAATGTGCCATAGTGACATCACCCAGGAAGGAGTTGAGAGAATCTAAATTGATAGCCCGGTTTAAGAATACCCAGAAGCTCT
This sequence comes from Alisma plantago-aquatica, assembly GCA_963693085.1. NCBI lineage: Eukaryota > Viridiplantae > Streptophyta > Magnoliopsida > Alismatales > Alismataceae > Alisma > Alisma plantago-aquatica. The sequence goes on along the minus strand of OY856409.1, from coordinate 1,380,066,331 downwards.
GTTAACTGAGATATTTATTAGGACAACCTCGATCAATGAACTCGTCTATCCAAAAACAAACTAGTTTATCAAACCCGGTCTAAGACATCCTATAAAAATTTATTTATGAGCCGAACATGTATTTAAGTGATATATGGGAACAGTTGGAATCATAAACCATGTTCAAGCATGAAAATGATTAAGTTCTAAATTTGTCAATTTCCTCAAAAGTACATGTAACAAGGTTGTATGTTCATAACAAATTTCATTTTCAGCACAAGTTGATAAAGATAAAGATAAACATGATAGAGGCATATATAGATCATTTTAACTGGGAGACTTACTAAAATCATCAATGGTAGTGATAAGAAATTTTGATCTAAGATCTAGAGGTTTACTGAAAAATATTTGTGAGTTTATTTCTATGTCCACACATGAGGTATACATATGTCTTTCTTAGTAATGTGGTCATAGAGGAAATGATGCAAAATCTGCATATGTTTATATCTACTATGCAATACAGGATTGTAAGACAAGTTAATTTCACTAGTATAGTCACAAAAAATAGGAGAAGCATCATAGAAAATATTGAAGACTTGGAGCATTTGCTTCATACATAGGACATGCCACAACAACTACCAACTGCTATGTATTCAAAGTCAATCATTTCTAGAGCCATTGTGTTCTACTTTTTAGGGAACTAAGAAACCAAACAAGGTCCTAGAAGGAAGCAAGTGCCACTTGTGCACTTTCTATCAACTTAGGACTTGGAATAATCCACATTGCTATAAGATATAAGAGTAAAGTCTCTTAACTTAGGATATCATAGTACGAAATTTAGGGTTTTGGATAGGTAGCTCAAAATCCCCTTAACAACTACAAGATGAGATTTTCTAGGGTTTGATTGAAATCTAGCACACAAACAAACACTAAACATGATATATCGTCTAGAGGCGGCTACCAATCATACCTCTGTAGATCTTCTCATCTACCTTTACACCTTCTTCATCTTTGTCTAGCTTGGCATTGTTAGACATATGAGTATTAATTGTCTTTGCATCCTCCATTTCAAAGAGCTTGAAGAGTTCACTTGTGTACTTCCTTTGATTGATGAAGATATTTTGTTTCTTAATTTGGAATCCAAGGAAGAAGTTAAGCTCACCCATCATGCTCATCTCAAATTTACTCTACATGAGAGAACTAAACTCGTTGCACAAATCAAGATTAGTTCCTCCAAAGATAATATCATCAACATAAATTTGGATAATCAAGAAATTGCTATAAGTGCGTTATAAAAAGAGAGTAGAGTCAACTTTTCTCATGACATAGCCATTCTCAATCTAAAAGTTCCTTAATCTCATACCAAACTCTAGGTGATTTTTTGTGTTCATAAAGGGTCTTTTGTAATACATAAATAGGATTAGCATGCTTGTCACGTTCAAAGATAGGAGTTTGAGCCACATAGACTTTCTCTTGTAAATCTCCATTTAGAAATTCACTTTCAACATCCATTTGATAAAGCAAGAATTTTTTCTGGCTAGCAAAAGCAAGTAGCATTCGAATAGATTCTAGTCTACCAACAGGAGCATAAGTTTCATCAAAATCAATAAATTCACGTTGATTATAACCTTATGCTACTACCCTTGCCTTTTTTACTACCACTTTGCCACTTTCATCAATCTTTATCCTATAGAACCATTTTGTACCAATGATTTTTTTATCCTTTGGTTTTGGCATTGGAGTCTACACCTTGTTCTTTATTAAACTTCTCAAGTTCTTCTTGCATGGCTAGGATTCACTCATCATCCTCAAGATATTCTTTGACATTGTTGGGCTCAAATTGTGAGATGAGTTTGTTGTATGCTTGTTCTTTATTGAATGTAGCTCATGACTTCACTCCTTCAAAGGGGTTACCCATGATGAGATCCTCCAGACGATATTTTGCAAAGCAGGGAGTAGAAACCTTCTTTTCATTCTCTTGTAAGTGTTCTACTTTAACCATCTCTTTAGCTTTGTTGTTTATGTCTAACTTCTTCAACCAAAGAATCACTTCATCTAGAACATCCAAACAACACACTTTAAAATAAAGGATTTAGTTCCAACAAATTTAACGTTGATATATTCTTCAGCTTTAGAAAATTCAATGTTAAATCATATATATTGCTCTACTAGTAGTGTTATAGCAATGAAAGAAAGCCTTGTATGATTGAGCATCAAATTTTTTGAGAGAATCTTTGGTGTTCAAAATAAAACATGGAAAACTAAAACATTAAAAATTACAATTGATGTCTTTTTGCATGTCATTACTCACAAAGGGATTTCTTAAGTAAAGGATGTGTAAGAACCCAATTTTGCATAAAACAAGCAATGATAACAGCTTCAGCCCATATCTTTTTTGGAGTATCATACTCCAAGAGCATTGTCCTAGCCATCTCTTGAAAGTACATATTCTTCCTCTCTAAAAACTAAAAAGAAAGTTCTAGTAAGATGATTAAAATCATCCAAAATCACTAAACAATATTTTCTACCATAAAATGTTTGAGTTCCCATGGATCCAAATAGATCAATGTAAAGAAGATCAAGAGATCTTTTTGTGCCAAGGACTCCTTTGAATTTAAATGAGGAATTAGTTTTCTTTCTTAGTGTATAAGGTTGGCATTCCTCATCCTTCACAAAATCCAATTTAGGAAGTCTTTTTTTCTCAACTTCTTCAACTGATGCATATTTACATTACCAAGCCTATGGAGACACGCAGATATATCATTCTTATCCACAACAAGGGCTTAACTAACTACAATATTAAGAAAGCTCAAAACAATAGTATAAAGATTATCAATTAAGGTTACCTTATATATAACAATGTAAGTGAGGGAATCTAGAAGCAAGCATTCTATAGAAGTAAAGAGAACATGATAACTATTACCATAAAGGTTTCTAACACTAATTAAATTATGTTGTAGGGCAATTACATTATTTATGAATGATGAATCACCTACATCACCCGCACATATGACTTTAACATTCTTGTTATCCCTAAAAGCCACCCAACCTCCTTTCTTCTTTGTAAAGGCGTTGAAATGGCTCTTCTCACCAGTCATGTTCTTAGAGTAACCACTATCAACAATCCATTTTTCTTTTAACTACAAGGAAAGGAGAGGTGGGTACCCAATTCAAACTTTGGATCTAGGGTTATCTTGGGGACCCATTTCATGTTTGGGTTGGTCCCCTTCTTCTTGTAAAGACAAAAAGTAGAATAACGGTCATCACACTTACAGTGACCACAAACCATATTTTCTATAAAGCAAAAAAACTCTTAATGGTATATTGGAGGTCCCTTACACTTTTCTTGCTCTTTCCCTTTCCTTTTTTCCCTCCCTCATATCCCAAACCAATACAACTGACTTGTCATGTAGAGTGTTCTTGGACTTCATTGAGAGACTTCTTCCCTTTCAGATATTTTTTCAAGGAAGCTCTAAGCATGTGATTGTCATCACTAATATTGATAATGATAGAAGAAAGACTAGAAAGATCATCTTAAGCATGTAATAGATCGGCCTCTAAACATAGGGCTTCGGTAAGATAATAATCAATTTCAAGAGTAATTAGATTCTTCTTTTGTAGGCAAAATAGGTCTATATTCTAGATAATTTACTTTGGCCAGAAGTCTAGCATTTTCATTCCTAAGAAAATCAAGCTCAAAAAGATAAGTTTGATTTTCATATGAAAATCCATTTATTGTATTCAAATAAACACCATTTTTTATTTCTACACCATTGAATTGAAGTTTAAGATCTAGAATTTGCTCTTACAAAGAATCAATTCTACCTTTCATGTATTTTGATTTTGTTGATGATCTTCTATTCGAGCATACAGGTCATCAATAATTTTTCCCAAACTCTTCTTTTTAGAGTTGCATTTCAAATAGGAATAATGGGAAGCACGAATCACATCAATAAGAAAATCCTTGGAAATTTTATTGAGATTTACCTCACTTATCTCAACCACTTTGTCACTTGTGCTAGCCATGAGAGCCATGTGTCACTCATATTCATTTGATCTTGAATCACTTGAGGAAGACTCTTCACAAGTGGCACGGGTTTCATGTTAGCTTTTCTTTCTTTATTGTCCTTCTTATTAAATGTTTCCTCCTTGTGGTAGTCCCCCTTCTTCTTATGGATACTTTTCTGGTGTTTCTTCTTGTCTTTTGGGCTTTCATTCAGGTAGTGCCCCATTTTCCACACTCTTAGCGCCTAGGAATAGAATAGGAGGAGGGGTTACCCTTCAAGTGCTTTCCCTTGGGTTAGTGAGCTTTAAGATCACTTTGGGAGCCATCTTCACTTGAGGAGAGAGGAGATTGGTTCATGACTTGTTGTTTCACAATAGTTTCAACATAATCTTTGAAAGAAACCTCTTTCCTTCTCTTGCCGTCTTTCTCTTCTTGTCTTTCTTCCTTTCTTGCTTATCAAGTCTCACCTCATGAGCTTGGTGATTGCCTATGATATCTTCAATGGGAATAGAGGAAAGGGACTTTGTTTCTTCTATGGAAGCCATTTTCTTGTTCCAGTGGCAAGGAAGAGACATAATAATTTTTGAGGTGATCTTTATTTAGTCCATAGTGTGACCCAAAGAAGTAAGGACATTGACTAGAGTCTTTATCCTAGAGTACATTTCAGCCACACTTTCTTTCTTCCCCATATTGAAGCCTTCAAAGAGTTAGATGAACATGTACACCTTGATTTCTTTGACTTGCTTTGTGCCTTCATAGGTGATGCAAGCCTTGTCATGAATCTCATGGGATTTTTCCCAAGATTTTTTGGTTGAACTTGGTTGGGATTAGGGTAGAGTAGAGAATGGTAATAGCTACATCATCTAATCAAGCCTTTTTCATGCTTGCATCATCCCACGTTCTTATCTCACCAACTTGATCCATGTAGGGAAGACCAACTACCCTCTACATGTCAAATCTCATACCTTGAATGTATACTTGCTTCCTCCATTTCCAATATAGGCATTTGTTCCAAGAAAGATATGGGGACGCATGGAGTAGCCACCCTCTATGTTGAGAGAATCAAGCATATTTTCACCCTTCTTCTCTTACTTGTGGGAGTAGTTTGTTGGAGAAGACCTTGCTTTGATACCACTTGTTGGATCTATAGGCTCTAGAGGGGGATCAATAGAGATAAAACAACTTAAAAAAATGATTAGATCTTCAAGACATTTCACAATATAATATTGCAAGTATGAAAAGAAATGGAAAGAGATATTAAACAAGCAACAAGCTACATAACAATATATAGTGGTTCTATTCTCTAAACTAGGAGATGTACAACCAATACCTAGAGGGGTCAATCTCTAGGATTTTCAACCTTGTCTCGGACCTTATATTCCACTGTAAGAGTTATGACAAAAGACTACCCTTTTCTATGTCAAGGCTAAACTAGCATTCCTTTTATAAACAAGGAGCCAGAATCATTACAAAGACTTACTTATCACCTACCAAGAATCTTCATCCTTCACCAAAATCTTACCTATTCTTGTAGAAGATCTTCTACCTTGATTTCACCACTTCATTATTCAAGGAAGAAATATTCAAATCACCACTTTGCTAGGGAGAGGTTGAGAAGAATAGTTGAGAGCTTTGACAAGGGTACAATGATGAAGCTCTCTTTCAAAAATCCTAGATGGCTCATGATGACAAACATGATGTGATCAAGCTTGAGAATGATTTAGGTGGCTCTAGGGGCTTTTCACTCAACTACAAGGTATAAGCATGAAAGATAACCTTTGGATGTTCTCCAAGGGTATCTATTTATAGTTTAGTGTGCCGTCTACCTAGTAGACTATAGAATTTTGAACTCTAGTTGTTTTAGAGAGGTTGTGTGCTTTTCCAACAGATATAAATCACTTTATATCACTCTTGAATGGCTAGTTTGCATTTACAGTTAGAATACCATCGAATGAGAGTCAGGATGGGCATCTCATCCGATGACACTAAAAGACATGGCTTTTAGTGCAGACTTCCAAGATACATATCAGTTAGTATCTTGATCAATGCTTATGCACAATCAAGGTAGTATCGTGTTGACCGATAAGTCTACCATGATAATCTCAGTTGATGATTTTTGTTGTGTTAAAACTTGATCACTTTTGAAATCTACATAAATCATCAGCGAAAAATAGTCTAATCGTTGGTAATGCTTAGTTACAAGTCATATGATAATTACAAATGATTTACAAGAAAAATTAAAGTGAAATGCTATGAATTCTTTGATCTTTGGATTTATGCTATTTTGGACTTGTAATTTCACAATATAGTGTTTGTGAATTTCATTGCTTTGAGTGTACCTAATGACTCGAAAGTTTCTAAAAGGAAATTCTATATATACATGAATCGAATGGATAAGTCATCATCAAAATATGGGCAATGTATAACCCTTAATTCAACATAAATCATAACAAAGTGTCTAAATCTCAAGGCTCCAAGGTGTATACTATCTTATTCAAACCAGAAGACCATGAAATGCCTTTAAAAATGGCTTAAGATTCCAAAACTCAGGGATTTTGGTGTAGGAGGCATCTTATCTGATTCGTCAGTTGAGGGACACGTCGCCGACCTACGGAACCCCCTTTTGTGGAAGAACTAGGGTTGGGGGAGGAGTGGGGCACCACCACATTGTCTTGTAAATGTCACTATCAAAGAGGTGTGTATTAATCACACACCCCTCCTTGATTTCCTTTATTAGTGCCCCTTAGAGACAATAGTTTCATCACACATCAAAGGGATAAATGTATATTTTGGCATAGCTAATCTAAAGCAAAGGGGAAACAAACCCTTTATCAAGATTTTATGAGAATGTGTTCATGTTAGTATACCTTTCATTTATTCCTTTAAGATGTTGAAATGGACTTTTTTTTCTATGTATGGGTTGTCTGTTGAGAGTGGGTGAAACTTTAGGTGTGTGACTAAAGCAGTCGTCTTTGTAATTTCCCATCTAAGGATAGAACATGGCTACGTTGGAGGCCATATCTAACAAAGGAGGATAGGGCCCACCTGGGTGGAGATCGTGTTATGGGTATTTCAACCTCCATTTCATTTTTGTTGATACTAAAATGATAAGTGAGGCATTACATTTCTTATACCAACAAGTCAATGGTTTGAAATTTTGCCAAACCTACATTACACCATTGTTTAAAGAGACGACACAAATCCCCAACTATAATTGCATGATAGGTGTTCCTCTTAGTGTGCTTGTGACTCCACACTACATCTTCTTATTCGTCTAATGAGTGTGAAAAATTATGTCACTTCTTCATTTATGAGATGATGTGGTACAATGGTGAAATTTTGTAGAAGCTATGAGACTTTTTCAAGTTAGAGTTGTGTGCTTCAGGCTGTCGTGACTAATACAGTTGTTTGCTAGAATTTTTTATGACATTGTTTTAGAGTACATGACTTATTGTTTTAGTGATCATGTGTCAGCACAAGTTTCTTGTTGTATAGGTTGTCTTTAGAGTTGAGTGCATCCTTCCCCTCATACTGTTAAAACTATCCTAATGCCTGGAAAATGCATAGCACAATGGGATCAAGATGGTGGAGTTGTCTTCCTGTTACAATTATGGATTGCAATGCATATTGGATGTGTCAGGTTCATGCTACCTGTGGGAAGGAATGAGTTTAGTATGTTTATATCATAATTCCCATATTTTTAGAGTTGGTATCATTAGATCTAGAGGTCATTTGGCATGATGGATGATACTTTTGACTAAAATAAGATGTTTGGTGTAGCTAGGTTGTAGTAGGCAAAGGCATAAAGTCTCAATCATTAGTTGTGTATAGTATCACAACCTTATGTTGCGCATAGATAAGGCTTTGTGCATAGTATTATATGCTGGTATTCTTTAGACACTTTTTACGGCATCATGTGGACATTGGCATGTTGGATGACCTTCCAATGAAATTGAGGAAGGATTTTCCCATCAATCAAGTAGACAACCTTTAAGATCTTCAGTGATACTAGATTCATCATTTGATGTTGATTGTGAAAGGCTATCCTTAAGGATATGGGGTTTCTATGCAATATGAAGTGCATTTTCTGATGTACATGTTCCTAGAAGTCACCAATATTGATGAGAGAAGACTACACGAAAGATTGGATTCTTAGTTTTACCCAAACCTTTTTTAGGATTTTATTTTGATTTTGTTTAACTTTTCAGTATTATCTATATATTTTCATGGAGTTGTATCCATCCATGACGTGCTTGATTTGCAATCCTTAGCATGATTCCATGCAAGGGCTCAAAACTCTTGAGAGTAGTAATCTACTCTTTTTCGAGCACGTCAACCCATGAAGACATCAAATGGAGGTGGTGATGTAGCTAAGGACATCGAGTTTGGGTGGATGGGTTCTTTGTACTTTCCTATTTTATTCCTAAAACCATTTATATTGAAATATAGTGTGGGTTTTGATAGAGGTCTAGGAATCTATAGAGATATCATAGAGGCAGCACCGCGGAAGAAACAAATAAATTTGTCTCTCCACTTTTTCATCCATGGACCTCGTCAACAACATTGTAGTAGGAAGGAAGGTTTGTGAGTTTGTATCTTTGTTGTAGACAATGAAAGTAACCAATCTCTATGGGTAGAGAATGAAAGTAATGATGATGTAGATCTGTTACTTGGCCTATAAAGTGTCCACATCTTTATGTCATTCAGGTGGATGATAGGAAACTCCACTTTATGCTCCAAGAGATGGTGTGGAGGGAGTTTCCTTTCCATTGACAATATTCTAGTGTTGCATAACCTCTTCTCTCCCTATTTTGTTGATGATAATGATGGTTGGTCAAAATCCTCTCAAAGGTGCCTCCTTTTTCTCATAAGAGTTCCTCTAAAGATTTGTCAAAGAGTGCCATACATATGTCTGTAAAGTCTGGCCATCGAACCCCTATATATATGAAAGGTAGAGAAGAAGTCCAATAAACCCTAGCAAATAAAAAGAAACAACGGCCATTTTTCAACATATGCCTCTAGAATTTTTGAAAGGGTGATAAGAATTAGCCTTATTGATCAACTAGACTAATCCAATTGACTGACTAGAATGTCCACCTAATTAGTTGGAATCAGCCTAGTCGATCGACCAGATCAGTCTGGTCGGCCGATCGGCCTGGTGTAGTTGTGCTACTGGACCCAGTCTGGTCAGTCAACCAGACTCAGTCTCATCAGCCAATCAACCTAGCCAATTGTCCCATAAATGACTTAATTAATTTCCTAAACTTTTAAGAAACCAATTAATCATATGTGCATGATTATTATCCTCTTCCTAATGCATCCTATGACCCTATAGTCTCAAAATTACATTAGTAGTGATATTAGAAATTATATTACAATTTCATAGACAATGATTGGTATCTAATAAGACTTCCTTGTCACCTAAGTAATTGGAGAAGTTGGAGAACAACTTCAACCTAGTATTGTGATTAGTGTTGTAGTGATTGTGTAATCCGTTTGTCACATATATCCAGATCAAAATTGAGGCTTGGAAATCCATCCCCTTATATGCAAATCTACTTTCTTTAAAATAGAGTAGACTATTTAAGATATTATGAGTTCAATATCTTATATCGACTCACACTGGGCATGGCTATGCATTTCATAGTCTATATAATCAATTTTTCAGGATATCCCTCCTAAAGGAGGGATGAATTCCATCTTCATCACTCATAGTATTTCCATGTATCATATTATATCCAGTCACTGTGTTTATGGAAAATCTTATTTCATAGTCGCATTGGACTAGTGTCAAAGTACATAGAACATGTGAATATTGTAGTTACTTCATATCTAAGCATCACAATGACCATTGTAACTTTGATATATGACACTGATATGTCATTATTTGATTTCCATGTGTTAATATCTAGGTGGGTCGATCCATATAACTTGTTCACTAACAAGTACCTGCGTATCTAAGTCAATATCCAATATCATGACATGGTTATCAATCACTGAACATTCTAGTCTTGTGTATTGTTGTTGTCCTATACTATCCACAACAATAACAACTTAGGGACATAACAAGAATGAGTAATCTTATTATACATATGATGTTATGTTTAGGTCCTCAACCCCAACCATATGTCATTGAGTTAAAACATTCTTAGGATGTTATTAGGTTCATTCATTATCTCAATATTGAAGTATAGATAATCAGTGAAATTGTCTTTTTTAATAATCAAATCAAGTACAAAATAACCCTTTTACAATAATCACATGCTGGCTCTATTGGCCAACTTGAAAGTCTAGTTGCCCGACTGGACATACCAGTTGATCAACTTGAAGGTCCAGTTGATTGACTGGGCTAAAATTAGGCTAATCAATCAATGTCTAGCCCATTCAGTCGACTAGACAAGATCAACTGATCGCCCAAATGGCTAGTACATTTTCCTGCCTAGACTAGATCATAGAATTGGTCGATTAGATCTAGAATCTGTTGACTCAACCCAATTGTTTGAATGTGGACTACTCAAAAGAATCCATTATCCTTTTCATTTCCTAGGGTTTATTAGAAACCATGCTTCCTTCCCTCTCCTATAAATAGGGGCATGACAACCAAGTTTTTGGTTACATCATTATACATGTGAACCTATATGTCATTACCTACAAAGAAAAAGAGAAGGAGGGTTTCTGTAACTCTAGCACATTGACAATGGAAAGGCTTCTCCTTCCTCATCGGCCCTTGTAGTGTGATGTAGAGTTCCTATTGTCTACATAAACTACGTGGAGACATATGAGTATTATGATTATGTTGTGAGAACATCATTAACATCATCATTGCTCCTTATTAATTGTGAGAAACAATGCCATACCTACTTCACATCAAGGTTTACCTCACATTCCTTCCTTCATGATATATTGTATTGATAAAATGTATAAGTGGGAATCTGGATTTATATTTTTATTGATTTTGTTGTGAGTGTTGCCTCCATAATTCCCAACAGTGGTCTTAGAGCCATATTAATCTATGGTATATCCTATTTTACAATTGATATGTTTAGATTTGATTTTATTCCCCTTTTCTATCATATGTGTTGTGAATGACAGAATGTTAATAAGCATATCTTGTTAATCCCCACATGCATCGCGATGTCAATTTTTGATATGGGGTACGGGGTTGACTATGGAAAGAATGCTACTTTTCCTAGTGTGTGATTAAAATTTCATAGACCATTTTAGGGACCCTTCCATAAAGATTCTACGAGGGGAGGGAGACATCCCCTTGAATCCTTCTTGCTAAGTGGGCAATAGGATCCTCACACATGGGGCGCTACCCTTGTGTACCCTACCTAGTTTGTGTGGATCTCAAAAATTGATGTGTGAGGATTATCTTTCATAGAAAGAGTTTCAATCATTATTGATATATCAAAGGATCATACATGTCGCCTTCAAAATATTCTTTGTTTGGTGGATGTACATATGGTTATGGACAAAGTCTCCTTTTTGTTTGTGCATGATGTGGATGTCAATGGATCCTTTTTGGACATACATGTATCCATCTTGCATGTTGAGACTCATCTTTGGTTCCTTTTTTTTAATGTTTTCTATTCCTTCTTATTCCCCTTGAATGTAACTCAAAATTTCTAAATATCTTCTATTAGATTGGAATACAATAAGTTTTGAAGGACTTGGATTTGTGAGGCAACCGTGAGGATCCATGTAATCACTAATGTGGTGCAACAAATTTGGAGGTTCACATGTTAATGATGCATGACATGCAAATGGACATTAGGTGGATAGTAAACATTCATGTCACCAAAGGATTCAATTAATATGGACATAAAAATGTTGGATGTTTGTGAATTAAATTTGTGGACTGTGGATATAGTGTATATGACACATGTTCTATATATATATATATATATATATATATATATGTGTGTGTGTGTGTGTGTGTGTGTGTGTGTGTGTGTATGTGTGTATATATGTATATGTGTATGTATTTATATAAATGCTCAAATAAAATCATGACATCTAGATGCTTTACAATGTGAAACACACTTGAAAACCTTGATCATATAAGTGTGAGCAAGCCAAAGTGCGGTGCATTGTTGATCCTTGGGATGTTTGAGAATAGGCATGTTGTTTTGCTAAAGAAGGGTGCATATTCTATTATGTTGGTCTTTGGGTCAAACATAACTAGGTGATATTAATAGAATGAAGCACCTAGAGTCATACATATGTTTATGACAAAGAGTTGTACATCCATCTAGCAAGAGTCCCATTAGATGCAATTTGCAACTACTACCTACCTAAATAGTCATTTTGTGGATGATCAATCTAAGATGAATTATTACTTGATGAAATACATATATTGTCTCACTAGAAGATTGTATGATGCAATATTATAAATTAATATTGAGGGATGTTAATTTTAAATAAAATAATGGGATACATATTTCGTTAAATACTAAATTAATATTAATAAAATGTTTTAGACCAAATATTAACTCTTGCAAATACTTCTAGATCAAATGGAAAATAGTAACTACAAGTTTCAACTATGATTGGTCTTGATAAAAAAAACTTAATGGAAATAACTTCCATGACTAGTTCAATACACTTAGAATTGCTCACAAACACGAACCTATGCTCCATGTCTTGAATACACATATATCAAATGAGCCATCTCTGAATGTGCCTAAGGTGGTAAGAAAAGCTTATCATAAGCATTCTGATAACACCATGAACATCAAATGCATGATATTGTGCTCCTTGAATCATCAACTTTATAAGGAACATGAGAAAATGTAACTTGTTGAGATGATAATACATCTAAGGAGCTTGTACTAAGAACAAACAAGGCAAGAGAGGTATTATGTCTCGAAAGAATTACTTAACTATATTATGGTAGAATGTGATCCAGTTGGATCCCATGAGCTCAAATTAATTGAGTGTGTGGAAATTCTAGAGATTCTTTGCTTTCAGTCCAAGAGTTGGCCAAGTATGTGATCCAACAAGTGTTGTTAGATTCATATCAACAATTTTTCATGAATCACAACATGAACTCACTTTGCGAAATGAGTATCAGAGCTACTTGGAAAGTTAACAACAACCAAGAGGAAAATTAAAGACAAGCCAAAATCTATGTTGATTCTTAGTAAAGGAAAAGGAAAGCCCAAGGAAAAAGGAAAAGCCAACAAAAAGTTTGGTTAAAAGTCTTCGACACTTAAAGAAAAAGGAGTGAGTGGTCACCAGTTTGGACACTGGAAGAGAAATCATGCTCTCTACATAGAGGGAATGAAGAACAAGAAGAAGGGGATGGGGATATCTAGTTCTAGCTATATGTTATAGATATAAACTATCAACTTCTTCAAGATGGGTATCTGATACTGGATGTGGATCTTACTTTTGTTCAAATATGCAGGATCTGAAAAAAAAAATAAACCCTTGAAGAAAGGAAAGGTAGAGCTACATGTTGCAAATGGAATAAGAGTTGTTTCTACTACTTTAGGTAAGAGTTATTCTCCAACTTCTCAAATTACTTGGGTGGCAATGAAGTCTTCCCCGATACCAGTCATTGTTTGTGAACTGATACTATGATTTTAGACATCATTATCGATGTAATGTGAATCCTATAGGATTCACGTGAAAGATGAGTGTAATCATTGACTGACTAGAATGCCAGTCAAGTGGAAAGTCTAGTTGTGCGACTAGACATATTAGTGACTGGATTTTCTAATCCATCAAATGGATGGTCCAATTGATTGACTGGGCCAAACTCAGGCCAATCAGTCGACTAGTTATCACTAGTCAGTTGATTTGATAAGATCAGCAAACCAACCAATTGTGTAGTCCAGTTGTCCAACTAGACATGATCAGTGAATCGGCCAATTAGATCTAGAATGTCCAAACCAACCAATCACCTGACTAGATTGTGTAGTCGGCCGACTTGTTGTCTACGAGCGTATTGCTCAAAAGTGACTACTACTTTTTCATTCCCTAGGGTTTATTAGAAACATTTTTTGATAAAAAGGGACATGAAAACCAAGTTTTTGGTTATACCTTTAGACATACACATCATGACTCACGAGGAGAGAGAGAAGGAGGTTTTCTATAATGATGGCACATTGCCAACTGAAAGGATAATCCTTCTCTACTAGAACTTCTAGTGTGATATGGAGTTCATGTCATTCTTGTGGTTTACTGGACACACAAGTGTATTATGATTACACAAGGAGAACATCATATCATCTTTATGTGTTCCTTATTCATTGTAAGCAACGTCACCAGATCTGTTCTGCGATAAACTATATCACACATCCCTTCCTTCCCGATATATTGGTGTTGAAAAGATCTCCTGGTAGGAATGTGGATTAAGTTTTTTATTGCTTTTTATACACCTATAGCCTCTATAATTCCCAACACATACATCATGGGGAAGTGGTTCTTTGACTCTGAGGGTGTGAGCAAGGTTATGGAACGCATAATGCATGGGAATTTCCTAGACTTGAACCTCCCACAATAGTCATTTGATGCATGGGAATTGACTAGACTTGAACCTCCTACAATAGTCATTGTAGAGTTTGTGGGTTCATTGTCTCTATCAAAATTACTTGGTTCAGAATTTTAGGATCATGTCTTTCCTGTAGACCCATTGGATGATGCATGAGGTGGAAGGTTGACTTGTCTTGGATGAAAGCTAAATATACTAATAGAGAGATCCTTCATGGGAGTCTCTTAAGCGAAGTGGGCTCATTATCATTGTTTTGATGGGTAGAGAATGAATGACATCCATTGGCACGCCCAATCAGGAGCATCTTCATGAATAAAAGTAGATGTATACTCTTTTTAAGTTACATGGATTAGAAGCAAATTCATTTGGTGAATGACTTGCAATAGATTATGATTTTTTTAATTATTAGCTAGGGTATGATAGTAATGCAATTCTCTATATCAAACTAAAATTTTTGATTAACCATTATCTTCTCCGATGACTGATGATAGTCATTGTCTTAGTCAACAATGGGCTTACATTATTAGTTTAGAGCAAATTATGTGTAGCTATCTTGTCATTAACAATCATAACTCTTGATGTGGCTAGCATTGATTGGAAACAAACGTATGTTGTTGTACATATCTTGTAATATCATGGAACTACCTCTATAGACTTCTTGGATGATGTATGCCCTTCCCATTTTAGGTTGATCTTACCTTGTGTGTCTGGTTTGTGACATATGCACATTACAAGTTGACTTTCTAGAAGCATTGGGGATGTACCTTTTTGGTTAAGGATCAAGCCATTTGTTCCTAGAATCATTGTGTGTGGGGTAAGACATAGAAAATTGGTTCTTCAATTGCATTAAGGGTGTAAACATAGTCTCGAATAAAATATTCCTTCGGGATATCTACCTCTTAAAGTACACAAAAGGAGGAAACCTTGATCTCAACTGATAGAATAGTTTCAGTCCCATATATGAGAGAAAAGTGTTGCACCTTTCAACATGTGAATGAATGTCATTTATGCCCACAGAGCCATGGTTAGTTGTTAGTGCAAATCATGACCGGATTCAGTGGTCTTCTAGATTATTTTTTGGAGATTCTTATTGGATGATTTGACTAAATCTTTCATTTAAGGTTGATAAGGAGACGTTGTAATAGATACATTTTTGAGGTACCTGGCTAAACACTCTCCTTTCTTATGCTCTTTTGATTGTATATATACTAGGTTCCCTTTTTCCCTGATTTAGACCTAATAGGAAGAAATTAGAGTTAAGTGATATAAGGTATTAGTCAATAGCCTGCTATATTAAGTTTGTTGATAAATTAACTAGTTAACCTCTAGTAGGGTTAATCTTAAAAATACTCCAACCAATGGGTGGTGACCTTAAATTGACTCTTTGGAATCTACCTAGGATTAGAGTGTGAAGCAAAATGAAAGCATACAAAATATTATATCATAATTGATTAAGAAAGATAATAAATGTATTAATGAAGTATTTAACATTCAAGTAATGAAATAGTATACAAAATAGTTTAAAAAAATAGAATTGACTTTAAATTTAGATTGGTCAGATGCTAATGAGCATGTATATTTTCTTTCATGTCAATTAGACGTCAAATACTTCCTCAATTTAATTAATATAGAAAGAAGTTCACAAACCAAGATTATTAACTGATTAGTTTTCTACATCATTTTCCCAATAGTCCATTGGTTGTTGATGCATCCATATTTTAGGACTTTATCTTGTGTCTTCCAGCACGTCAATCACATTTATCCATGTTAGATCTTCAGTTACTTCCCCTAGAAAATGGTTTAATGTCAAATTTGCTTATGTATGTTGTTTGTATGTTTTTAGGTGTTTAAACCATGCATGGATGGAGATGAGAAAGATGGGAGGATCCTTGGGTTTCTACACCTTGGGATGAGTCCTTGATCATCTTCCAACCTTCCATAGATGGTCAAAAAGTAATTCAAGGCAAAGGGAATCTAAGAGAAGGGCTTTGGAGCCAAAATTATAGTTGAAACCTCAAAATGGGCCATGGTACAATGCTACGGCCGTGGTGAGAGTGCCCCAATTCACATGAAAGCCAAGTTTCAAAGATGTTTACAATAGCTCAACCACCATAATCGTGGCCAACAAAATAGTCGTGGTGCTTCAGACCTACCATGGGTGTGCACCACGACAATGGTGACATGTTCCACAATGACTAGCATGAAGAAAATTCTTGTGGCCCCTCCCTCCAAAATGATTGTGGTAGCCACTTATCCCATGCCACTAATAACCCACCACAAGTGTGGTGACCACCACTACCATTCCAGAGACATTCTAAAACCATACATCAACCTGACCTTTTACCCATATCCACCTTGTCTGTGCATGTTCACCTCATACAATATGGCCATGGTGGCCAGCACCCTATCCTACTTTGTACACTGAAATTCCTAGTTTACCCCAACTAACCTAATGCTTCCCTACCAACTATATATATCTAGGAGGTGGTTGCAGAACATGGTTACACTACCCTAGCATTCATTTCTACCTACCTTGAACATTCAAGGAGCTCCACCTATTGGGTTTTAGGGGAGACAGAGAAGGCAGCAGAAATAAAAAAATTTCTTCTCCCAAACCCAGAATAAAGCAATCGTGTCAACGTCTATATAGTAGGAAAAATGGTTTGTAGATGCATACCTTGTCCCGAGGCTTGCTCGATGACGTTACCTCGCAGCTTGCACGGTCTTCACCTCCAATCTTGGATGGTGTCTGAGCAGCTCCTGGTCTCACTGGGCCTGTCGGGATTGACAACTGTCCTCTGAGTGGCAGAAGTCTCCCGCCTCCGTAGTAGTCCACACGGACCACCTGGAACTCCAATCTCCTTGTCCTACAAGGAATCGGAAGGAGTCACACCCTCATGTCGGCGTATTAGTCACCAACACACTCTCCTGCTACAAGATGATTTTCTACAATTTTCTTTCCCTTGATGTGCCTCCCTTATCAGGTAGCACTTGCTCGGGCTCTCTCTCGGTTACCAAAACCAGAGAGAACGAAAACTTTGCAGAGCAACTGGTGTTCTAAGTTGTTGTTCCTGAGAATCCCCCAATACCCCTATATATATAGGACGGTCATGGGACAGGGTTCTCTATCCTGGGCAATGCGGGATTAATGCAGGAGTAGAAGGGTTTGAGAATTTCTACAAAACAACCAATCTGCGCCAGCTGAACTGATCGGTTCACACCCTGAAATGATCGTTTTGGGTCCTGAACTGATCATTTGGGACCTGAGTCGGTCGTCTGGGGCTCTGAGCCGATCAGATAGAGCTCTGAGTCGATCAGTTCGTGGTCCTGATCCAACTTAAATTGACTTCCAAATTTGTTTCCGATTAATCAAATATAAATCCTTGTCCAAATCGAATTTGTACAAGTGAAACAAATTGTAATTGCAAAATAGTCTTCTGAATTTCCAAACTATCTTGGTTGGTCAGTTGAGTCGATCGGTTCACCCCTTGAACCGGTCGTCTCAGCCTATCTTGAGCTGATCGGTTCATCACATGAGTCAATCGGTTCACCAACCTAAGTCGATCGGTTCATAACATGAGTCGATCGGTTGGGGTAGCAGACTGTGCAAAATCAGTCAATCGCAGTTTCAATCAATCCGATACTCTAATCAATCGGTCCAACACATTGAACACTATGATATTGAGCTATCAATTGATTGGGTGTTTAATTGAACTACTAAACTCCTTTAGTAATCAATCTAAACATCATTTGTGGATAAACTCCTCTTCCAGGTTAAATCCTATGTGTATGACCCTGCAAGTCCATTTCACATTGGCAGTGAAAGTCCATAATACTTATGACTTCACAAGAAAAGAGCGGTGCCTAGTCGCACATCAGTGCTACCCAAGTGAAATTGAAACTTGGAGAACAACTTTCAATCCTACAATTCGTGAATGGTGTTACAGCAAATGTATAATTCCTTTGCCACTGATATCCTGAATGAACTCAAGGCATGGAATAGTCATCCTTTCAACTTTCATTCACTTTCTTGATCTCAGAGTAGATTGGAGGAGATATTATGATATCAATATCGCATACTGATTCACACATGCATGTGCATGCCTATCTCAATCCTACTCATCAAGTTGCCATGGATATCAAACTCCCTCAGGAGGGACAAATCCCATCTCTATCACTCACCCCTCAAAAGCCCCATGTGTCAAAGCCACCCAATCATCACCTTTATAACAACCCATGTTTCAGGACTGCGTTTGATGATGTCAAAGTGTACCCAATGACATGTGTTGAGTGTAGTGATTTCAGGTCAAAGAATCACACTCACCACCATCACTGTGAGAACTGACTGTGACTACCATGTCATGGTTCCTTGTGTCAAACTCACGGTGGGTCTGTCTGGTAAACTTGTTCTCTAACAAATACCTATGTGTTTGGTTTGATATCTCCATATCATGACTAATGATATTCTGTCATCAACCAACACAACAATCTAGTCTTGTGTGTCATTGTTGTCTATCTACCTTCCATAATGACATCCGACTAGGGACATAACAAGAATGTACAAACTCTTAGCATCTGTATGATCTCATCATTCAGGTCCTTAACCTGAAAGCATACGTCATTGAGTACTGTCATTCTCTAGACATTCAATATGTTCTATCATTATCTCATATGACCGAACCAGAAAGAATTGGAAGCTTGCATTTGATTCTTATCAAATCAATCTTAATGTATCCCACCAATCATCCCATGATTGGCTCTCAGGGCATACATACCAACAGACTCCCACTTGCACTGTGAGCCAGTCACATTTGAATCATATTCATAGTGATCTTTAAACATGTCACATATGTTATTGTGCTCTGGTGCTAACGAAGTGAGTTATAGCAACACCTTGCCAAAGTCGATATTAACTGCATGTCTCTCATCTCTTCGTTGTACGTCACACGTATGAGATGGAGTTGTCATAATATGCGATCCATTATTCCTTTGCTAACCTTTAGCCACATTGCTTGACAAAGCGCTCCTATCTTGTCATCAATGACCGGAATATGTATAAGTTCATCTCTATGAACTCCCAGATCCATATAGTATCCATTGATGTTCTCTAACACACGGATACTCAGCCTTTCCTTTTAAACAAAATCATTAGAACGTTTCTATTTATCAACAAACATTCACTTTTATATATCCCACATATATATTTTGTGATTAATTTTCTATCCTTTTCGGAAGCTTGCATCAGTGTAACTCTTTACAGTGAACCCTTCCTTATTTCCATAGAACTAGCACTTCTCAAGTACTTATCAAGTTCTTATGGTATTCTAGTAACCCTTACTGGAACTAGACAGACATCCACTCGTCATGTCTCACATACGAGTTATCAGGATGAGCATATCATATTGTCATGTCCTACATACAAGATGATAAATGTGTTTTGTTCTTTCCATGTCCATACATGCAAGATGATGGGATGTATACATACATGATAGATCCATATCTATTCTTAGTGTTCCCATTCTTCGTAAGAATTGGACACTTGGCTCTGGGATACTAACTCCATGTAACAAGGATAAGTTTTCTCCCACTGAATCTTTGCATACTAAACCCTTCAGTATAGATTGCCAATGTATGATCTCTCTTTTCAAGTCAAGAGGTTTTCAAGAACTATCTCTATAAATCTCTATTCCTATCACATAGGAAACATCTCTATCTTCCTTAAAGATAATTTCCACTTTGGATTTCCATTCTAGAACATTTCCTTTTCACATCAACATGTGGAATGTGAATACGCTCCCACTAAATCACAAATCTCTCTTTATCTTTGACATATCAGTCAAAACCTTTGACTATATCATCAAAGTGAAGATCCAGTGTTGAGTTTCTTATACTCAATCAATCATATTGATTAGTCCATTGTAACTTATAGACTTCATTTGCATTAATGGATTCATAAACCTTATAGGTTGTGTCACGTACACATCCTTGTTTTATTCCTCATAGGAATGTGGTTTTAGTATCCGTATGACAAATGTCTTAGTCATTAAGTTGCAATCATTAAGCATCATCTTTCTCAAAATGTTATCCATGTGTCTGAACGCTTAAGACTCATTTACACTTATGGATAATAGGAGCTACCATCAAGGTCATACCTTATGGTTCACATGGCAGTCATTTAGGATGTAATGGTCATAAACCATAACTCAAAATCCGGTTCCTCATATTCCTCTAGATAGTTGAATCATCACATGACCAACTCATCATATAAATAATCGATGTGTGTCTGTCAAGGATATAAGAACTCAAAACTCTTTTGTGATTCTTAATGTCCTTTATTAGTGTAGGGTATTCTTTATTTAAGAAGAAATTAGTTACTTGATAATCATCCTCTAACTCCTTAGAGTATGACTCCTTTTTATTTATAAATCACCATGCCTTAATCATGATACAATATCATAATCACTCGTAAGGTTCTCAAACATTTGGTTCAAGTATTTCATTCATTGATCTCATCAAGAAATACCAAATGTGTACTTCATCTATGATATTCTTGAACACCAAGATATTCATATTGGTATTTATCTAAACACCATTTGAAGTATTAGTATTAACTCCAATAGGTATGTAAATACATCACATGTATTATACCTAATAGGATAATCATTCTCCCACTACCACTAGTGAAGATTGATTAATCATGTCTAAGAGATTCATGTCTCTTACTGGTTCTCTAACCAAAAGAGTCTAGCTTATCCATCATATGGAAACTAGAAATGAATTTCTCATGATTTATGCTAATCTGATTGTTTGAGTTATCAATAAATTTTAGGTATCATTTTATCATATGCATACCAAGTACCACAAGATAAACAAGGCATTGCCACAGAGATTGAAACATCAACTTTATTAATTTATATCATTGTCATACAATATGCAAAAATAAAGTGTTTCTATCCATTGGCAAATATGAAATAGCAGTTCATAACTCTATTACATGCCTTCAAGGCTGAAAATAAACTAAAGTACTCCTATATATGGTGGAAACACTAGCCCCATTTATTGAGTGCTTTACATTTTATATCTTGGTATCACATATCTCAAAAATGTTACAAGTTTATTTCATGACACCTTCAGGTGGAGACGTCTGTCGCCTCCTTCTTCTTTAGTTCTTCCAGGTAGAGTGGATAATTCATTTTCCAATGTCCTGGCTTTTAATAATGGTGGCAATTGCCTCTCTTGGTCATGCCTCCCTTGGCCTTGAGAGTTGAAGACATCTTGGGTTGCTGGCTAGCATCAGAACCTTTCTTAGCCTTGCCCTTGCCCTTGCGCTTGGACTTGCCTTTGTTGATGATCATCATCACAAACTTAGGATTGTCCTTCTTCATCTGTGTCTCAGCTATCCTCAACATGCCCAACAACTCTGTCAATGGCTTGTCAAAGTTGTTCATGTTGTAGTTCATGACAAACTGACTGTAGGATTCTGGCAACGATTGTAGTATCACGTCAGTAGCCAACTCTTGGCTCAGGGGAAATCCCAGTCTTATCAGGTTCTCCACATACCCAATCATCTTGAGAGTGTGAGGACCAACTGAATCTCCATCTGTAATGACGCACTTGAACAGCGCCCTGGAGACATCATATCTCTCTTGTCATACTTGATCTTCATGCATGTTCTTGAGATGCTGAATCATCTCAATGACACCCATGTTCTCATGTTGTCTCTGCAATTCGTGGTTCATGGAGCACAACATCAAGCACTTTGCATCAATGGCATCATCAGAATGCTTCTTATAAGCATCCCTTTCTGCCTTTGGTTTGGTAGAAGCAGGTTCCTCTGGAACTGGAGTATCCAGGACATAGAGCTTTCACTCTTGAGTGAGAACAATTCTCAATGTCTTAAACCAGTCATGGAAGTTAGTCCCATTCATCTTGTCCTTTTCAAGGACCGATCACAATGAAAAGTGATTATTGTTTGTTGTCATTTGTACTACAAAAGGAAATATTTGCAATTTAGTCCAAAACTCAATTTTTGACTTATTTGATTGATTTGAAAGGTTGACGATAAAATTAGGACTTTAATTAATTATCGCTCCCACTATTTTGTTCAAATTGATAGCCCTCACCATCAATTCGTAAGATTGCAGCATACAATCTTCTAGTGGGTCAAGATCCTAAAATCCTCTAAGTCATGGACCAGCTAGGGCTGTCACCCACAACTTAGATCTTCCAGGTAGGCAACTTTTGCCAATTGCATCATATGCAATTCTTGAAAGATGTCATATGTAACTCCTTGCCATGATCACCTCCATGCCTCAAGGTGTTAGATCCTATCTAGGTCACCTTGTTAAGACTGGCCCAAAGCCAACACGATGAATATGCACCCTACTAGGACAGACCCACATATCCATCCTTCACGCTTCCACGAGATAGACGGTGCACCATGCTAGGGCGTGCCCACACTTAGCCGATCAAGCTTTTCACGTGTGTCGCATTTGGAAGGCATCTAAAACTTTAATATTTAATGAGGGATTTGGTTTTATAGGTATATATACATATCCCATCACCACAATATATAGATAATTTTTGGCACCCTTGCGGGGGAGAAAGGCACTCAGCCTAGCTAGTTAGTTTAGCTTTGATTTTCCTACTACCCTCACCATTGATATTCTTTATTCTTTGCTTAATTTTTCATACTTGTCTTCTAACTTAGCTTATGTTATTTGTTTGTGCAGGTGACAATAAGCATGCTTGGGCATCATTCACTATCTACTAATTTGGCTCTAGATGACCCCAAGATAGGTAGAAAATGGCATCAAGACTAGTGCAAGAAACACCTAGAGGCTTAGAAGGGGGATATGGATTCTCACAACCAAGAGTAGGAGGCATGTGTCCATTTGGGTCCTTTACTGCCCAAGCTACTTCATGACTTCTTTATGCCTAGAAATTACACTTCTCCAATTGCCACTAGGGTGGATCAGAGGCCAAGACAACAATTCTTCATTCCAGTGGCTCACCATTGACTTCTCCCTACATTCTATGGATATGAGAATTAGAATCCATACAAGCACATAAATACTTTTCTACAAACCTGCTCCGCCTTTAGAACTCATGTGGCCAGTGGTGACTCTATTCATCTCACTTTGTTCCCATTCTCTATTAAGGACAATGGGAAAGAGTGGTACTCTTTAAAAATTGAAATTGATACATGGGAGGTGATGAAGAATGAGTTCTTGAAGAAGTTTTATCCTATTGCTAAGTTGACCCATAAGAGGAGACAAATTACCTCCTTTAGCCAGAAGGAGAATGAGAAATTCCATGAAACTTGGGAGAGGTTCCAAAGGTCGTTGTGAGATTTCCCACATCATGAAGTACTTGTCTGGTAGTTGTTCCAATCCTTCTACATTGGTCTTTCTAAAATGGGTCAAATAGTTGTTGACTCATCTTGTGGTGGAGATTTCATGGACAATCCTCTAGATGAGTCATGGCCCCTCTTTGATCATTTGGCTGAAAACTCCCATCACCATGCTTCTAGTGTTGATGTGCATCATGATAGAAGTCGGATAGCCCCACCTTCTCCAACTAAGGATGATGCAAATATGCAAATGATGAAGATTTTGGTAGATATGGTGAATCTAATGAAAAATCACGTGTGAGGCTCTTCTATCCAATCTTCTCTTTCTCTCGAAACTCTAAGTGAAGAAGTACAAGCTTTGCAAGCTTTTGGGAATTGGAACAACCAAGGTCCCATGTCCAACACTTACATTCTAAAATGGATAAATCACTCAAACTTCTCATGGAAGCAAGGGGAAGAAGAATTAGGGCAACCTAGGAAACACCAACGACCAAAAAATGGTTTGAGGTTTGAAGAGGAAGTTCTTGGGAGATTGAGGAATCTAAATGAAGTGAAAAAGGATGTGTCCTCCCATGGACAAACAAGTAGTCACCTTGAGAAAAGGTTGGATCAGATTTCCCTTTCACTTACCCACCATGACAAGAGAAGACTACCTTCACAAGCCATGTCCAACCCAAACAATGATAGAGGTTCTATGGGCACTCAACAAGGTGCCTATGGTCCAACACAAGGGAAAGTCACCACCTTCCAGCAAAATAAAGGACCTCCTAACCCATATGCTCCTATACCACTACAACCCCCATTCAACCTCCAATACACCCAAAAACCACCACCTCAATACCAACAATTGCCATCTCAATACCAACAACCTCCACCCCAATATCAACCACCCCCACAACATTCACCATTATAAAAACTTCCACAACAACCACCCTACATCCTCCAAAATCCCAATCCACCAAACCAAACACACCACCACCAGCAACACCATCATCACGAGTTCCCCCTCCTCCCCATGAGAAAGTGAACATGGTGTCCTTCATATGGGATAGAAAGGTTGTTTAGGAATCCATAAAGGGAAAAGAGCAAATGGTCAATGTTCATGAAGAAAAATTTCTACCAGAAAGATCTAGTGAAGGTGCCAAGAGAACCAAAAGTCATGATGTCCCACTATTATATGATAGTTCCAAGTGCACTAGTGATCCTACTGTCCCACCTTTATTGGAGAAGATAACACATGTTTTTCCACCTTTTTTAGAGAAGATAACACATGTTTTCCAACCTCGTTTGGAGTTGGTAACAACACAAGCTCCACCCTATGAGTTAAAGAGTGTTCTCATGTTGTTCCAAAGCTCGCCAATTGTTGTGGAATATGTTGATGCCAGTGGGAAACTTCTTTTTGATGCTTGAGAAGATCCTTTCCCCCAAGAAAAGCATGACCATACATGGAACTTCTTGAAGGCCATAGAGAAAGGGAATACAAACATCACAACCATCATGTCTTTCCTTAAAGATGCTTGCACCAGGAAGAAGATAGTGGTGATGCCACTCAAGCAAATTGTAACACCAGAGCAAGTCCACTTCATTCTTGATTACCCCTTCCCCAAAAAGAGGAAAGATCATGGTGTCCCTCTCATTCCTTGTTACATCAACTATCAATTTGTTGAGAACACACCACTTGATTTGGGCTCCAATGTGAGCATCGTGACATATCACTTGTTTATCAAGCTTAGTCAAGAAAGAATGAAGCTTGTAGATTATGTTCTCTTGTTGGCCAATGGATCCACCAAGACACCTATGGGCATGATATACAATCTTAGAAGTGGACAAGAAAGTGGACGTCAGATACCCAACTAATTTCCTTATAATGGATGTAGAGATGAAGAATGGGAAATACTACATCTTGGGGAGGCCTTTCTTATCCACAGTGAATGCAGAGATCAAGGTGTACCCTGGCATCTTGACGGTCACTTATATAAAGAAAAAGCTAGATATATTCATGTTCATCGTTGAGTAAAGGCAAAACATAATTGATGAGGAGGAGATCTATTTTGAAGGAGACTATAGAGAATATGGACAAGGGACCTTAGAGAGTAGAGATGATGAGTTGTTGGATGAGAATTGGGACGAATACCATGACTTGAGAATCTTTGAGAGGATTTACATTGATAATGATGAAACTTAGTCTCTTGTGAAGGTATGATGGAAGGAGGAACAACAAGCATGGTTGAAGGTATAAACTTAGTGCTAGTGGGAGGCAACCACATCAGTTTGAGATTCTTGTCCTCAAAACCCTTTGTTTGTTATACTTTTGTTTTTCCAAGAAAAACACACACTTTTACTTGATGGTTTTTGTTGTCTGTGTAGGTACACTGGAAGAATGATGATGCATGGATCTCTAAGGAGAAGATCAAAGTTAAAGAGAAAATTGTAAGCAACCAGCAAGGTCATACTACCACCACGGCCGTGGTACTGACAAGACAAAATGGTCATTTTTCCCAGAATGGTCGTGGTGGCTCTACCTTGCTCACTGTACACGTTGATATCTCACACATCCTTATGTTTTTCTACCATGACTTGGTTCCTTCTTCTCTTTCATCCTAAACTTCTATTTCATATTGAGGATATCATGGTTTAAAAGTTTGGGATGGCAGGGCAGTAAGCCTTTACTTTAACTCATTTTCCTCTATGATCCTTGTTCTAATTTGTTTTTCAAGATGATCAAAAAGCCAAACTAACTCTTATACTTGTCTATCTACACTTTTTATGCTTGCATACATGCATATCATGTAGTTTAGTTTCATGCATTTTTTTGCGTAATTTTTTTAAAAAAAAACTACTTTTCATGCTATCCCATATCATTCATTGCTTTTCATGTAGATTTTGGTAATGTTTGTGTGTTGTAGATAGGATTTTCTTGTTTTATGCTTTTTATTCCCTATATGTAGCTTTAGATGTGGTTGAATGCAAATTGGCACCATTTTTCCCAACTTTGCCCAATTTTGAATATATTTGCCTAATGGTGTGTTTTAATGAATTCTCTACTTATTGTGTTGAGAATGATTATATTTTGAATAATGCAATTCGTCTATGATGTCTTTCATTAAATGAGCTCCATAGTGGAATTTTTCATGTTCTCCAAGCCTCTTACAAGTGGTTAACTATTTTGAATAAAAGTGTGATTCTTGCAAACTTTGAGAGCTTGGGATTATTCGATCCATGTGGAAAGAATGTACTCCACTATATTTCTCATTTTATGTGTGGTTTGTTTGTTTAGTGAATGTTACCTGGAGTAGCTTGCTTGGATGAAATCACACATGGATACTCACCACCCATGAAGCTCTTTGACCTAACATTTCTTCCATCGTCTTCTTACCTCTCTACCTCATGAAAGAATGTCAATAGTGCATATGTGCACATATTAGCCTTGACAACCCTCTAAAAATATTGTAGTGGTTATATCTATATCACCTTGGTGTGTCTTTCCTCTCCCTTGAGGTATACATACATAAATCACCTGAGCTTGATTAGATGCTCACCTCAAGGGCTCGAACACAGTTGGGATATTTTGAATTTATAAGGAGCCTAAACTAACACACCCACTTAGACTAACACACTGACCTACAAGTGCATGAGGTCTTGTCATAGTATAGGAAAGCAACATGAATAGGGTGGATCCACATGAAGAAAAGGGGGCAGTAGAGCTAGGCTAGTTTTGGCTAGACTCCTACTGTGTAGTCTAGGTTTCAAGGGTTTTAAGATTGATTTTGTTAATTACACTAAGGTTGAGAAAGCAAACAAGGCAATCAAACCTAAGCTAACCCTAGATAATTAAGTTCTAATCAGAAAGAAATGACAATGAAAGGAGAAAGCTACACTAAGGCTTTCAAGGAAGAGATCTACACTACACTAGACTAACAAACTAGGAAAAAGAGAAAGTAGAGACCTAGATTAGAAAGAACAAGGTAAGAGCAAGGAAAGAAGCTAACCAAGCAAGTAAAAGGAAATCAATCTTGAAGGCTTAAACATAATTTAGGTTCTAAAAGGAACTTGAAGGAGAGGTATCCCTGGAAAAACTAATGCAAAGATCCCCCACACACTGAGAAGATGTTATGAAGATACTTGAAGGGGCTTAGGTCTCCAAGGATGTAAGACCAAAAGTGCTTGTTGCCACCATCACGTTAATCTTCACCCTATACTTGATGTTTTTGTTTTTGAAAGAGTCAAGTCTAGGTTTCTAGGGTAGAAACTTTTAGGGTAAATAGGGGCTAAGGGTATTAATGGAAGGTGGGAGTGACGTTTTAGACCTCACATCACCTACATTCTGGACTTGAGAAGGATCCAAGCTAATTACACTAAATGATTCAATAATATCTACTTAGTTCTTTCACCTAGGTGTAGGAGAACTTATTAGCATGTAGGAACGTGAATAGCTAACTAGGGATCCATCAATTAGACCCAAGAGCAATTCCCAAAAAGAGCTAGATATAAGCAATTTTCTTAGAATCCTAGGCGACTTCAAGCACAAACCACAAAGAAATTTACGGTGAATGAGATATAAATAGAACATAATCATTTACAAATGAAATTACAATGCTTACATATCGATATCCCCCAACATGGTATCAAAGTAACATTTTCGACCCCAAATAGCCCACCTAAGGGGCCTAGCTACTCATAGAATAAGAAAATACTAAAATGGAGAAGAAAGAGGTAGAAGTGGCTATGGAGCTCAATGTAGATGAAGAAATCTCCCTCTCAAGCAACTACAAGGACATACTTCTCCCTCCTCCAAGGTGGAATGGCATGGGATGATGGTGGAAAGTGGTCAAAACCCTAGAAAACTAGGGTTTTGGGGGTGGAAATGGTGAAATGGAAGTGAAATGAGGTGGGAATGTCTAAGGAAAAAAATGGGGGAGCTAAGAAGGGGTAGAAGGTATCTCACCTCATGCTCTAGCCGCCACCCAAGTATACATAGGTGGTGGGGAATCATTAGATCAAGTCAGGGGTAGAATGGGTAATGTAGTATAAAAATTGGGTAGGTTTTCAAGTAGAACATGTGTTGCAGGCAACAAGTCCGTGGTGATTAGTGAGTAGAATAGTCTTGGTAGAGTGGAACGGTGGGTGAAAAAATGGGGGAAATGGCAAGTTGTTTTAGAGTTTTTCATTGGCTAGTGGCGCAACCATAGTGAACACCAAGGTCATGGTGGGTCACTGGCTACAAGGTCGTGCTGCTCCACATAGCCATTCTGGGTTGGAGTGTGTTGGCCATGTGCTAATGTCTAGCCTACATGGCCATTTTGACTAACACAGCCGTGTTGGGGTCTTCATAGCACGATTGTGCTGGATTGGCACATCTGTGTTGTTGATCTTCTTCTTTAAGGCTGAAGTAATGCCCTCTCTATGATTTTAACTTGAATAGAATTACCATTCCTTAGCACCACGATCATGTTAGGGTCTTCAGCTGCATTTTGTTCTTCAACTTTTTATTTCAGTGGTCATCTTTGCTTCACTTGAGTTTTGGTAATTGGGGTAGGTTGGGGAAGCTCTTGGATCCTCCTTGGACCCCTCTAATGGTGGAGGAATTCTAGGATCACCCTCCTCTCTTATCCATCCAAGCATAGTCCAAGTACCTAAATAACATGTTAAGAACATCCATAAGTGTATTTGACAGAAATATGCATATTGAGGGAAATATCATGTAATCTAATAGGTCTAGATGTGATTGATGTGAAATAAGACACAAGATGAATCCCTAAAATAGGGTTGTATCACCTCCCAATTCACTATTGTCACCATATTGCTCTCCTACATATAGGTTGAAGAAAAAAAAGAAAAAATAAATAAGGTATGGCTCTATGTAATATCCTCTCAAGAAAAGGAAAAAAAAAGAGTTATCCTATGTAATAGCACTCCACTCCCTTCCATAACCATTTATTCTCTTTTTATGCCTATTATGGCTAGGGTAAATCAACTCTATCCCTTACACTCCTACACAAGCCAAGTGGGTCATGAGAGGTGGATTGAAGTGTATGATGTAGTTCTAGCAAGTGAAACAACAACTCAAACCATTTTAATGTATGCCATGCATGATATAGTTTCCCTAGAGTCTTGTAAAAATTGCACTACTTACATTTTTTATTGGTATCCCATATTGGAAGTTCTTGTGCTTTGTGTTTGATTCACATTTGAAAATAGTAAACAAATAAGGAGTAGTGGATTGCATGCCTGATTCCACATGTGAACTCATTATAGCCAAATAACATCATGATGTTTGCATTTTCCAATGATTTGCTTGAATGGATTTTAAGAGAGACTAAGTTGGAGCATACTTGAGTACAAGTATGTTTTAAGTTTGGGGTGGTGATGCATTCCTATTTTAGGGCTTCATCTTGTGTCTTCTTACACTTCAATCACATTTATACATGTTAGATTGCAAGTTACTTCCCCTTATAATTAGTTTAATGTCAAATTTTCTTGTGATTGCTTTGTATGTGTTTTTTAGGCATTTGAAACATGCATTGGATGGGAAGGATAAAGAAGGGAGGATTCTTGAGTTTCCAAACCCTGATATGAGTCCTAGACCATCTCCTTATGTCCCATATATGGTCAAAAATTAATTCAAGACAAGGAGAAGTTGAGCGAATGACTTTGGATCCAAAAAGCACAGTTGGGCCCTCAAAAAGTGTTGTGGTACAATGCCACAACTGTGGTGAGAATGTCCCAATTCATAGGAGAATCAAGTTTTGAATATGTAAACAACATATCAACCACCACAACAATGGCCAACAAAACGACCATGGCACTTCTGACCTACCATGGGTGTGTCACACATCACGACCATGATGGCAGACTTCCAGAACGACTAGCATGAGGAAAATTCATGTGGCCACTCCCTTTAAAACAACCATGACAGCCACCTCCCTTGTGCCACCATTAACCCAACACATCCATGGTGACCACCATGGTCGTGTCTTAGAGCTTCCAAAGCCATACCTCAAACTAACATTTTACCCATATCCACCTTGCATGTGCCACTCCACCATGACCATCTTTACCTCATCCACCACGACTGTGGTGGCCAGCAACCCTAGCCTACTTTGTACATTGAAATTCCTAATTTACTCCCACTTAATCTAATGCTTCCCTATCACCTATATATATATATAGGTGGTGGTTCTAGCATGGGATTGCACTCCCCTAGCATTCATTTCTACCCACCTTAAGCATTCAAGGAGCTCCCACCTACCTCCATCCCATTTCCACCTTCCCCAACCTCAAAATCCTAGTTTTATAGGGTTTTGAGCATCTTCTACCATCTTTCCTTGCAATCCATCCATCTTGGGAGACGAACTGTGTGCTCCAATAGTTAGGAGGTGAATAAGGAGGATTCTTCACCATATTTCATGGCCTCATACTCATCTACTCCCTTTTCTTTCTTCTTTTCTTTCTTTATGTCTAGCTAAGCCCTTTGTGGTGGGTTGTTTGGGATAAAAATGTTACTTTATCACCATGTTGAGGGAAAAACTCTATATATTTATTTTATGGTGCTTTTCTTATAATTTTATCTTATTTACCATGTTTCTTCTTGTGTTTTGTTCTTAAAAGCATAAATTACTTATTGTTGTATGCTTGAAACCACTTAGGCTCTAGGAGAGAATGGATTGTATGTGGATATTTTAGGGATTGCTACTAGGTTCAACTTGTGGATCCCTATCTAGCACCCTATCTTTACATATACATACCCCCTCTCTTACTCTTATGTGGAAGATCTAAGTAGATAGTGTAGGAGTGTTTAATGAAATTGCCTAGGAGTTTCTTAAAATCTAGATGGTGAGTGATGAGGTGAAACACCCTCACCTCCACTCTCCACTCCTACCTTTGACTCCCAATTTCCCTAAGGACATTTATTCTAGGAACCTTGGCTTGATAAATCCTTTTGGAGTTTTACCTAAGCCCTAGTTCAATTGAGCCTCATAAGGTTGGATAGGGCATGCAAGGGTGCAGTTCCCCTTCACACACCTTATACCACCCATGGTCAGCTAGTACCTTAGGGTAATTTAGTAGGATTTGACTTATAATTTGGGCTAAAAATATAGAATGAGTGGGTAGAATTTGCATGCTATGATCCCCCGTCTTGGATCTTAGTAACATTCCCCCAAATGGTCCACGGATCTATTAATTGCTTAAAACCCCAAATTTCTCTCTTGCTATTTCATGTTTGCTTAGTTACTTTCTTCAATTACCTTACAAGCTAGTTGCTTTTCCCTTGATAGTTAGGTCTTGATAGTGCAGATAGTATCCCTTAGAGCTTGTTTGTGTTAATCTTACCTAGTTACTGCTATTTTAATTCCTTAGTTGTCCTAGTTGCCTAAATTGCTAGTTAGTGTAGTGTAGCTCTTGCCTTGCTTTTCTAAGCCTTTATTGCTCTCTCCTGGCATATTTGTCTTTCTTAGTAATTAGAATTAACATGACTATGGTTAATATAGGTTTTGATTGCTTGTTTCCTTTAGTTTCTTGTTTGTTCCTTTAGTGTAATCAAACAAACCCCCAACTAAACCCTTCAACCCTAGACTCCAGTCTAGGAACCTAGATAATCTAATTAAGCTAGAGTTCCCCCTCTCTCCCTAAGGATCTACCCCTCACTTGATCTTTATTATACTATAACACAACCCTATGCGCTTGCAGGTAAGTGTGTTAGTCTCTATGAGTGTGCCTATCAGGGCCCTACAAATGTTGAAAGATCCCAAGTGTGTATGAGGTTTGGGCACATCTAATCAAAACTCAATTGATTTAGGTGTAAACCCAAGATTAGGAAAACACACTAGTTGTATTGTTCACACACACTGGAATAGCTTCTGAGAGGGCCCATGCCATCATACGACTCTTAGGTCGTGTGCATTGGATCCAACTATGGAAGAATTATCTTCCACCTTGCAATTTGCATCCCATGGGTATAGAAACTCATGTATAATATATCTCCCTTTCTAGTGGGACTCATACCCTAGTTTCTCTACCGGTCCATTCTCCTTCTTCTTCATCACATATTGAGTCCTTTATGTCAGGGTGTACCTAATTGTTTATGAAAGATGCTAGACCCTTCCCACGTATTCCATCTTCTAAGGACTCAATTCCTCTCCACCACAAATCTTGGATGTATTTAACCACCTACAAAGCTTGACTTTCCCCTCTTTCACCTAAATATATTTTCAATTGTGTGTGTGCTTGGCTTCTTTGACATGCTATATTAGATCTTTTTCTCTATTTATTGAGTATTTTGGTGGGTATGTCAACACTTTAGAGACAAAGTTGTTTGGTTATAATCCTCCTTACTCATGAATATTCTTCCTTTTACTTTCATTTTCTTATCAAGTTTATTGAGTTCCCCCCCCCCCGAACACCTACCTTCTCTCCTTCTTGGTTTCCAATGATGGGGATACCCCCTGGCAACCTGATCACTTGTAGTCAAGGTGTCCTTGATTCTCAGGTCCATGATGAGCCCACACATTTGACGGGATGTTTCCTGAGGGTGAGAAAGTGTGAAGGCAGAATCCCAACACTAGTGCTAAGATCCATTAGCTCCGACCATGAGAGTGGGGAGGAAGAGAAATCCCCTTAGGTGTTCTTCCCATTATCTTTTATCTGCTTGTTGTCTTCTTTTTAACCTGTTGTACACAATCATTCTATTGAGACATTTTCTTCGCATGTATCACATATGTTTTAGTGATTAACAATGAACAAATTTTCATGTAACTCCATGTTTGTTAGAAATTGGGTTATAGGTATTTTGGTCAGTTTTCTAACTTTAATTTTATTAAATAACAAAAATGTTTTCCTTGTAAAATTCATAATAAATAAATAATGCATTAGAAAATACAATATATGATTTTGAAATAAGATCATTTTGCTTAAGTAATTTGTGAGGTTTTTATAATATAAATCCAACTTTTGCAGTAAGTTTGTTTTAGGAATAAATGAGATACATGGGTTAACTAATAACTCTCATGCATATACATATTGTAATTAGGTGTTGAAAAGCCCAGATCTATGAACCATTTTTGGTTATCTAGACTTTTGTGAGGTAAGTAATTTTCACAAATTGTTTGGGCACTCATATGACTATAACCATAATTTCTTATAATGTGGAAATTATTTAATGATATTCGAACTTCATACTTAAATTGCAATTTGATGTATCAAAAATTCATCTAATTTCTCATTTATACTGAATTAATATATTGAATTGATTCCATGACCCACCTCTTTGAACTTTGAAATGCTCTATATGTCATTGAATGTGTTCTCCTCTGGTGATTTAAATTGTTGGCACATATTGAATGCCAACAAGGTTGTAGCTTGTGTGGTAAAGTTGCAGGCTCCCCAATGAATGGACATGGGTTCAAAACCCAGGTTCTGCACCATGAAAATGGATTATCCTATCACACAAGTTGGCACACTGTGTGATTTAAATGCCCCTTTAGAGGGGGAAGGGGTTTACGTTGCCATGGTGGGGTCACCAAAGTGGCTCCTCCTCAGGGGTGGTTGTGGTGTTTCAAAAAATGTCAAACCTTATCTTGCCACACTATTATGCATGCTTGATTATTAAACTAGTTATTCTACAATAGCGGTATATTTGTACAACCATATATCATTCGTGTGGACATTATTCATTTTTAGTGTCAAAGTTTTATTCCCCCTTGACCTTAGTATTGGGGTTTTAGAGCCCATTTCCCCCTGGCTCAGGATCCTATGGTGTCTTGACCCTAGAAAAGCATACTTCGCCTAATCTATACTTGCAATACACCTTATTACTATCATTATTTGTTTAAACAATTTATTTGTAAAAATCATAAATCTTCTATTTTGTTCTCATAAAATATGTGCCTCGTTCTTTTTCTAGTCATTCTATTTGAAAAATGTCCTCTAGAATTTACCTACATATTGTTATCTCATGTTGCATGGGAATCCCCCTCTTTTTGTATGTAAATCCTTATGATGCCCAAATATTCCTAATTATGCACTTAGTATTTTTTTGATGTAGTCCCTTCTTATCTCCTCTAGTATTAGTTCCTTACCCACTCAGAAGTTGAGCACTTCCAATATAGGAGTTTGAGGAGAAAGGTTTTTAAGATCCTATTCAAGAGTAGTTTTTGGGAGTTTCTTCTGAGATATATAGGTTTCCATTTACAACCGAGCACTATAGTGTTATTTTTAGTTTTGTTTAATCTTTTTCCTTTATAGGTCATGTGTTAAACAATGTTTAAATCTTGTGATATCCAAATTTATGATTCTGCTTCACTAGAATATCTACTATTGTTTCCATACATTTTGAGAAATGGTATGCATCCCTTTCCTTCCATATACATATTGGTGTTTGCTTCTATGGATTTTTAAGTCACTTTTTAAAATAAAAGTAAGGAGTGGACACTTTCCAGCTCCCACTATTTGCAATATGGTATCATCATTGTGGTAGTCAATAACTATCTGTGTTAGAAAATTCTTATTGGGTTTCTTATGGTTGACTACCCACTTTTTTAGGAGAAATGATATTTTAGGGAATGCATGTAGGTTCCTCCCAGTCCCATGGTGGACAATCTCGGTTCATCACTTTGCATAACCCACGTTATGGGATATCATTGATGTACCCCCTCAAGTGACCCTAGACTCGCAAGTCAACCCCAAGGCCCAGATTCTTGATGCGGTACCCCTAATTCTTCAATTATTCCTTCTACCAGCATCCCTTTGTATAGGAGTTCGCTCTTCATTAACAACTTCTCACCACTACTATGGTGGGAAGGCTTCATTCCATTCCTATTGTTGATAGGCACAAGGAATTCTCTTACTACAATCATTAAGATCCAACAACCCTTGTTCAAGGGTAAGTGTGAGATGGAGATCATTCATAAGGTCAATGACTGGGTATTGGCCTTAGAGGGTATCATCGAGGGTGTGGCCTCCTTACCAAAAGGCCCAATTTTCATTGTACATGTTGGATGGTCCACCATTTGTATAATGGAAATGAAGAACCTATTCAAGTGATGTCCCCACTCTGACTAGGGATACATCATGTTGCCATGTATATTGAGGATTATGTCTTCCCTACTATTGTGAGGAAGGAAGCATAATTATACTGTCGGAAGCATGGATCGTTGAGCATATTTTTCTATGTATAAAAATTCCCTATATTAGAGAAATACTCTAAGATACTAGAAGAGTCCCATCAAGCCATCTTTTTCTTGGAGGGCTTGATATATAATGCTCGACATTCCTTAGTACCACAAGTCCCTCAACACATTTTAGTAAATGGTGGACAATGCACTTATTTTTGAAGTTTACCCTAGTTACCATCCCTCCTCACAAAGTCAAGATAAAATGCTAAATTCTAGTTACGAACAAGGTTGTGGAGTTCAATTTCTAGTCATGTTTCTAACCTTTGGGAAGGTCCCACCAAGGAATCCCTATCATTCAAAGGGACCAAAAATAGGTGATCTTCCATCACTGTGGTTAGATTTGGCACATTAGGCCCTATTTCCACCAACTCAAGCATGCTCAAGCCCATATTAGCCATTGACGTAACATCAATTTCAAGATCCTCAAATTTATAAATTTAGATATAGTCCAACAGTATTATGTGGAAATCAAAGTTTAGTAATACATTAGATACAATGATTTGGCATATTGATTTTGTTCTTAGACTTCGAATGATTCTTCAATTTAAGTAAATAGACCCAAATTGATAAATATGTATATATGGGACTCCACTGAGACATTAAGGCATATCAAGTCTTAATTTCATAATTAAGAATATATTAAAATCCATGGACCCTTTGGATATCTCAAGATGAAAGTCATGGACCTTAGGCCCAATACAAACCCAATTGGGATAATTGGGGTTTAAATATGGGTCCCTGAGATGTAAATAAGAATTGAAGTATTTCAGGATTACATTAAATTCCAATACTATACCATATTCATTCTTTATGCATTGGGGTTTAATTCATTCATATTTATTCTTTAGAAAAGGGAGATCTATAGGAGCTTGCCCAAATCTGGAAATGATGCAACGTTCCAAAGATACAAGCAAACAAATAAAGAATCTAAAAAGGTTTTTCGGGAGGCAAGGTCTAGATACTTTGATGATATGTATAAGAAGTTGGACACTAGAGAAGGAGAAAAAGATATATATAAAATGGCCTGTATAAGAGAAAGGAAAGGAAGAGACTTGAGTCAAATAAAATGCATAAAGAATGAAGATGGTAGAGTACTGGTGAAGGATGATGATATTAAGAACCAGTGGAAAAATTACTGCCATAAGCTTTTCAATGGAGATACTACATATAATGTTAGCGACTCGTGTGACATGAATACAAGAGATATCATTTACACATGACGAGTTTCACCATTTGAGGTGAGGAATGTTTTGAAAAAGATGAAAATGAGAAAGGCATGCAGACCAGACAGTATTCCCATTGATGTATGGAAGAGTATGGGGGATGAGGGAGTTACGTGGTTAACAAATTTCTTTAACAAGGTCATGAAGACCAAGAAGATGTCAGATGAGTGGAGAAATAGTACTATAGTCCCAATCTACAAGAACAAATTTGACGTTCAGAGCTGTACAAACTACAAAGTTATCAAGATGATGAGTCACACGATGAAGCTTTGGGAGAGGATTGTTGAGTAGAGGTTAAGATCTATAACACATGTATCAAACAACCAATTTGGTTTCATGCCTGGAAGATCAACAATAGATGTTTTTTTTCTAATAAGGAGGCTTATGGAGAAATATAGACAAAGCAAAAGAGATCTTCATATGGTGTTTATCGATCTAGAGAAGGCTTATGATCGAGTAGCCAGAGAAGGTTATGGATGGTTTTGAAGAAAAAGGGTGTGCATGTCCAATACATTGACTTGATCAAAGACATGTATGATATCTCTAATGCAAGTGTCAAGACTCCTGGAGGAGAGACACCAACTTTTCCTATCACAGTTGGGGTACACCAAGGATCCACACTCAGCCCATATCTATTCATTCTTGTTATGGATAAGTTGGCAAAGAATGTCTGGGATGATATTCCTTGGTGTATGTTATTTGCTGATGATATTGTTTTGATTGATGAAACTAAAGATGGATTGAATGATAAAGTTGAATGTTGGAGAAAGGCATTGGAATCAAATGGATTGATGATTAGCAGGAGCAAAACTGAGTATATGCATTGCAATTTCAGCCAATCTTGTAGTGTGAATGATGGAGCAAGTTGGACGGAGTAGATATACCAAAATGTGATAAATTCCATTACTTGGGTTCTATTATACAAATAGAAGGGGATGTACAAAATGATGTTTGTCATCGGATCACTACAGGATGGTTGAAATGGAGGAGTGCAACTGGAGTATTATGCGATCAGAAGATCCCTCTCAGGTTAAAAAGTAGGTTATATAGAACAGCTATACGACCAGCCATCTATGGGAGTGAATGTTGGGCGGTGAAGAAACAAGATCTCAAAAAGATGAACGTGGTTGAAATGTGTATGCTAAGATGGATGTGTGGGAAGACAAGAAAATATCGCTTGAGAAATGACTATATCAGGAATAAAGTGGGGGTGGCGAGCATTGAGGACAAGTTGTGTGAGGGTCGACTCAGATGGTACGGACATGTGCAATGCAGACCTACTAGTGTGCCTATACGAAGCAATGCTATTGAGCCAAACACTATAAATAGAAGAAGAGGAAGGCCTAAATTAACATGGGATGAGCTTATAAAGAGATATTTTGAATCTCTACATCCCAATTAGAATATGGCCCATGATAGAGCTGAATGGAAATGAAGGATCCATGTAGCCGACCCTAACATAGTTGGGATTGAGGCTTAGATGATGATGATGATGATGATTAAATTCCAAGAATATTTTTAGTTGATATATAATCAGAATATTAGATAATGGGAGGAATTCTAGAAGATTCTAAGATATATGGTCATCTTGGTAATTTATTAAGCAATTATCTAATTTTTTTTAAAAGTTGAGTTTTGATTAAATAATAGGATAACTGGGTTTTGGCATTTATCCCAATGAAATATGATGGGGATGTGAACAGTATCCTACAATTTAGTATGCATCGGATTAAATAGACTAGATAATCATTGATCTATACAAAGTTTTTAATTAAAAGAGGAATTAACTCTATAAGGCGAATTCTCTTTTCCTGGATCTAGTTTCGGGCTCACATGAAGAGCGGAGGTCAATGGATTCACCTTCTCGACCCGGACTCTCCCAGTAATCCTTGGGGTCTATGGGTTTACTCCAATCCCTCTCTTTGTCCCTTATCTAATCTCCCCCAACTTCTCGATGCTCAAAAACCTCCATAATCTTCTACTAATCATCCCTCTCCATACAATGAACTGTATAAGATTCAATGTGTCTGTGTTATCCTAACAGTCAGTTAGAAAATGATCTCCCTTCTTGGATGACTAGAAGGTAGGAGTGGAAGGTTAGGAATGATTATCCTAAAT
The DNA here is from genome assembly GCA_963693085.1 of Alisma plantago-aquatica. Classification (NCBI taxonomy): domain Eukaryota; kingdom Viridiplantae; phylum Streptophyta; class Magnoliopsida; order Alismatales; family Alismataceae; genus Alisma; species Alisma plantago-aquatica. Next base: position 1,380,026,982 of record OY856409.1, on the reverse strand, counting down.
CATATATAAGGTGTTGAGTCTCTTCAATTAGGAGTTAACGTGGAACCAAACCATGCTAGCATGCAAGATCCTACCCACAACACCATGTCTCCCTCTACTTCATGTGCACGATGGAAATTGCTAGCAGGACTTCAAATTGGTCTTTGGCCATGACAAGAAGTGCAAAAGCATCTAGAGTGGCACATAAATTTCTCGGGAGTGCCTGATTATTCTCCATCGTCTCTAAAATACAAAGGTGAGAATCAGAGACCTGTCATCCTTTACTTGTACATGTGCAAAGCTTTTTACAGTTCAACATCCATCATCCTACTTCAGGACATCTTTGGCCAATCCTAATATAGAATGGAGTGCAATGAGGCACTACAGAGGTGTTGGGACCTCAATATTTCTCTCCAATGCCTGGGGGCAAGGATTCAAACCTCGGGTTGAGCCTGCTTCACGGGTGGATCAGACTCCTCATGAGGAGGAAGATGACCCAAGAACATTATACTAAGTATCCCTTGGGGAATATTCAATGAGCAAGGGAACTATCATATTTTTGATAAATCCTAACCTGGCCCACGACCTTATTAAAATGAGGTCCTTTTGCTGATGTGTCAGCAACCAACTGGCTCATATAGGTTTACTTTGTTTTAATTCTAGTTAACAATCCATATGTTAGAATAAGGTAATATGATAGGTCAAGCTGAACAAAAAATATGATGATTATGAATAAAATATATTCATTACTTATTTTTTATCCTAGTTCCAAAATAATATCTACTACATGAGTATAAATAGTAGATTTGACAAATATTTTGCTTTAAGAAATCTTTTTGTATTGAGATATAATCTATAATGGGATCCCAAGTTAATGATAATGATGTTGTACTATATTTAGGGTTCTTGAAGTCAATAATCATTTACATGTGCAATTAGGTTTATTAAATTGATTGATATACTTTTTCATCATCTTGATCCACATAATCTGATCCAAGTAACATGATATATTGAATCTGATATTAGGGTTACACATAATAAGCTGAATAGGGTTTCTAACCCTAAAGATTATGATCTTGTGGAATTAGGTTTTGATTCCCTTATTCCTATTCCAAACCCAAGACATCCCTAGACCATAGTCTAAGACCCAGGTTTGTTTTGATTAGTATGTGATGAATGTACGGTGCCACTTTAGGGTTTCAATATATGGAGATTGAATGTTGGTTGATTAATTGGATCTATCTTTGCTCGTTTGAGTCTACATATACTTGAAGTATAACTACATAGTTCTTCAGTAAGGTATGTGGTTACAATTATGAATATTCAAATGTTTTAATCCCAGAGATTTCCTATGGTTTCTTGATGATTGATGAATAAATTGTTGGATGTTCATTGAATTATATTCAATCATAATGCCACTATGAGTATCACATTAAGTATAAAATATTATGAACCCTGGGTTACACCCATCAAGGGGTAATACACTTAAGTCCAAGTATGGACAATAATTGCACTCATAAATGATAGACCAAGCATAGATTAGAATATCAAATGGAATGCTAGCTCATATTTTCAAGTATTTCACTGATGCAATATATATTCTTATTATAGTGGCACATATTTTGGTTGCACCATCTACACAATGTAGAAATATACTAACCACAATTTGTTTTTCGGCATTTTAGGTAGTTGATACACACGATGAAAGTACATGAAGACTAAGATGAAAGCTATTGAAGATATTAAATATATGTCAAGGAGGATTAGATAGATGTGATACTTCTTATCATGTATATTGTTTCCTTGAAAATTCATGTAACCCCTTAGAGGGGCATCATTTTACATTATGTACACAATCTATTTTAATTAATGGAAATTATTGATTGTAATTTATTATATGTTGAATCTGGAAACTAGAATTTTAGGTAATGGGTCTCAACTTTAACGTCCTCCATTAATTGTAAGACACCCAAAAGTGGGGTTCGTTACAACAATAGTTGCTATAGAAACAAGAAAAACAACAACAATATCCAAGGATGGCATCCTCCTGTTGAAGGTGACTGCATGGTGTGCCTTTACCATGGATGACGAAGAGGCCATAGATGATAATGAAGTAATTTAAGGTAGTGTGCATTTAAACTATCAATCTATTAGGACCTTATTTTTTTTAGATCATTGTCTATCTTTGTATCATCTACGCTTGTAAGAATGCTATAATTAGTACCTACATATATGGACTATATCATAAAGATTTAAACCCCTAGTGTTAAGGTATGGTTTTCTTTCTTAAAAATCCCTCCTATCAACCTTTTCATATATTTAAAGATGCTTGAGTCTAACTTTATTCTCCTAAACATGATAGCTAGTGATCATCTTGGGGATTGAATGGCTGAAGATGTTTGATGTGGATCTATTCAGTGGAAAGAAGAAAAATATCTTTCTACACCTAAAAGGTAAGTGTTTTTGTATAAAAGGTAGAAATTGGGTGATCAACAATACATTATCTCATGTGTCACAGTAAAGAATCTAATCTTTCATGGATATAGATCCTACCTAGAATTGGTCTTCGTTAATCCTACACAACCCAAGTTCAACGACGACAAAGTGGATAGGGAATTCCCTAATATCTTCCAACAGTCTGCCTAGAATTCTCCTTCCCATGAGGTTGGGTTCTCTATCAATATTGTACTATGAACAACTCCCATCTTGAAGCCACCTTATTACATGGCACTGGAGGGACTTGTTGAACATAAGAATAAACTATAGGTGGGGTTCGTATGCCCTAGCGTATCACCTTGGGGAACTTGAATTTTCTTTATGAAGTAGAAAGATGGTTTGATGTGGATGTGCATCGATTTAGTTATATGCCAAATCAAGTGACCACTACCCCTTGTTGTGCATTAATTATATGTTTGATTAAAGGAAGTCTCCAACCATATTCTTAAAGATGGATATGCATATGGATTACTATCAGATGTGTGTCAAGGATATGTGTTGAACATGATCTCCTAGACATGTTATAGGAACTACATATACCTATTTATGCCATTCGGCTTGACTAATACCATGGACACCTTCATGGATATGATGAATTGAGTTTTCTTACCCTATCTTAGAAACTTTGTGGTTATATTCCTTAATGGTATACTTATCTACTATGAGTCAATGGATCAACATTATGAATATCTATGAACTATTTGTTTGTCTTTGTGAGAGAACTAGCACTATGAAAATTTCTCCAAGTGTGAGTTCTTTCTCAAGGAAACTATTTTTTAGACCAAGTGATCTCATTAGGTCATATTCTCATTGATCCATCAAATATTGAAGTAGTGATGATGTGGCAAACCCCAAAGTTCCCTTATGAGATACAACATTTGTAGTCCTTTAGGTTAGTATTGAAGGTTCATACATGATTTCTCAAAATTGTCTCTTACCACTGAAAAAGTTGACATGCAAAGACAAAAGGATAAATATGGACCCCTAAGTGTGAGAAAAGTTTAGTGGATTTGAATAGATGCTTAACTTTTTTCATTGTGCTTCCCTACTTGTCAAGGGTAAACCCTACACTATATTCAATTATACTTTTTTAATCAAGGGTTGGGTAGTGTCCTTATGCAAGAAGGACAAGTGATCACCTAGGCCGCCATGCCATATGAAGCCAAATGAAAAAAAAACTGACTGGCCCACAATTTAGAGATAGAAGCCACTACTTTTACTCCATGTGATACTACTTTTACTCAGTATAGTAGGAGCTTTTCTCCAATCATAAAAGTTTACCATGCCTATTGACATATAAATATTTGAATCTATAATATAGAAGAGGGAAGAAGAATCATAAAGAATATGACTTCACAATCACACACCATCTTGGCAAGTTCAATGTTATTGTTAACACTGGGAAGAAAGACAATATTTGTTCTTGTATCCTTTGTTTCTTATGTAGGACCATGGATCATGTCTTCAGATAGTGACATATGTTGCCATAGTTTATTTATGATATAATTGTCCTAAAGATAAGACTCTACATGGTTGGTTTATATATCAGCCGCTCCTAGATTTTCAAAGTTGTTTCCACACATTTAGCCAATACAAATCATGATGAGATGAAGTTTCTAACCAAGAATCCACAATTTGATTTTTTTTATTGAATTAGATGATTCCATTCATTTTTTGTCATAGACTATGCATCCTTGATGTTTATGACATGAGATGTAGAGTTATAAGTGAAGCCCATGGGTCCAACTACATGATTCATCCCAATATGAAAAAGCTATACAAAGACCTAGAAGAGGGTTTCTGGTGGAGAAATATGAAGAGAGATATCGCTTGTAGTGAAGTCTATTACATGACTAAAAGTGAAGATAAAACATCATCAACATATTGGTCTTCTCCATCAACTTGATAAACCATAGGGGAATTGGAAGAAAATCACTACAGGTTTTGTGACACACGTTCTAAGGTCAAGTAGTATATATGATGTGGCGTGGTTTTTTATGATTGCCTAACTAAGTCCAAACCCTTTAAGAAGATATACAAGGGTTCTAATACGTCACAACTATATGTGAACTAGACTAGTCACCTGCATGGGCTTCTTTAGGTAATTGTTTCTGAACGTGATCTAGAGTTTACATCAAACTTATAGATGTAAATACATATGAGATAGGATCTGACATGTGTTTTAAAACAGCTTACCACCCATACTTAGATTGACAATTAAAGTGAAACAATGTAGATTCTAGAGGACATGTGTGAGCTTGTGTGATAGATAGAAGAGGGCTTGGAATAAGTATCTTTGGTTCGAAATTTTTGCCTAGAATAATAGCTACCATGCTAGCATTGATATGCCACCTTTGAAATCACTCTGTAGTCGACCTTGTCATCCCCCACTACAATAGGATGATGTGTGAGAACATACTCTAATGAATAATTATGACATGTAGATGATGGATTGATAATATAGGTCTAATCAGGAAACATATAAAGTTTGTCCATGACTGAAAAAAGATGTATGCTCATAAGAAGAAACTGAGTGTGCTTTTCTTAGTGGTGATTATGTATTTCTTTAGATAAATCCAATCCAATCTATGGCCATACGATGCCACATTATTTGGGACCATTGAGATCTTCGATAATGTTGGATTGTGCCTATCATTTAGCTCTTCCTTCCATCTGTGACAAGTTTCATGATGTGTTTCATGTGTCAGTTTTAAAGAAGTATATGAAGGACCCCTCTCATGTGAAATATATAGATCCTTTGAAGTTGAGAGAGGATCTATCATATGATGGGTTTCCGATGAAGGTAATTGGCTCCAGAGTGAATCAATTGAATAAGGAAGATATTTTTCTTCTAAGGGTTGTATGGAAGTATTATGGATTTCATGAAACCACATTGGAGCTTAAATATGAGATATTACAGACTCACTATTCCTAATTGCATGTGATTTTGGGGACAAAAACCTTATAAGGGGTGTAGTTTTGTAACATACCCATTTTAAGGTACATGTCCAATTCCTCTCCTTTTTATTCCCTTTTGGTTATATTAATATTAGGTTCCCCTTTTCCCTAATTTAGACCATATTAAGAATATTTGGGGGTTACAAATATGAGGTATTAGTAAAAAACTTATTATATAAAGTTCTAGGATAAAATGATTGTGTTTTAATCTTAAAAATACTCCAATTAATGGTTTTTGACCATAACTTGACTCTGTATTATTCCTATAATTATTGGGTGAAGGAAAATGTAGGAATCCAAAATATTATACCATAATTTATTAAGAAAGGTAATAAATGCATTAAGCAAGTACTTAACAAATAAATAATGATAAAAATACTATATCATTTCAAAATATGAGATTTATATTTAATTTGTATTATGCACATCCTAACTGTCCTACATGCTAATTTTCAAGTCAATTAGACATCGAATACATCCTCAATTTAATTAAGAGAGAAGGTAATTGATGAACCATAGTTTTTAATTGACTAATTTTCCACATCAATTTTCCTATCATTTGTTATTAGTATTCGCCATGCATGACAGAAAACCTCCCACACAAGCCCACATCATAATATTTATCTCACACCTCATCCACTAGATCAAATAGTGTATTCCACCTCATGATTCACTTCTCATGAGGATAAAAAAATCCCACACCATTTATCTTTCTTCTGAGTAGGACTTGTACCCCTAGCTTCTCTCCCAATTGATACCCCTTCATCTTCCACACCTGTTGTTCCCTTGATGTTAATAAGGGTGTCTCTGCCCATTTATGAAACACCCAATCAATGTTAGACCCCTTCCATTTCCTCCATATTTTAAGGACTTGCTTTCTATCAACCAGAATGATCATATGTATTTAACCACCTATATAGCTTTCCACACATCTTTCACCAAACCATATTTTCAAAGTGCTCACATGCTTGGTTGCTTTATGTGGTATAATTGATCTTCTTCTCTAGTTATCAAGAGTTGTGTTGGGTACCTCAGAGCTCCAAAGACAAATTTTCTTGGTTGTAAGCCTCCTTCAACCCTAAATATTCTTCCTTTACCTTCAATTCTAGCCCAATTCGGCATATTGCCTTCCTCAAACCCCACTTTCTTTGCTTCTAGATTCCACAACAGGGATAGATCTCTAACGGTCCAATCACCTCTAGTTGAGGTGTCCTGCTAGATAGGGTATTGTGAGCTTATGAGTTCAATGGGATGTTTCCAAAATGAGTTCAAAGAGATGGTAGCCTAGGTTCCCAAATTTGGTGTAGAGATCCAGTAGCACCACCCTTGGGAACAGGGAGGAAGATCAAGCCCACATATGTTTTCCCCTTTGTCCCACATCTGTTTGCGGTCTCATATTTTCCCTCTAGGGGCATAGCATCTCTTTTTGGATATTTGCTTCAGTTTGATAATGTGTGTTTTAGTGGTCAACGTGACCAAAATTCCATGTCACGCCTAGTTATTTAGCAATCAGATGCATAGGCATATTGGCCATTTCATTAACTTTACTTTCATGCTTTCACTTTGTAGAATAAATATTAAATCAACAATGTATCTGAAAAAATACAAATATATGTGATTTTGGAACAAAACGTTTACACCAAAATAATTTAATCAGGTTTTTAGAGACAAAATCCTAGTCCTTGAGTAAGGCCATTTTTAGAGTTTAAAGAATCCATTGGAAAGTAATGACCCTCATGCCTATATTTGTAATTAGGTATTGAAAAGCCTTGATCTCTAAACCTTAAGTATATTGGTGGTTATCTAGAATTTTGTAATGTATTTGTGATTTCACTAATATTTGGGCAATCATATGACTATAACCCTAATTTTCTACAACGACACTTTCTTGAGTAAAACTCCACCTCAATACTTATATGGAAATTCCCTATTTCATAAATTCCAGACATCAGATTTCTCTTGAATATTAAATTAATCTCTTGAATTGGGATTATGACCCCACCTGTCATCTTCTTTTAAAATACTCGATATATCATTGAATGTGTTGATGAGTGAGCCATTTTATCTTGCTACACTATTATGAATGTTTGATTATTAGAATAGTTATTATAGAAAAGTAGTACTTCTTTACAACCATATGTATATATATACATACATACATGCATACATATATATATATATATACATACATATATATACACTAATTCACTTATATATATTGGGAATGTGTCCTAGTATATACATGTTGGGTATCAGGGTCTCAACCTCCTTACCTTGGGCATTGAGTTTCATCCCCCTTCCCCCAGCTCAGGATCCTATTCTATCTTGATCTACAAAAGATGACTTGGACTAAATTATATTATTTTTTGTTTGTAGAAATGATTTATTTGGCAATATCTTGAAGTGTTAATTTTTTCTAATAAAATGTTTGCTATATTTTTTTCTAGTGATTTTTTTAATATATGTGCTTGAACTGGCCTAAAATAGCCCCTCTTTCATGACCCCCTCATTTTGTATATACATCTTTGTAGTGCCCAATAGTCCTGATTATTAATGTACTCTATATTTTCTAACATATATTCTTGTTTCTCTTCTGAGTGTGGTTCCCTATCCACCTAGAGGATGAGCAAGTTGCACAATAAGAATTAGAGGATTAGGGTTTTGAGGTGTATGTTCAAGTGTAGTCTTTGGGAGATCCTTCGGAGATGGCCAAGTTTCCCTCTATGACCAAGATCTTTATTATTATCTTTATATTCATCTAAATTTTTATTTTGATGAAAATGGCTTGTTACTCTTCTCATTGTTATGTAAAATTATGTAGGATTGAGATGTAAGGGTTTGTCTAAGTGACAAACTAGAAAAGAAATAAAGAAACTACAGGAAGTTGTACAAAGGAGAAACCAAATAGAACGACTTCAGATTTTGCACCTCCATTAAGCACATCGACCACATCTTCTCAGTGGGTCTAGTAGAACTGTCGAAGGTCCTCCCATTCCTTTCCTTCCGTAATTGATTTAACATGGAAATAGCAAGGAGTTTCTTATCTCCTTGGAAAATTAGAATCTCCTCCAACTTGTTCGGACAGGTACCATGAAGAGCATAGAACCAGGACTAGAGCCTTCTGCAGAACTGACAGTTAAAAAGAATATGATGTAGATCCTCCTCCATATATTGGCATAAACAGCATCTCAAAGCTAAACAAAAGCCAATCCTTTTCATAAAGATGGCAGTAGGTAGTCTAAGTAAGAAGCATAATGTCGACCCCTAATGTTTTCCATCTACTCGAGAAGATGTAGGGCTTTATGATGTTTGATATGATGTTGCCTAGGGTTTGACTCCTTCATTGGGATGTATGTGATGTTAAAGTGAGATAAAAGGACTTGCCATTGGGCATGCCGTACGATCAGGGATGGACGATCACATAAGTAGATCATTGAATCATGACATGCTACTAGGAGCACTAGAAAAATACATTAAGTATCCTTGTAACTTCTTGCTAACATGAAGCAAAGGGAGGCACTGTTTCTCAACTATAGTGTGTTTCCTTCTATTTTCTTGAACTTCTAATACATGTATAAGATGATGTGTTCATTGTTACTGGATTTTGTATCGACACACCTCCCAGTTGTTCTTATGTGAAGGAGGGCCTCAATTTTTGTGGGTGATCTTGAATTGGTGGTCTGAGAATATGTAGATTACATAATTGTTTCTTCAACTTGCTGAATGTAGATAAAAATTGATCATTTCAACTATCATCAAAATTCTTTCACAAAAAATTGAAGATCAATTCATAAACAGGTGGCATCTTTGTTATGAATCAACTAATTTGTTGAAGTCTTCCAAGCAAGCCTCTAATCTCTTTCTCAATTTAAGGCATGGATAACTCAATTATCACCATAGATTTACAAGGATTGACCACTATACCATATTGGCTAATTATATAAACAAGTAGGTGGCTTAATTTGGTGCTTTTGATACACTTCATTGGATTCAGTCAAAGGCAAAAATTTCCTAGTCTTTGAAACAACTTTTCCAAATATTCCATGTAATCGTGTACTTGCTTTGACTTGGAGATCATGTTGTCTATGTAGAATTTTATTCCGTTGTGTTTGGAGTCATGGTAAAGAACCATCATGGCCCATTAATAAGTTGTAGCCATGTCCTTCAGTCCAAACAACATAACTTTGTAGCCCACTTTGTGGTGAAGTTGGTATTATCTGTATCTCATGATTCCATATTACTTTGATCACATCTTAAGAATCACTACATGAAGTTAAGGAATTCATGTTTGATTGTATTGTCTAGAGCATAGTAGTGTGTGTGATTTCCTTGGATCTCGCTTCCAAAATGGAGGCGAATCTAGAGTAATCAGACTTTATATATATACCCAATACTTAAATGCCTGCAATGATAATACATGGTCTAATTTTTTTTGGTCGGATAATACATGGTCTAATGTAGTAAACACAGTTGAACACATGGAAAAGGGGTGACAAATGTATAAGGCTTAAGGTCTTGGCTTAGTTACATTTAACTAAAAAGAGATATAGGTGTCTCTTAAAGAAAGATGGGATCCAAGCAAATAAATAACAACAGAAGTAAGGTGAATTTATATTAACAAAGCAAGATAGAGCTTGGATAATTAGGTGTGTTTTCAATATGTGGATAAAACTTGGATTGGGCTTCACCATTAAGTTGTTTTACCTACACACTATTCTCACAACCATTGTATACCCTTGTCATAGTTTACAAGCATCCAATGTTGATTTCCTTCCCTCCTTTCTCAAAGTAGAGCTAAATCGAGATCATAAGAGTCTCTCTCTCTCTCTCTCTCTCTCTCTCTCTCTCTCTCTCTCTCGAGATGTAAAACATACAACCCAAAAACAACCATATGATTAGAGCTTTAGTATTCCAACATTCTCATGCATTCATACTACTGCATAATTAAAGATATAAACTAATACTACTCTTTGAGGCATTAGTAATCAAACAAAACAAGATGATAGCTAATCATGCAAGTGAAGCATTAGAGAGAAAGAGAATGGAGATAAACATTGCTAAGAGTATATAATAAATAGAAATAAGTGTTTACATGTAGGGAGAGCCTTAATGGTTACTCCCAACCCAAGAAAATGGTCTATCCACTCTTGGTAATGAAGAACAATATGGATTTATAAATGAAGCAATTTATAACAAGATGGGTGGATGGAGAGATGAAAAATACCATGAAGAAGAAGGAAAATATAAAAAATAGTAACCACAAGGGTACTGGTGGTCGATGGTGACCTCCTTCTTCCCTACGGGAGTGATGGAGATAACTCCAGTAATTCTTCTTTTTGCAAAAAGGGTCATCAAAGTCGGTGGATGCAAGAGGTGGCAGTGGTATACCTTGGACTCTCATCCTTGGTCACAGGAGGTTGAAGGAACAACTTGAACTCTCGTTCGGACTCTTCCAAAGTTGGATGGTAGATGGGGATATGGGAAGCACTTCATCATCAGAGGTGATGAGATCTCTTCATACAGTTGATGTGTCTTCGCAAACACACAAAATTCACCTGAGAAATTCTCCCTGGAGTTTAATCTTTTATGGCTAATCAATCCATTTGTAAAGAATTGAATTGATGTACTATAGAAGGTATCAGTCCCAACAAATGGTGTGTCAGAAGTTAATTCAAATATAATGTGATGAAAAATGTTCAAACCCAATTTTGAGAGGAGTGATTAATCTAGAACATGAAAGTTAACTTGTAGAATTGAAAATAATTTATTAAAGGAAAGACTAAAGAAGAAGTAAAATTGTAGAAGTAAATACTAAGTTTATTAAGAAAAATAAATTGAGAAAGGAAAAACAAAGAACAGAACAGAAGTAAAGCAAGGAGAAGAAAATCAATCAAAATTAATTTAGTGAAATGGAATTTTCAGAAGTTGGGGTTTTACCACAACGAACCCAATAGTTATCATAGCCACTTTTCATTTATTATAGATAATTTTTAGATTAGGTTCATGGATATCTATTCCTTTTGGAATCAGATTCCATGGATCAAGCTATCTCCAAACAGATGGTCTTTGTGTTCTGTTCAATGGTCCTTCATGTTCCTGTCTGTGGTCTCAACCAGGAACATGTGAGTTATTCTAATGTCATGGTCCATAAATCCAAGTTCATATAATTTCATATCATAACATTCATGGAATACAATTAATCAGATCATATTCCACATTATTCAAATGGATGAAAACACATGTTCTATTATCTTTATGGATATATATTACGGATTGCTAAGATAAGTTATAGAGATCATGGGGCTAGTCCTCATGTACTCACAATGGAAAGGCTACTCCATATTACCCATAGAACAAAGAACAAGGCTAAGGAGAAGAGAAATCATGCTGGGGACACTGGCGGAGCCAGAATTACTAGATAGGTGAGGCACAATATAATTTTTTTTATATATATAATATCTTCTTTAATGTTATTACAAAACAATCAAGGTATTTCATAGTACAAAAATGATTAACAATCCAAACTTTCATCTGCACTTCTGTGAAAGAGGTTTTATGTATTTTTCTAAGGTGAATGTTTGGGTATAAGAGATATATATGTAAGATTGTAAGATAAAAATAATCATCACTTTGCCTGTTATAACATTATTACTTAATAACATCTATGTAAAATTTCATGGGATATCTTTTTTGATATAGAGCAATTAAAATGATTGAGATATCCATGCATACTACCGAATATTATTTCAATTGATTATAACTTATACGGATATATAAAGACAAGAAGCTAAACCATACAAGAAACATGAAGGATACTAGAGTATGAAAGGAAACGTTCTATTTGATCTTGTATCTAGTGTTAATAGATGATCCTCTCATTAAAATGGATAGGATTAATATATAATAGGTAACAACAACCGACAATCCAACATGCTTGGAAAAGCAGTACGCATAAGGAAAAAAACATGCTCTCAGCCTCGCAAGAACTTGATATGTCGAGATCCAACACATATGTCTCGTCGTGTGAGGTCTAGCTAGAGGGTATGACAGAAACCTAGATGTAAAAAATCATTTACCTGTGAAACTGTTCGGATGATAAGATAATTATAATCCTAATTTCGGTCGGTATTCTGATTAGTCAAGAACGCTTGGGATCATTTTCCAGTGAGTATGCAGTGGCCACTAATAGAATCCCTATTCACAGCATGAACAATTTGTTGAATGTCATATTGTTAAGCGCTTCAGTTTTTAGTTTTCGTTTAGATAGATTTTCTATAGTGATAAATGTTGCGACGAGTTGTCAGGATCGAAAACCAACACATTGTGGAACAAACTATCATCTGTATTTCAGTAACTATCATATATTATACAATTTATTTCTAAAAGTTGGGTGAGGAACGGGCCTCACATGGCCCAAACGTAGCTCTACCGCTGGTTGGGGACAATAATTGAAGACTCCTTTTCTCCAATCCTTGCTCTTATTCTCTTAGAGAGAGTTCTAGGATAATAGGGGGGTAATTACAGTTTGAGCACTCTCCTTCCTATTATTACTACCCTAAGAGCCCTAAAATGGGGCTTGGAGGTGGCTGGAAAATTCCCTGATCGGCATGCTGATGTGTCATTGTCAACACACACATTCACTAGACAAAAATTGTCCCTGGAGATTAACCTTAGATGGATAACCAATCCACTTGAAACAAATGACTGATTTAGTACTTAACATATCGATCCACAAGGATGGTGTGTCAAGAATTAAATTAAATCAAACTTGCAAAGATCAATATTTACATTAAAAGGTGGAGAATGATTAATCTAGAACATGTAAGTAAATTGTTGAAATTAAAGTGCTGAATTAAAATGCAGAATTGAAGGAACAAAAGAAACTTGCAATAATTCACAATAGAATGTAAAATGAAGAGAGAAAAGAGCTAAAGGAATCACCCAATTAAGATGAATTTAGATTTTATGAATTTTCGGAAGTCCAAGTTTTACTACCACGAACTCCATATTTAAATTAGCCACTTTTAGGTTTCTTTTAGATATTTTAGATTATAAGCATGGAGATTTGTCCTCTTCAGAATCAGACACCTTGGATTAAAAATGTTATGGTCTTGTAGTCATTTGTGATCTGTAGGTCCTTTTTCAATCGTCCAATGTATTCCCTGAATGGGTCTCTTCGAGGAACACATACATTTAGTCCAAGGTTATAGGCCATGAGTCCATGATCATATCATTGCAGATTGTAATTGTCATAGAGAGTGATTGGCCAGACCACATCTCATGATTTTAAATAGATAAAACACATCTTTAATATCTTAAAGAAGGTTTACAGTTGGCTAGGATAAGATATGGAGATGGTGGGGTACTCCCCATGTTCCAACAATTGGGAACTACTCAGACATAATGGAAGTGGACAAAGCTAGAGTATGAAAAGTTGGATCTAAGATCTAAGATAGAAGAGATACTTTTTCTTTAGAGTCCCCCTCCTTTTATAGGGGAAGGGGGGGAACCCTTGAGATAAGTCTTAGTGATACTGCGGATGCTTGTCTCGGGTTCTAATTCAATCATCTCAAGAATGCATGTGCTCAACTGGCGAAGTCTCTTGGTCAAACTTTGACCTCTATAATTGACTTTATATATTGGGTCTGGGGCGCGGGTCAAGTGACTGGAAGACATGAGTTGCTCGGTTGGAGTCAAATATGTGTCGTAGTCCATCTAGCACACCTGAGGGAGTGAGTTTTTTTAGGGTTTCAAATATCAATGATTCGACAAGTGAAGGATATGGGTTACTCGACTAGCATCCTAGGAATGGAATAGGCTACAGGTGAGTTGGCCGACAAGATATGCGAGTTTGGATTTGGAAATCTCTAAGCCTGGGCTTTTTTGGGCTTAAAATGGGTTGAAAATAGCCTTTTATTCCTTAGCTGTCTTTCAGAGTATGGAGTGATCTTGGGCTTGGATCAAATGAATGTCAATGTGCATAAAAACCTACCAAATAATATAAAAATAATGAGAATGTGAATAGTAGGAGAAATATCAAGGAAATTGCAGTTGAATCATAAAAATGAAGGGAAAGTGATAGAAAATCCTACAAATGACCTTAACAATGTGATAAAAGGTGATGAATATGCATTCATCAAAGTACCCCAAACTTATTTGTTTCTAGTCTTGAGCAACATAGAATCATAGACACCCACCAATTGATACTAACATCTTTCACCTCACTCACATAGAACTACATTGTTCTCACCATATTTTCAAGGCCAAGCACCCTAATTTCCTAAAACCTCATGAATACAATTTCTATCATTCTTCACTCGAATTATGTTTCAAAACTTGTTTCTATTTCAAAAACTTGTAAGGAATTAGAATTTATATCCCTTCAGTCATTGGTACTTCGAGATATTCCTACAAAATTACACAAGACCAAGGTTCTAGGATTTGATACGGTTATGTAGATTCCCCTAGGCATGAAAGCAGAGTGAAGGGGGCAGTCTCGCCTCTATTTGACTTGAGACCTTTTATTTCTTTGTTTGTAATTGCATTTACTACATGTTTTGTTGTGTTCTTTTGGTATCTTTTCTTGACGGTATGCCCCTGTTAAATTTACAAGGGGTATGGAATAAGTGATAGAGGGGGAGAAGGGGGTGTGTCGCCACGAACATGGGTTTGACACATTTCCTTGAATTTTTTGTTCTTTTTCTTTTGGCTGATGAAGAGATCAGAACAATGAGGAAGAAGTGTAGAAGGGATTGGTCTTCTGTTGTCCTCATTTGTTAGAATTTTAGTGCCTTGGGAGTATTATAACATCAGTTCAAACCATTCTAAAACAAGAAACAAGTCGTAACTTCACAAGTTCATTCCACAATTTTCATAAAGACACATTATATTGTGGTTCCTATCTATCCTTTTCATGCTTGCCAACTCTTTCAAGAATAATGCTAATTGTGGTCTTAGATGACATATGATTTTTAACAAAAATGGTGTTATGATAAAGTTGCAAGGGATTTACTTCAAATAAGAGGATACTAAGTTTCTATTGCAACACAAAAAGACAATATATAGTATGGAAAAGCGTTACCTTTCCCCTAGCTTGATCTATGGTCTGAAACCATGGCATGGGATATAAAGGAATTCTTCAATCGTAAAGACCCACAGGATTAATTATGGATCCAATAATAAAAATAAAAGTATTGAATTCAAAAATCATATCACCTAAATGGCCAACTAGACAACGGCCATATCCCATACAATAAAAAAGCATACAAAAGCAACTAACTATTGCATGCAACGTAAAGAAGAAATATGTTGGAGAAGGGGACATACAGAGGATGGAAAACAGAATGTACCATCCACATCCACCCCAAACTTAAAAGTTTTCTCATCCTGAGCAAATCTCAAGTCCAAGATGGAGGGAAGAAGATCACTGGGGTGGTGGGGGCGAGAGGAGGAAGAGTCTTCTTCATAGTAGTCTTGCCCCCAATAATGGGAATCGAGGTTAGGGTAAGCCTGACCCCGTACTGCTCATAGAAAGAGCATGTGGGAGCAAAGTGTCTGCACTCAATATTCCACTGGTCCTAGGAGTGTTGCATAAGGTACAAGTGGTTCGACAGGTGTCCTTAGTGTTGTTTCTCACCATGCATGTGTTGTTGTGAAATCTCTATATGGTCCAGTTGTTGCTAGATCTCCTGAAAATCATAAGCCCCCACTAGGACCTTCAGCATCCACAATGTGCATCTTGGTGCAGTGTCGAGGAGGGGGAGAAGGAGGGTCAGTTTCATCATCGTTTTCCTCTAGGGAGACACACCAATGGTGGGTTTTAGGGTTGGGGACGACACCCTCTGGGATAGGGTTCTGATGAAGGAACCTCTGAATTTGAGCAAGTAGATTCTCTAGCTTGTAGGAGAGCATAGATGTTGTAAACCTAGCATGGTGGGGTAGCTCCGGTGGAATGGTCGTGTCCTTGAAAATAAGGGCATAAGTACCTTCCCAGACGCCTTGACGGATGATGTGGCTCAACCAAAGGTAGATCAGGTCAATCAGATTTTGCATCACCTTTTATTGAACTGTTGTAAAGGGAACATGGGTATAATCCAAGAATACAACAATGGTCGTGACAAGGTGCCCCAGACTGAATTTTGAGTTGGTGGTTCTGCTGGCCTGGTTTAGGATGTGCTCAAGGATCACGTTGCCCCAGTTGAAGGGCTCGCTCTAAAGGCGGCACTATAAGATATAAAGGTCTATCAAAGTGATCATACCTTGCATGTCGAACCTATTCAAGACGGTGTAGGTGAGGGTCTTATGTAGGTAGTGGACCACCACTCTTGGGACCTGATGGCAGAAATGGGGGTTGGCTGGTGAGATCTTCCCAAAACTTTCTGGGGTCCTTCCGATTGTGAAAAGCAATGTGGGAGCACTCATAAACATTAGGACAATAATAAACACCTTAGTTTTCATCGAATATTTAATTTATAAGGTTTCATATTACCAAATTTGTGATTTCTTGGTCACTAGTACTCTTAGATTCAACATTGGGTTATCGACGTGTATGCTATATGTTTAGCGAGTATCCTATCATTACAATTAATAACCATTCTCTCTGAAAATAATAGTGAGTTCTTAATAAACAAGTTTATACAGAAGGTAAAGTATTTACTGACATAACATTTATACTCCTAGTGATCTTTATGGATCCTTTCTTCATGCTCAACTTGTTCCTAGTTTCTTGGCCATCTTACAAGCAATTTATCATTTGCCTCTTGGATCGATGAGCTACTTTTTTCAGCTGATGGTTGTGAGGCTACAAGTAGTTGAATACATCGTCTAGTCAATATCTTCAGGTCTACTTTTACTGTTGATGGTATGTAGACTGATGTGTAGGAGTGTTCTCCTACCAAGTGCTAGATATATGGATGTATAAGCCATGTAAATATAATGGGTTAAGCCCAATGTAGTGCAGCTAGTACATAGGAGTATATGTAGTTTTTTGTCTAGTGCAAATAGGGAAGAATTTTATCCCACATTGCTCACTCCTAGAAGTTTTTTGGTCTTTATATGTAGGATCACATGTGAATCTTGTGTCCAAGGGTCCAAGGAGAGAGTATGTTCACCTCTTTGGTGGGTATGGTGACCACAACACATATGCACGCATGTGCTTGCACCACGCCATGCCTCGCCTCGCCTTGCTTGGTCGGGCACAGACTCCGGCTTGTGGATTGTGATTTGTGGAAATTTTCTTTTGTCTTCTTTTTACACTAGGACACAACTACATAATTAATTATTAATTTAATTAATTGTTTCTTTCCTAACCGGATTTATTAATCCTAATTTGAAAGTGTTTTTCCTCACTGATTTTTCCACAAAGTGTACAAGAGAGATCAAGTGATTTCCTCTTAATGGGAATAAGATTACAGGACATGTAATGCTATAAATAAGCCTCTGATCATTAGGGTTAAACACATCTTTCGAACATACATTTGTAAGTGTTCAAGTTCATATTTTATAAACCCTAAATCTAGAGTCTTCTGCCGCCATTACTTCATGTTTCTACATGAAGATCCTCTCTTTCATGTGACAATTTTTTCCCTCCTCTCCCTTCTACGACATGATCTGTCATGTGGTGGTTCTTGCGGTCGTTGGGTTATTACGAGGCATGTAAAGCTATAAATAAGCCTCTGATCATTAGGGTTAAACACATCTTTTGAACATACAGCCGCCGACATTCAAGTTCATGTTTTGCAAACCCTAAAGCTAGAGTCTTCTATCGATATCAGTCCCGTATTGATACGTGGAGATCCTCTCCTACGTGTGGCAATTTCACCCATTATGTCCCTTCCGAGATGCGATCTGTCATGTTGTGGTTCCTGCGGTCGACGGGTTGCACTGGTAGTACAAGTCGTTCTTTGTTTGCATCGTTCGTCAGAAAAATGAGTGAGAGGATCTCTTCTCTTGGTTCATGAATGGGTTGAATAGGAGAATTATACCTATCCTTAAGGGTTACAAGGCACCAATTTCTTTAAGTATATCACGTTCATTTTCAACAAATGACCTAGTTTGATTCCTGACCTTATTTTTCCTATTTTCCTACATTGTTTTATTCTGCATTTTCTTATCTGGATTTGTCTGAATACGTTAACTAAATTGTACATGCTGTTGTTCATGTAATAACGTAATTAAATTAACAATTGTCTTAAAGAAATCATTATCTATCTTTAGTTAATTATGGTTGCTTAAGGTTCTAGCTTGAAAATTGATGCATCTAGTATCCCCGGAAAGATTATTGGAACTAATTTTTCTCATTGGCAAAGTAAGACACAAATCTGGATTAACATGGTAGGGTACGATCAATATCTAGGAGAGGATGCACTCAAAGTTGATGAAACTGTCCCCAATAATGCTAATGTAATTGCAACCTGGAAGAAGGGTGATAAGACGTGTTGAGGGTTGATTCTATTTGCATTAAACAAATTGTATGACTCATACTCAAAGCCACCTATTACTACATCTAAGGATCTATGGGGTGTTAGAAAAGAAATTCAATATTGAAAATCAGGGAACTGAAAAATATTGTCTCTTAAAATTTCCAAAGTTTCATATGGGTGAGGGTAAATCTGTATCTAATAAAACACATGATTTTCAACTCTTGATGCAAGAGCTTGCTGATGTGGGCATGGTACTTCCTGAAAAATTTGTTGTTATGTCAATCATTGAGAAATTCCCAAAATCTTTGGATTCGTTTGGCATGACTCTTAAGCACTGCAAAGGAGACATGTCAATGAACGATCTCATGATGGACGTCAACATAAAGGAAAAACATCTGAAAGAGAAGACTATCAAAGTACCCAATGATGTTAATGCTACTGTCAATTTTACTACTGCTAAGAACAAGGATAAGAAATTAAAGAATTCAATTAAACCTAAGTCTAAGATCTAGAAGATTTTGAAGAACAAACCTTATTGAACTTGTGGACAGGTTGGCCACTGGAACAAGGATTGTCCTTCAGAGAAGGAAAAGAAAGTTGTTGTATCTACAACTAAGGAGGTTGTGGTCAACATGATGACTGCATCCTTGAACCTCAATGATGGGTACGTATCTATAAAATCTGAAGTTATTTCTATTTTTGAACCCCTATAGACATTGGGGATAATGTGCATGTGGAGAATGACAAGTCCATGCTTGTATCTTACCAGGCCTCTAAAGGTTAATATATGACTTTAGGTGATTTTTCATGGTAGAAGTCAAAGCCTAAGGATAGGTGGACTTGAAGTTTCCTTCGAGAAAGGTTAGGACACTTCATAGAGTCAGACATATTCCATCAATACGACACAACATTCTTAGTGTCACACTTTTAGTTAGAGATGGTTTTAGAATAGATTACAAGTGTAATAAGGCTATTATTACTTGCCTTCGTAATTCTTTGTTTTTTAGTAGGGGGTATCTATGTGATATGGAGAATTTGTTTAAGATTCTTATTGAACTTGTTTCAGATTCCTTTATAAATTTGAATGATAATAGTTATGTTTGCTTTAATCTTGTATCATCTGATTTTTGGCATTAACGTTTGGGACATGTTAATGTTGGCTCAATTAAACGTATGATGAATCTGAGTTTAATCCTTAAATCCAACATTAACAATGATAAATGTGAAATCTGTGTGCAAGATAAATTACCTAGGAAACATTTTCATTTTGTGAAAAGGATTTTGAAAATGTTAGATTTGGTGCTTACCGATATCTGTGGATTTAATGGGATTGCTATAAGGGATCAAAAGTGTTATTTTATAACTTTTATTGACGATGCTAGTAGAATTGTTATGTCTTTTTACTTAGAAGTGAAGATGATGCATTGGATAAATTCAAAATTTATAAGAAAGAAGTAGAAACTCAAACTAGTAAAGCACTTAAGCGATTAAGGTCTGATAGGGGAGGAGAATATACCTTGAACTTTTTTTTGGAAATTTGCCAATTTCATGGTATAGTTCATGAGGTTAATACTCCATATTCGCCATAGTCTAATGGGATATTTGAACGTACAAACTGAACCCTTATAGATACGATTAATTCTTTATTCCAAACCTCAGGTCTACCCAATTTCATGTGGGAGGAAGTTTTGAATATGGCTTGCCATATTCAGAATAGAGTTCCCCATAAATATGTAGAGAGTAGTCCATTTGAGTTATAGAGAGGAAGAAAACCAAGTCTCAAATATATTTGAGTGTGGGGGTGCCTTGCTAAATTACTTGTCCCTGAACATAAAAGGAAGAAATTGGGGCCAAAAATGGTTGATGCCATATTTTTGGGGTATGTAGAGACAACTTATGCCTATAGATTCTTGATTGTAAAATCTGATATATCAGGCATTAAGGTCAATACAATTGTAAAATTATGTGATGCTACATTCTTTGGGGATGTGTTTCCCATAAATCAGGTGTGCCCAATGAAGTATATCAAGAAGATTCATTCACCACAGGTTCCATTCACGAGAACATGGAAAGGATGACAAATGTGGGGGACGAATCAGGACAAGTATTTATGAATCTGATGATTCTGAAGAAATGATTGAACCAAGGATAAGTAAATGACATAGGGCATTGTAACACCCCAATTTCTAAATCATGCACAACACTAAGCACAGCATAGATTGCATTGGGATGTCACAAACTTGATTATCATTGCATTAAAATAAAGTTTATATATAAACCAACTCAGGATAAAACAACATTTCTCATACTCAAATCCTCAATATAACTCATACATGAACAAAACTAAACATCTTTACTCTTAAACATCCTACACTTTCTCATAACTCATATTAAAACTAAAACACATGTTTCATAAACATAAAGGAAAACTACTCTATGGATAGTTGGCACCCCACCAGGTAAGGTCTCGGATATCCCTGAGCTTCCTCTTCTTCAACTGGTCCTTAGATGGCTTTATCCTTGACGTTGTTCCTTTCCTACAGGCATCGCACCCCCAGCCATGCATCAAACAAATTGGTAAGTGGAATTGAACATATTATATCTTTAAAGAAAACATTTAAGCTGGAAATAAACTTTAAACATTAAACATTGAAAAAGAAACACAATTGCTTTTAGATTATGTCTTTTATCTTGACCTATATAAGGATCCTTGGGTTTTGCACCAAAGTGCCTCTTCTCTTATTTATCGAAGTGCCTCTTGCATTGCACTGAAGTGCCTCTTCTCTTATGCAATGAAGTGCCTCTTAGTTTTGCTCTGAGGAGCCTCTTGGTGAGGATCTTATATAAGTTGTCTTTTAACCATTATCTTTCTCTTAAAACTCTTAACTTTTCTCTTGAATCTTAATCTTGATTTTACTCTTAATGGGCATGAACATGATACAATAATATTGACATTAAACATGGCATTCAATTCAGTATAAATTCATTGACTTTTAACAATTGAAACAGTAAATAATACATTCATGACATTCATTATGCATACATATATACAATCAATCAAATATTTATATTCAAAGTGCATGGACCACTTACCTTCCTTCAAGATCACCTAGTTTCTCTCCTTAGGTTTAGAAAACCCTAATCTTGTTCATGAGGCTTAGAAACCCTAATTACCCTATTAAAGCAATTATCCTTCACTAATAATAAATATTTAACCTAATTTCTAGGGTTTTGGGGTTCTTGGTTAAAACAAGGAAAGTCAGTGTAAAAACATCTCTTAAAGTTAGTCCATCTTGTAGATCTAGAAAAATTGATCAACTTTCATATAGGACTTGTTTCCATAGGACAATCCAATCAAAAGTTATGAATTATTAGAGTCTGACCAAACAAGAGCAAGATAAAAGCACTTAAAATTACCTGGAGATTGGATAATAAAAAACCAAAAAGACTGATATGCCCATACCCTATTTTACAACCATAGGCGTGACATGGGGGTAAAACTGTCGAACTAGCTGCTTGATTGTTCTTTGCACGTGCATGAAACTGGGGTGAAAATGATTCCATCTTGTTTGATCCATGAT
The DNA here is from genome assembly GCA_963693085.1 of Alisma plantago-aquatica. Lineage (NCBI taxonomy): Eukaryota > Viridiplantae > Streptophyta > Magnoliopsida > Alismatales > Alismataceae > Alisma > Alisma plantago-aquatica. Next base: position 1,380,004,547 of record OY856409.1, on the reverse strand, counting down.
GCAGGGTCGATCAAACCATGGCCATAGATCACTTCTCGATATCTAGACGAGAAGATCGAGCTATGGCTAATCATCATTGGCGCTTGGAGTCACCCAGGAGGGTCACTGGAAGCTACTACCTCAACGGCCCCCATAAGGAAAAGAAATAGTGTTGTATTGCTCGACAAACCAAAACATCATATGAATTCACGAGATCAAGGCAAGGTCAAAAGACCATGGTAGTGGTCACGGCAATGACCGGACCCCAGAAAATGTAGGGAAAACTTCATGAACAATGAATTTGGGGAACAAGAGAATATCTATAACATCCCAGGATTTGAGGCCTTGGATAAGTTGATCTTAAAAGGAATGATTAGACTACCCATATCACCAAGGTGCACCTCCTTTTCTGGGAACCCATCACGAAAGAACTCCATTAAGCGTGCTCAACTTGGAGTAGTATTGGGATGGGTGACCTGTCGGGAAGTTGATCCTGGCATGTGCGTGAGTGAGGACAAAGCGCGTAGTTAAGGCTAGTGGTGGTCTGTGGGGACAGTCATCATTCCTGAAACTCTACTAGAGCCTTGGGCAGTGGGCCCCGGCATTACAAATGGTATCAGAGCCATAGCCCCTCCAGTAGATGGGGCCCACATGGGCATGGCATGCCAGTCTTGAGCTATGCGGTCTAGGCATGTAGGAAAGGGTTGTCCATGGTTGACGTAGCCACCCTTGTGCTGGTATTCCGTGATCGGGAGATGGGTTTCCATGGGCCATTGTGGGTCTGTACTGAAATGGGGAAGATATTATGAGGCCTTATAGTTGAGCCTTGACGAGGACATCAACAGTCTAAACGTAGATTTGGCTCGTCGACTCGTCGCCTCAGGGAACCGCAGTCTAAACGTAGATTTGGCTCGAGTTCATGGGTGTTTGTAGTTGGTGATAATGAGGGGAATCTTTTGAAGGTGGTCTAAGAATGAATAAAGTTAGTGGAGAGTTGGAGGTTGAAGACGGTGTAGGGTGGAGATGGTTGAGAAGGATATTATAGAATTTATGGTTGCAAAGAGTTTTACGGAGTTCTTAGATTCTACTCCAATGCTCAGGAGAGAAAAGGAAGGGCTATGAGCTAGTTTACAACTCATGATTGAGGAAGGAGATGACGGTAAAAGAGGAATTCTTCATGTAGTTACTTATAGGGTTTGAGTCATACCTTATATGGTGTGATGAAATCCATTTGGGAAACTATCGCTCACATTGGGAGATATCCCTGACTGGTCGAAAAATAGAAGTCCCAATCTAGGCGGACTGAGGTTGAAGACAACAGGGGTGACGGGGATGAAGCTACTCTACTGGAACCCGCATCTGATGGCCCAGACAAAGCCTGCTTCAACAGAAAATCGAGAAAATCTAAATAAAAACCTTTTCATACCATTATCTTATGAAAAAAATTTGCATAATTAAACCAACTTCAATTAATCTCAAATTTTAATCACTCATCTTATTTAATGTGTAGAATATTCTAGAAGTGTTCATTTTGAAATAAAATGGCTAGAAGTATTACAATAATTTAAACGTTATAAACTTTAATATTAAGTAACTAATTATCCAAATACAATTAAATCTTGAAATTTTGTGTGGTACAATATTACTACATTTTCTCTTGATGTAAAACTTTCTAGTGCATTCTTATTATCAGTATTATAGATAATGACTCATTTATATAATATGACCATAAATAATATGTATTTAAGGAATTATAATAAAGTATTAAAAAGAGGGTGTTACAATTCTACCCACCTTATAAAAACTTCGTCCTCAAAATTTCCAAGGTACTACCCACGTTAGGGTTTTCCTTATCCTTAACATGAAAGGTTTAACTTATAATTCTACATATGTTCATACATAAGATGAGACTAACCACAACTATAACCTCGAAGAGATTTAAAAACTTAAATCATACCTTGTTCATTCTTATCATCTTCATCGTCATCCACCATGGTGAAGATTCTAGCATGTCACTTCTCTCTAGGTGCTAGATTGACTTTGGGCTCTTTCTTTTGAAACTTGGGGCAGTTGGGTCTAATGTGGTCTGTTTCACCACATGCATAACACACTCCAGTTCTAAACCTACATTCTCCTAGATGATATTTAGAGCACTTGGCACATTGGATCTTGGCAGGTTGATTTGCAACAACTTCTGCTGGATCCTTTCTCTTATTGTCATTATGGTGGTTGTTGTTGATGGAGTGGTTGTACTTTTTCCATGCTCTTCCTGGGTGGTCTTCTAGTTCAAGGGCAGCATCTATGGCACCTTGCACGGTGCGGTGTCCTCGTCCATATAAAGCAAAGCTAAGATCTTCCTTGAGACCCCTAATGAACTTCTTTGCTTTGCGTCATTCGTCATAATCATATCCATACTTCTGCAAGATTCTGAACTTCATGGCATATTCGGTGACCGTCATATCACCACGTTGACAGAGGTTGCAAAACTCCTCTTCTTTCTTCTCAACCATAGCCTCAGATATGTAATGGTCTTTGAAGGCTTCAGAGAATTCCTCCCATGTGAGTGGAGGAGCATCAGCTTCACGAGATCCTAGCAGGTTCTCCCACCAAGTCCTAGCAGCACCTTTGAGCATGTGAGTCCCAAAAAGAACCCTAGATGGGTTAGGGCAATCTAGGTTATGCAAATAATGTTCCATGTTCTGTAACCAACTTTCAGCTTTGCCCACCACATCTAGCTCTTCCTCTCCAGCAAAAGAATCAGGCTTGATCTTCAAGAAGTCAACTAAGGTCATTTCCTAGTTCCTTAGTTGATGTGGTCTTCCTTGTTGACCAGTGATAGCATCAGCTAGAGCCTTGATAAACACTTCTAGAGGAGCATTAGGGTTATCATTAGGTTTAACCCCTCCAGAAGCACTATGATGACTTCCCCCATCGAAAGAGCTTCCCTCTCCATCTACGTGCTCCTTACCCTTATCAGATCTCTTCTTGGGAGCCATCTATAAAAGGGAACATAAACTATATGAGATTTTGAGAAAAGTCTAGTGGCCAACTATATTTTTTAGCTCTGATACCATATGGTAACCCCCCCAATTTCTAAATCATGTACAACACCAAGTGGAAGCATAGATTTCATTGGGATATCACAAACTTGATTATCATTGCATTAAAATAAAGTTCATGTATAAACCAACACAGGATAAAATAGCATTTATCATACTCAAGTCCGCAACATAACTCATACATGAACAAAACTAAGCATCTTTACTCTTAAACATCCTACACTTTCTCATAACTCATACTAAAACTAAAACACATGTTTCATAAACATTAAGGAAAACTACTCTATGGATAGTTAGCACCCCACCAGGTAAGGTCTCGGATATCCCTGAGCTTCTTCTTCTTCAAATGGTCCTTAGATGGCTTTATCCTTGACGTTGATTGATGTGCACAAATCATATCATCTTTTGGATCATGTTTGGTTGCATATCCATGTTGTTTTGACTCAATTATCACTCTCATTCATGTTAGATTCTATATTTTTAGCTATTCTTACTTGTCTCATGGTTTGGATTGTAGGTACTACATTTTGCAATGAAATGATGAGGAATATATCATATTATCACTTATTGGATCACTCCTCAAGTACCTACATGTTTTGGGGTTCGAAATGATGCAAATACCACTTTTTACGGCATGTAAATCGAACCTACACGCTGGAAGTTATGAGCAGAATACACAACAGTCGAGAACAGCCAAGTGCACGCCGTGTCTTGAAAATGCACACCGTACACCAAAAGTGCACGACGTGCACCAAAGGTGCACGCCGTGCACTTGGAGCATCGAGCAAAATGAAAGTTTCTGGAAAGTTGCACGGCGTGCACGCAATTGTACGGTGTGCACCTGGGAGCTGAAAGTTTCTGGAAAGTTGCACGACGTGCATTTCTTCAGTGTACGCCGTGCACAGTGCATTCTAGAGAAAACTGAGAGTTTCTGGAAAGTTGCACGGCGTGCACCTGGCAGTTTCAACATTTTGAAAAATACGAGTTTTTATTTAAAACGAAGTGGGAACTTAATGGGCGGTTATGCCCGGTCATTTGTGGAAGTTCTCTCATCCTAGAGAAATCCTAGAGTACAGGAGGGAGATTTTGAGGGGAAAGGAGGTGGTTTCTTGCCAAAGAACCTCCATTCTTCCTCTCTTCTTCTCCAAACTTCTTCTCCAAGGTGCAGCAGAGCTTCTTCACTCCACAAAGCTTCTCGGGAGGGAAGTTTGTCCGATTTAGAGCAGCTGTAGAAGTGGGATTTCGTCCTCAAGTCGGAATTCTACCTTTCTTTGGTTACACCTTGGGATTACTTAGCTTTTCCTTCTCTAAACCATATTGAATTCTAAAAATTATGCATATTTTCTGATGTACACTATCATGGATGAGTAGTCTCTTTTTCTTGGACATGGGAGAGTAACTCCCATGTCATAGCTTGTATGAACATATGAATTTTGTACTAAATGTTAGTTTCTTGCATGTTCCAAGAGTTGTTTCATATCTAAAATGCTTGTTTGTGTGATTGGCCATCATACTTGCATGTTTTATGCTTTCTTTCATAATCTGAGAAGATGTGTTTGAGAGTATGGAGTTACTCTTTTGGCAACTTGTCCTTGACCGCGAGAGTGGATGGGATTATGTTGAGGAGTAAGGTTTGTGATTTGAAATGAAATACATACACGAGAGTGATGTATGGAGTTAAAATCGTCATCACTTCACTGGGAGGCGAGTGATGACTATAAACCTCCTTTGCAAGTTAATTAACATGTTTAAATTCGTATTTTAATATAAACTATGATGTGATAGTGAAATCTCAAGTCTAAGATCCTTCCAAATCTAAATCTTAACATTTCTTAAGTGATAATTTACTATTTTGTTTTAAATCTATAATTTAGTTGTTCTAATCCAATCTTGTGTACAACAATCTAGATTATTGAAAATCATAACTCTTACGCCTAACTAACCAGCGCTCCTTGTCTTCGACCTTGACTACAACTACTCTCGTATACTTGCGGGATATAGCTAGTTGAGTAAAAGATCATTCTTATGATTGAAACTCGTTAGTGTAGGAAACACAGAAAACACTAAGAAAACTTCATGAACAATGAATTTGGGGAATAAGAGAATACCTTCCTTGTAGTGGTCACGATGATGACCGAACCCCAGAAAACACTAGGAAAACTTCATGAACAATGAATTTGGGGAATAAGAGAATACCTTCCCTCTGGCCGAATTGAGGGTTTGGAAACATTCCTGGGAGAGAACCGGAGAGCTTCGACTCCTTACCGAGGTTGGGTGGCTTCTGAAGCTCGTCATCAACCCGACCACGGCCTCGTCGCCTCGGGGAACCGCAGTCTAAATGGAGATTTGGCTCAAGTTTGTGGGTGCTTGTAGTTGGTGATAACGAGGGGAATCTTTCGAAGGTGGTCTAGGAATGAAGAAAGTCAATGGAGAGTTGGAGGTTGAAAATGGTGTAGGGGGGAGATGGTTGAGAAGGATATTATAGAATTGATGGTTGCAAAAAGTTTTACGGAGTTCTTAAATTCTCCTCCAATGCTCAGGAAAGAAAAGGAAGGGATATGGGATAGTCTACAACTCAGGATTGAGGAAGGAGATGACAGAAAAAGAGGTGTTCTTCATGTAGTTACTTCTAGGGTTTGAGTCATAGCTTATATGGTGCGCTTCGCTCTCTTGAAACCAATGATGAAATCCGTTTAGGAAATCGTCGCTCACATTGGGAGATATCCCTGATAAAAAACAGAAGTCCCAGTCCAGGCGGACTGAGGTTGAAGACGGCAAGGGTGGCGGGGATGAAGCCACTCTACTGGCACCCACATCCGACGGCCCAGACAAATCCCGCTTCAACAGAAAATCGAGAAAATCTAAATAAAAATCTTTTCTTGCCATTATCCTGTGAAAAACTTTTGCCTAATTAAACCAACTTCAATTAATCTCAAATTTTAACCACTTGTGTAGAATATTCTAGAAGTGCTTGTTTTGAAATAAATTGGCTAGAAGGATTTCAATAATTAAAACATGATAAAACTTTAATATTAAGTAACTAATTATCCAAATATAATTATTTCTTGAAAATTTGTGTGGTACTATATTACTACGTTTTCTCTTAATGTAAAACTTCCTAGTGCATTCTTATTATCAGTATTATAGATAATGACTCATTTATATAATGATGACCGTAAATAACATGCATTTAAGGAATTATAATCTACTATCTACTATTCTACTCATCTAAACGCGAAGACTCGTCTCCGTCCTTATAGATATCTGACGCAAGTAGGACTGTTGCATTACGCTATTCAGCTAATCACGGAAACAAGTCTTGGTCGTCATAGAGACCTGACAACTTTGGGACTACATTATGATAATGTGAGTGTATCTCCACTCATAATTTATACTACAATAAAAAGAGTGAGTTCACACTGCGCTCTTATTGATTCTCTCTCTTCTCACAATTTTTCTCAACTTTTTTATATTTATTTAATTTTATAATTTCTCTTTCATGATAAAATCAGTTGCCACGTCCTTTTGAACGTACGTTGAGGATTGTCATTATGCTTTTGGGTAGTTACGAGCATTATAATTATCTTTTTGGAAAGTTTTATTTTTCAAATATTTAATGCAAGATAAACATATTCAATGGGGGCACGATTATCATTATTCTTTTGGGAAGTTTTATTTTTAAAATATTTAAAATAGTATCAAGAAATATTTCATCGAGGTCCTGATTCCACGGGTCGTTTAGTCTTACCGATGCCCCTTCCACCTTTACATGATTACATCCCACCTTCTCCTCAAACAGCCTTTTTTCCTCTCACTTCGACGTCAAGTACCCTCCAGGCGGCTACGTATGCAGGAGCCGAGACGTTTACAACGATTGAATTCTCATCGATTAATCGTCAGTCCCAGCTTGACGTCCATGCCTTCAGAGCCTGCCGGCCGCACAAGTTATCATCAAGGACTACGGAGGACTACCAGCCCTATCCTGAACGCCATGTCGTCATGTGTACGGAGTTGGTTGTGTCTCGTACCATGAAAGAAGCTCTGGTTGGTGCAAACGAGCACCCAATCCCTTTTCCCTCTAGCAGCCAACACACGTTTGGCACCACTGGGTTGGATTTGGAGTGTCCCTAATTGTGAATAGGATCATCAAAGCATGCATGGCTACGTATACTGTATACACTACCGGGTCAGTGCCGGTTTGAATCTTCCTATCAGTTCATGTGCTTCCGTAATTAACAAGGCTAGCGAGACTGAGCACCTCTGAAAACCCAATAACGATCTGTTTCTTATCTTGATTCAGCGTGAAATAGTACTGAGGATAGGAGTGTATGAAGCGATTGAGAATGTAATCAAGAAGAGTTGTGATGAACAAACTTTCTGTGCTGTTGTGTCATAAAAAAATGTTGCTTCTGGAGAAAGTTCTCATCGCTGCCTCATGCAACACTGCATCGAACCAGTAGCATTGCGAACCACATAAATTCATTACTGTTAATTAATATTTTACTTATTCTGACTATTAGAATGTGTGGTATTCAACCCAAAACCAATTGGCAATGGGTGAAGAGACCACACACCTTATAAGCCCATGACCTTTCTCAGAGCTCAGCGGTGTGGGACAATTCTAAGTGCAGCTACTTTTGTGTGCTTGCACTTGTTCTTTTTTTTTAGATAGGGTATGGTCCTCACACTTGTCTCGTGGGGTCCGCTCTGATACCATATTAGAATGTGTGGTATTCAACCCAAAACCAATTGGCAATGGGTGAAGGGACCACACACCTTATAAGCCCATGACCTTTCCCAGAGCTCAGCGGTGTGGGACAATTCTAACACTGACACATCATTTTCTGCTAAGTTGTATTCTGTCCAGTAATTAATGATTGTGCTTTTGTTCATGGATCTGAACCTGCATAGTATGAAGCTTCTCTTCATGTTGGATGCGATAATAAGAAAGATGCAAAGGTGATTTGTATCTATCAAATTGACTACTACTTTGACCAACACAGCCAAGTGATGGTTAAATTTATATTCTTCTTTACTTCCTACATGCAGAGTACTTCGAATATGATATGGCAGTATTAAACTAAGACCCATACACCATCACTGCCATAAGTGCTCAGGAGGGCCTAAGTTGGAACATTGTAAGACTTTTTTTATTTAAATCATACACATTTTTTATGGCAATTTCTCAACGATTGCACTTTTACGGACTGAATTTTGAATAAATGTCAGTCATTGCAACTTAATCATGCTTAATCTATTTTTGTTTGTATTTTTGTGGTAACTACGTAGAGAAGTTAACGAAGTACACAATTCAAGATCCATATGTATACTAATGCATCTATCTAAAACCATATTATTTTCGACAACTAGGCTAATATGATGGGATAAATGTCAATACTATCATATCGAGAAGGATAGTAGTCCTATGTGGTTAGCTCAAGTGCCTTCTTTGTTGGGCGGCACCTTCTTTTCAGAAAATATTTTTTACATGTACTATCTATTTTCTAGAGTATAGATGTTGTATCTCTTATATTTGATAATGTATTTTTTTGTAATTACACTTTCCCTTCCACTGTACTATATTTGATTTAAATGTATTCTGCATTCAGTTGTTGAACTGCATACTAATATTTGGTGTTGCACAAATTATGTTTTATTTATTCTAATATGTTTAGATAAATGTCATCAATCTAAGTATGACCATCTTGTTCATTACCCTTTTATATTTTTAACCTCGTCAACATTCACATCTTAGATGCGGGCTAAATGGGGTATGCTTAATTTATGATTAATTTACATTTTTTTGACAGTATACACGTGCTTAACACTTGTATAAATTCAGTCGATTCCAAATATTATATTTTGATGCTCACCTTCTATGTCAATATCTTAGTTGTGAATGTGGGGTTACACATCTCAAGATAAAGAACGATTCACAAATTAGGAATTTGTAAGATACATTGCAATTTCATCGGTCTTGCTAACAACTCTTTTTGTCATCTTATAAATTGTATGAAAACGTAATCAATGTCAAGCGTATTTCTGACTCTGTATAATTTATGTTGTTACCCTCAACCTATAGATGTGGTGATCATGGGATCTTTTCTAAGTCTTGTTTCTTAATGTGTTTTCTTTGTTATATTCATGCTTACAATTTCAGTCAAGGAAGTCAAGAATGCATTTTTTCCCTCAACATTTCATTTGCTTGTCGATACATAAGTTTCATAATTTGGTTCATATGTGCTTGTTAAATGGATGAATAATTTGACCCAAATTTTGTATGGAATATGCCCCCTTCTTCGGTATGGTGTTCTCAATTAGAATCATGAGAAAATGTATAGTAAGACATGTCTAGGTATCAAGTAAAGAATTTGAGGACTAAGGTAACAAACAATATATGTATGTTTTTTTTTTGCATTACACCAACTTCTTTTTATTTTCAATGTCAAGTTATCATTAATAGCCCAATATTGTTTTCTACTGTGTAAAAATACATTGTGGTTCATGAAGTTCATTCTCTATTAATATTTATTTTAAATCTTTGTTTTTGTGATTTTTATCTCATCCTTACAAATTTTTACACCATACTTTATCAAGACACGAATCTCTAAAATAACGTCTTCTAAAAATAAGATTTTTGACATGAACATGTTTATGTATATATTAATTTTTCATCTATATTTAGAAAACATATAACTAAGATGAATGGTAAAATTTTGTTTAGGGTTCATTAATACGTCATCGTGCTTCATTAATATTTAAGTATTTTTTCCCTCACAAATCTATGTGTGCAATAAAATTCAAAAATTCAATAGAGTTATACATTATTCCATTAGCAATATTATTGGCATGGTTATAATGTTCAATTTTTTACTACTATGGTAGTTTCAAATAATATTCATTTATTTATTAAACCATAATACACAACAACAATGTGCAAAGCACGTGCACATACTAGTAAAGTACTAAAAAGAGGATGTTACAGACATCCAAGGACTTTGGAAGTGAGTTTCTCTCTTACAATATTGAGAATGATCATGTAACTTACAAACAAGCTATGAAATATCCAGAAGCTATGTTTTGGAAAGAAATTGTTAACGATGAAATCCAATCGATTCTCTCAAATGGAACTTGAGAATTTGTGGATTTGCCTCCTAGTTGTTCTGCAATTGGATGCAAATGGATCTTTAAGAAGAAACTTAATGAAGACATGGCAATCAATAAGGATAAGGCTAGGTTAGTTGTTAAGGGTTACACACAGAGGGAAGGGATATATTATTTTGATACATATTCCCCTATTTTCTATATGACCACAATCTGAGTGCTTATAGTATTGGCTTCCATTTATAATCTTTGTATCCATTGGATGGATGTGAAGATCTCATTCCTACACGGTGATCTTCAAGAAGAGATATATATGGAACAACCTGAGGGATTTGTGGGTCATGGGAATCAGTCCAAAGTATGTAAACTTGTTAAGTCATTTTATGGCTTGAAACAAGCCCCTAAGCAATGGCATGAGAAGTTATATTATGTGATATCATCATTTGTCTTTGTTTCTAATGAATTTGATAAGTGTCTTTACCACAAAATTGCCAATGATGGATTCATTTTGTTATGCTTATATGTCGATGATATCCTTGTTTTTGGTTTTGATATGAAAGTAGTAAATGAGACAAAGATATTCTTGTATAGTAATTTTGAGATGAAGGATATGGGCGTCGCTGAGGTGATTTTAGAGCTTAAAATCATAAGGTCTACTGATGGTATAAGTCTCTCTCAATCTCACTATGTTGAGAAGATATTGGAGAGGTTTGAGTACACATCATGTAAACCTATGAATACTCCATATGATTCATTCAAGGCATTGTTCAAGAATGATACTGGGGTTACAGTGTCTCAATTACGATACTCTTAGATTATCGGAAGTTTGATGTTCTTAAGAACTGTACACGTTCAAACATTGTGTTTTCCATGAACAAGTTAAGTAGATACACCAGTTGTCCTAACAAGACACATTGGGAAGCTCTTGATAGTATATCAAGGGAACTTGTTTCCTTCAGATGCATTATGGCAGATATCCTTCAGTAGTTGAAGGATATAGTGTTGCAAGCTGGATTTCCATCAACTCTAGGAGTAATGGTGTCTCAGGATATGTATTCATGTTGGGAGGAGGAGTTGTTTCCTAGAGATCTAAGAAATAAACCATATTGTCTCAGTCTACTTTAGAGGTAGAGTCGTGCGCTTTAGATGAAACTAGATTGAGAGATGAATGGCTATATGGGCTAATGTCCAGTTCACCTATCATAAAGAAGCCACTTTTTGCAATTTTAGTTCACTATGATAGAACTACAACTATTTATAAGATAAAGAGTCACAAGTATAATTAAAAATAGCATAGACACATACAAGTCAGACTCAAGTCTGTAAGGGAGTTAGTGTCTAATGGGGTTGTGCTATGGACTATGTCGGTACCAAAGAAAATACAACTAATTATTTCACTAAAGGTCTTACCCTAGACTTAGTGGAAAAATCCAAGTTGGAAATGGGACTGAAACCCCTCATTATTCACAGGCAGCAGCAACCCAACCCAACAGAGTGGAGATCCCACAAATTGGGTTCAATGTGGTAATAATAAGTTGTCAGGTGAATTGGATGACACTATGAAATTACTTTAATGCTTCATGCATATGTGTGTCTATCCCCTGGGAAACATGTTAGTGTCACGGCTGCAAGTTAGTAAGAGATTAGTCTCTAAATGGTGTCAAGTCTTAGGATAGGATGTTAGCAGTACATCCTTAGAGACTCTAACTAAATGGTTGATGTTGTATAGGTTGCAATAGAAGAATTGGGTTGCTCTGATATCAATCATGACATATATTTTTGTATGCATGGCATTAATGCATTTTTTTTTCTTTTCTACCATGTCTTTATTGTGTTGTTACCAACCTATACTCTTGCACCCAAGTTTTAGGTTCAAGACTTTTGTTCACCTAGTTCATGCGGGGGTCATTGTTGGATAACTTAGGTAGATTCAAACTGAAAGGTCTGCTGAAAGCACAATATGGAGGACTGAATGGTAGTACACATTTGAATTTATGGGGGATTGTTAGATATATAGTTATATAAGCCATATATATAGGATGGGTTAAGCCCAATGTAGTGCAACTAGTACATAGGATGATATGTAGTTTTGTGTCTAGTGCAAATGGAGAAGAGTTTAGTCCCATATTGCTCACTCCTAAAACTTTTGTGGTCCTTATATGTGGGATCACATGTGACTCTTGTGTCCAAAGGTCCTAGGAGAGAGTTATCTCACCTCCTAGGTGGGTATATTGACCACAACACACATGCATGTACGTGCGCGTCACACCACGCCTCACCTCGCCTCACCTAGCCTGGCCTGGCAGGGTCAGACCGAGTACGAGTTCGGGCTTGTGGATTGTGGATTTTGGAGAATGTCTTTCGGCTTCTATTTACACTATGACACAACTAAGAAATTAATTAATAATTTATTTAATTATTTCTTTCCTAACAAGATTTATTAATCCTAATTGGAAAGTATTTTTCCTCACATATTTTTTTAAAATGTGTACAAGAGAGATCGAGTGATTGTGTCTTAATGGGAATAGGATTACGAGACATGTAAGGCTATAAATATACCTCCGGTCATTAGGGTTAAATACATCTTTTGAACACACACTTGTTAGCATTCAGGTTTGTATTTTGCAAAACTCTAAAGCCAGAGTCTTCAATTGTCGTCGCTTCCATGTTGCTACATGGAGATCCTCTCCTATGCATGGCAAGTTCATCGAATCATTTCCCTTCTGAGATGTGATCTGTCAGGAGGTGGTTCCTGAGATCATTGGGTTGTACTAGTAGTGCAAGTTGTCCTTCATCTGCATCGTTTGTCGGCAAAATGAGTGAGATGATCTCTTCTCCAGGTTTGGGACCGAGTTGACTAGGATTACGGAGCCTATCCTTAAAGGCTGCAAGGCACTTATTTCTTTAAGTATATCATGTTCATTTTCTAACGAATGACCAATTTTGATTCCTAACCTTATTTTTCATATGTTCATGCATTGGTTTATTTTGTGTTTTCTTATCTATATCTGCCTGAATACGTTAACAAAATTGCACCTATTGTTGTTGTATTTAACAAAGTAGTTAAAATTAATAACATCAGGGTTGCAGGTGGATGGATTTGGTTATGCACCGCTCAACTACAGTTCTGTCCTATAAATTTTTGGTAGAACTAGTAGGGATAAAAGAAGGTCATGGTGGCAAGGGCGGTATGCACTGTTGGGCGATAGAGATCTTCATGTTTTGAGTGCTAAGGAAATCAATACTTTAGATATCCATGGCTCTATTAGTCATGAACATAATATGACCATCATTGATCATCCCCGGAGCCACAACTACCTTCAATTAGATTGTAAGATTTGTCACCAATGTCTAGACCTTCACAATGTCCTACAGATCAACCAACTTGTCGAAGTAAAGAAAGCTAGCAAGGTGGAGTTGGCATCATGGTAGTAGGGGAGGTGATTAAGCAGATGGATTTATTTGTGATGATTTGAAGGAGTCATTTATGTAACGATTATGGTGAAGGTGTCATGCTTGGGCCAGGCCTTGCTGAACAACCTATTGTGTTGTTGCAGGTCCATGATGGTGAGGGCGATGGTATGATTGCAGATCCAAGGTGTCATAGACCGTGAGGGTGTCATAGTTGTAGTCTGTAGACTCCTTCATACTCAGAGGCATCGTCAGTTATGAGGATGATGATGGTAGGGGAAATTCTTATGTCTCAGTCAACAACAACAAAGAGGGGAGACATGATTGAGGAAATAAATAGTTACAGATTTGATGGTGTAGTGTGTCCTGGGGAGGTGAGGCAAACGACTTATTATTATGAATCAGGTCATCATCCTCGTTGTTGGGGGTACCAAGGGGTGTTAAGATTGGACCATGTTGATGGGGATTAGTGAGATGATTTTCTGTTGGTGATAATGAGGAGGGAAAGAAGGGTTGGTGGAAGATCTGACCCTACGATTGTGCATGATAGCTAGGGTTTTCCTAAGTGATGAGGAAACATGGGAGAGAATAAATAGGGAGGAGGAGAGGAGGAAGTGAAGAAACATAATGTCTGGCATCCATTTCCTTGTGAACATTGCACAATTGTGTCCAAAGTAAGGAATGGACTAGGTCACCAATGTTTCCTAGTCTATAGAAGATGTGATTATGATGGGGTGGCGTAGTGTTTAATAAATTTTTAGTTTAGCTAATAAATAAAAAATTAATTATCATTGGGTCCATCATCTTAATTTTTTAATTACATACTTTTGTTCCTAACTACAAAATTGTATCTCTTATTATTGAGAAATTTGATCATGTGTCTAATTTGTATTATAGAAAATAGTAAAATTACTAACTCTTACATTTATGGTCATGATATGGTTCATTAATAAATCCCATGCATACTTTGTATATACATGTTTATAAATGCATTCCACTTATTCCCACCTCAAGGGTTTTCATTCATGGGAAGTATTACAAGATGTGTAAGCCAAAAATATCAAAGTGTACTAATTGGAAATGGAACCACTCATATGTTAGAAATTGAAAGACAGATTTGTAGATGTGCTCAAGTATAGGGGAAATTGTGAATTATAACTCAATATAGGATTCAGACCTAAAACCCATTATGTTACAACTATCCAACCCTTAAAGAATATTTCACCCTCAAAATCAGTATCTCATTTGTCTAGTGGGGTACTACGCTTCACCCTTAAAAGGAATCAACTAGAAACCTAAATAGGTATGTCAACTCTAGTGTAGTATCCTTTAGTAACTCTAGGTTTCTCATCTAGGGTTTTCTCATAACTCCATGATTGTGACTTAGCTCAAGAAATCATAAAAAAATCCATAAAATCAATTTTCTTAATACATGTAATATTATCAAGAAAATAATTTTTTGAGAGGAAAACTCATTGATGCAAAACTAGAAAATTGTAAAAGTTGATGCGAGAACCATGTCACAATCACCTCATGTCTACACTCTAATTGCTATTACTCCATCATCCCAACTACTTGATATATTTTTGATAATTTATATTCCTATGAAATGGTAAAGAATAAATTGAACACTTAGTGATGCATGTCCATATAATTCCTCTAGGGTCATGTACACATTTTTAGGTTAAGAATCAAAGTTATGAATATAAAAATTTGGTGTTACACCCTAAACTATAGTTATCATAGCCAAGCCTAAAACATTATAAAATTTTACCGATATTGTTGTCACTAATTGTTATCTGATGTTTCATTTGGTCAAAATTAGATATACTTCATTTTATTTCTTCAATTTCAGTGGTTAGGGTTTTAAATTAATATAATGTTTAAATCGGCATAATTTATCCAAAGTTCTATATAATTGTAAAAAAATTGAGGGTTTTTAAAATACTAGAGGTCCTAGAATTTATCATATTTTAACTTCTAATTATCTTATTATCGATTAGAATGCAATTGTAAATCATTTTTTGTTTTCTTTTTTGGATCTATATAGATATAATGTTGGGATCACAAAAAAATTGTCTCAAAAATATCATATTTACATATACAAAAGGAGAACCTATTACTTCACTCTCAACTCGTCATATTTTAGCAGTTTTAAGTCAAAGTTATCATGAGGCAAATTTTTACTTGTGGTTGTACCTAACTAAGAGGAACTCTACAATATTCTTCCAACTTTTATACTTATAGTGGTAATTTAAATGTTCCTAGGGTCATATTCTAAATATATACACATGTTTCTTAAACACTTCTTCCCCTATAATATATCAATATCAATTTATGCCTAGCGGAGTCCAAAAACTAGTAGACGGGTTTCACTGAACCATTTGTTACCAAAATCCTAACTCCAAATGACTATAAAGTCAATGACGATAGGACCTAGGCATTCATCCCTAGCATGGTATTATCAAAGTGTGAATGCAGAAGCATACATCCTTAGCATACATGAAATATTAACAAGACAAAATCACATATTATAATCTCAACATTCAACAAATATATACTAAGAAGCATTGTTTATTACAAGCTTTCAGTTGCATATTAAAGAGTACCCTTTTACAAGTTTGCTCATGTGCACTAGGGATTTTACAACAAGAACACATGACATAGCTCACCAAGCCCGTCAACTTCTAGCCATCTCTAAACTTATAAAATATGTGAAATAATGTGGGTCAACACACGAGGTGTTGAGTACAGGGCTGGAAGATACATATACATAATTCTTGTATAATTTGAAATGATTTATAGAAGTACAAATAAGAATAAACAAGTTAAGTTCTTATCAAAATGAGAGCCCATATTTTATGTCATTTCACTCCAATTACACTAACAACATCATGGATTCATAAGGCCTTTGACCACTTTCCACTGTAAGAGTCTGTAAGTGTGGTCAAGATTAGCTAACCCTTTTATATGTGAGGGACCTCAAGGCCATCGCCAAGATTTAACCCTATTTTCACATTGTATAATGGCATTTCAATTTATGTTTGCAAGTTATAAAACAAACGACGAGGCAAACATTGAGTACAATACTAGGATACTACATGGCAATAGTTGAGCAAATAAACAAGCATACACACATATCAGTTTGCAAGCAAGAAATCCATAGTCATATAACTATTTAAATCAGGTACCCAATTTTAGAGATTTCGTAACCTAACTCATCCTTGACCATCTAGACATAAGCAACACCTGATTAAGCACAAGATTGCATACATGCATTAGATTTTCATCATTAAATCTAATAAAATTCATTTTAGGGTTTTGGCCAATTTAGGTTCAGGGTTGTTGATTAGTACATTAGATGATCTATTACTAATCTAGAGGTCATCAATAAGGTGTTCCAATCATTTTATGTAAGGACAATTTAGGTTCAAGGTTGCTTATAGTACATTAGATGATATTTTATATTAATGGCTCCCCTTCTGCTCCTTTTCATGTTACAAACAGGGTCAAGCAAGGAGACCCTCTAACTTCTATCCTCTTTGTTATTGCTATGCATGGGTTCTCTTCTATTATTGAGGCTACTTTTTCTAATAAACTCATTGATTAGTATTTGATTTCTTCCAATATTGGTGTTTCTCACATTATTTTCATATACAATCTTCTCCTTTTGACAAAAGTTGATAAGAAGAATTTATTAGCTATGTTCTTAATCTTTTTATGAGGTTTTTGGTCTGAAATTTCATAATGAAAAAATTAACTGTTCCTCATCAAAATGTTGTGAGGATAGTGATTTTGATTGGTGGTTGAACATCTCTACTTGTTAATTGCATGTCCGTTATCTGGGCATCCCTCTCTTTACAGGTAGACTTACCAAGAATATATGTTCACCTATTCTGGATAAAATGAGAAATAAACTTGATTCCTAGAAATGCAAGCTTCTATCTTTTTTAGGGAGAGTGGAACTTGTTATTTACACCCTCTAAAATTTTTTTGGCCCTCAGCTTTTCCTTTTCCTAAAGCTATCATTGATGATCTTAAGGTTGATGAGGAACTTCATTTGGAATGATACTGATGAAAAAATACATTTGCATACTGTTTCCTGGAACACTATTTGCAAACCCAAGTTGGAAGAAGGACTTGGTATCCATTCCATTAAATGCTGGTGTAATGTTGACTTAATCAAAAACCTCTGGGACATTTCTAATGAAAAAAGTCTTTGTGGATTAGATGGTTACATGGAAAATATCATAAACATGACTCCATTTTATCAGTCAGGGAGAGTCATAACTCTTCCTAGCTCTAGAAGAAGCTTCTAAGCAAAAAGATCACTCTTCTTAATAACATTTCCTTTTCTCCTAGAGATGTTTGTATCTTCATGCTTTGGAGAGACCCATGGCTTCCACAGGGACGTAAACTATTCGATCTTATTGATAGCCAGTTGATGTTTCATCTTGGCAAAGTCATTCACTACAAGCTTAAGGTTTATATTAAAGAGAACTCCTGGTACATTCCAGATTTCAGAGGTTCTAATGTTCTTAAATCTATCCTTCTCTCTTCCAATCCTCCTACTGGACATTAAGATTCTATTCTTTTCAGAGGGAAATCTTCTCTTGGACTTAAAGACATGTGGGACATCTGTAGACATGCCCATCCTTTAGTCCCTAGGGGTAATTGGATATGGTATGCAGGGATTCCCAGAAAATTTTCTATTATTCGGTGGAAATGCTTCTTGGATAGGCTCTCTACTATTGATGTCCTTAAAATATTTTGTTTTCGTATGGCTTCTTGATGTTCTCTTTGTGAGTGTAGTGAGGAAAATATCTCACATATATTATTTGGCTGTTGTTTTTCTAAGGATATATGGTGTAGGTTCCAACTCCACTTTCAAAACTCATCCTCCACTCTAAATGAGATCCTTATAATGAGCTGGTGGTGGGTTTCCTCTTATACCACCTATGGAGGAGAAAGGAATTGAAGAATCTTCCTTGGTCTAAAGTCTGATCCAGAGAAGATTTGGAAGTCAAATTTGGTAGATACAAACAGTTACTCTGTATAGATGTAGAATTTCTCTTTTCTTCCTTCTTTGTTTCTTATTACACCTTGTAGCAAGTCCTTACCTTTTTTGGTTATTAATAGAAAGAGTCATGCATGTGTTCGCCAAAAACAAGATCATATTTTACTAACCTAGATGTCATCAAGAATGTGTGGTTCAAGTTTCAAGTCATCCTGAGGTTCCATTCATTTTATGTAATTGTTACAAGATTTTATGTCACTTTGGTACATTTTAAGGTCAAAGGACTCACAATAGGGCATACAAGGTTTAGGATCATCAATTAAAGGGGTCCAAGCATGGAAGTTGATTTAGATCAGCAAGATATAGACATAAAATCATATTCAATAAAAGGTGGATTATCCCCTAGGGTCTATGCATCATAATCCCAACATTGGGTATCAACATTTCAATATACATGCAAGCCTAAACATAGTTCATATGCCATCAAGGTTCAACATGAGAATAAGGTGATACATTCATATCTAAGTCTTCATAATGGGTGGAGTATTCCCTGATTTGAGAGAGTGGGTCAAAGGAAAAGGATTCACATAAGCATTAACGTGTAAGAACCACAAACAAGTCATGTATGTGCATGTATGTCAAGAGGGGGTCATTTTATTGTGAATAGGGTTGGCCTTGGCCAATTGGGTCACAAAACATCATGAAGTTATTGTCTGAAAGACTTGATATAGATCGATGCATCAAATAGATCCAAGACCCCCATATGACTAGGGTATAACCATTGCTTTCCCTGCATAGGTCCCATTCATGCCATAAGTGTCATATGAAATAAACATAGCACAAGGGGATTCGGGAAAAGTTATTATGGTCATGAATGGAAAGAGTTACTTATTTCCAAGACATATAAGTATTTAGATGTCATTAGGAATAAATATTAGTCATCATAAGGGCAAAGTATATCATTATAGTCCAATCTAGTCACATGTGTACAAAAGGAGTCATTCATGACCAATAGGGCTGATTAGGACCCTCAATTAGTTCAAGGTACATAAAAAGTGCATATATGATCATTAGATGGGTAGAGGTGTGTGAAAGGTCCAAACTTTATCACAATCATCATTAATCATGGTCAAAGTAGTCAAAGATCACATCTTTACCAAGAAAGGATAGTTATAAGAAGAATTGGGGTCTGCAATTATGTCCATGTTGTAGATCTTTTCGAGAGGATAAAATTGATATATAATTTTTCTATAATTGGCCTTAGTATAAGTGATATATACTTTTTATAAAACTTGCATTGAAAACTATATAGACTTGAGTTAGGGTGTTACATGCATCATTTATGGGCTGGGGATAACCTTTGATCAACGATCTAGCGGTTGTGCACCATGTTCCTCTCCTGGAGCTTCCTGACCAGTCCCGCTCATAGTTTACCATAACTAAGCAATCACAAGGCTCCCATAGTCACTCTCCACTGCCACCCTGCAGTTGTGTGGCTCTTGCGGCCGCAAGACACTGCTTACAACTCGGCGTCATACAGGACCACTCCCAACATGTGCTTTCACACTATTGATCGATTTGTTCTATTGGCTGGTCCATGTGAAAGAGTGGTTGAGGGAGGGGGAAGCAACACCCCTGCATCACGGCCGCTCAGTCTCCATTAGAGGGTCGCACGCCATCACCCTTATCATGTACTTCTCGCATGAGCAGAGGTGGACAATTGGGCAGGAGCTCACTAGAGCTGCACTCAAATGGTGATGGAGGCCATGGGGGTGTGAGAGAATGTGTCATACACCCTCCCCGTGTCTACGTGAAGCTGGTGGCATGTCAATCTCGCATTTGGGTGTTCCTATAGAAGGGCAAAGTGGTGGTGTCATCGCCCGACCATCACATCCTTGGGAAGGAGAAGGAGGGCTACTGGCGAAGCTCTAGGGCAAGAACCAAGGTAAAAAATGAGGGGAAAGCAAGAGAGGGTCAAGATGAGGAGGTTGGGGGTTTTATGTAGGCGAAAAGTGGTGAGGAAGGGTGCCGATTGGAGGAAAAAGAAAGGGAGCAATGCTCCTTGCATCAGCAACCGTATGGAGGATGGGACTGATCCCTAGATTGTTGGATCATATTCCAACAGTCCAGGTTAATCACTCGGGTGCCTCCCCTAAATGGGCCACGTGCTCCATTTGGCCCAATTAGGCTCAAATTGTGTAAAATCAATTAAAATCAAGTGAAATTCAAGCCAATTTCAAAATATCATAACTTGGGCTATAAACCTCCTAATGAGGCAATTTTTGTGCCATTGGATTCATAATTGAATCCTATACATCATGGTATACACTATGGAGATAAAATATAGTGATGAGGTTCAATTTATACTGCAAGATAGTGACATGTTAAGGAATGATACTTAGTTCAAAAGTGCAAATTAATGTCACACATTGTGCAATTGATCATTGTAGTGGCCAAATTGGAGTATCAAAACTCTCCAATTATGAAATTAACATCAAATTGAGTAATAGGACACTTTATGAGAGAGAAAAGTCAGGTTGTCACATCCTTCTCTCCTTTAAAGAAATTGTATCCTCAAAATTTATCCAAGATCAAGTTGAATGTCATAGTCCATATTCATCATGTTTAGACAACCAATCATATGCATCAAGGCATCTCCAACCATGGGGTGCATAGATAGTTTGTCATCATCAAGGGTGTACGCATCCCTATTATATCCATATTACCATGTGTTTTATCATGTTATGATATCGTCTTTGGCATTAGTGTTCCATAACCCTTATGTTAGGGTTTGTCCATGTATTCATACCATCTCAAGTTGTTTTATCAAAAGACATGTTGTTGATTTCTCAAAAGGATGTGTTCATCATCATGATTTTCAAATGAGGCATTCATCAAATGTGCATTTCATCATTATACTAGATTCCATATATGTTTTAGTTTTCCCCAACATTCTACCAACTATCCCCAATTATGTCCATCATTTCCCATTCTGGATCTAAAATTAAGCAATTGATCCATCTTATTTATTCATGCTATGACCCCAAGAGTATCATCATATCGAGTTAATCATTCCTCATTTGGGTATGAAATTAGGCATATTACCCCTGATTACTCAAGCTAAGATCGCTCAGCATCATCATATCAAGTTCATGATTCCATATTACATCTTTCCTATATGGTATGATTTCATACTAGGTCTAGCTTATGAGGGCGGTGTATCGTGTATAAATTGAGTTTTAACTTAAGTGAGATATTTCATGTATCAAGCATCATTCTAGGAGCAACATCATTGTTAACATTGAGGTTTTGTAATTATCTCACATGTATCTTAAATAAGCTCCACAAGCTCAAGCCACTCACGCTAAGACCTAAACATATATCCAACAAGACATGCTAACCAAAACCATCTACCATAACAAAATTCCTACCCATCTTTTAAGAAATAAGGGAAACCACTAGATTCCTTTATGTACAACTACTAACTCGAGTATGAGGCTCATCATGGATATCACACATCATATACAACATCTTAGGGTCTTGGGACATCTCCCACACCTATATAGCAATCATCATATATTAAAATACCTCTTTATCTAGGGTTAGATCTGTCCATAGGAAACCTAGGGTTCAACATTTTCAAGGGAATCACGCACTAGGTGACTCAAATCATATATGTAGTAGTCTACCTAGGGACTCATCATCATGTATTTCATCATTCGTATCATTATCAACATTTCACATATATTTTGGAGGTTAGGTACTTTGACCATCTCACATGTCAGGTTGACTCATATCAAGATCTCACCCTATTCATATGTCCCATGCTAGAGGTCCTCCTTTGTAAAGAGGTTGAGGCCTATGTTGGTCACAAACCATATCTCATATATTGTATCTCAACATATACAATACTAGGCACAAGCAAGTGTGTCAACCCACTAGCTATCTTTAGCACATTGACCAAACCATATACATCAAACATAGTGCTAGATTAGCTAGGGATAGATGGTCAAACTCATATTATTCTATTAAACATACTTGAAATCTCCATCCTCAAATGTAGGTCATCATGAAGCAACTCATATCATCGAAATCAACAACATCATCATCATCATCGTTGTCTTTGTCGTTGTCATTATCATCATCATATTGTCATCACCATCATCATCATCATGATCATCATCATTATCATCAACTTATGTCATCTAGACTACTTACTAGCCTAACCTTTATCGTGGCTCTAGGCAACTCTAGAGACTACAACTAGCATCTAAACACTCTCATCTAGACTTGATGTTACATCTCTTTCTCTTAGGGTACATGGACAATCACTGCCTTTCTACGTGTGGTAACATTTTCATATGTACATATATATTAATACTTGAAATAGCTTTTCTCCAATGTTGAAACAAGCGATGGAAACCACCATACTCCATTCAAATAAAACCAAAACCAAAACTGAGTTACCATACTTATTAGGAAGTCTAGTACCATGACACCTAGAGAACTAGAAAGAACATGGTGCACAACTATGTAGCTACTCTAAGAACATTCTTGAAAAATATGTCTAGGGTTGTAATAAGGTCTCACTTTTCTCTCCATCCTAAACCTACAACCCATACTATGGGAAAAAAGGAGGAGAAAAGGAAGATCCTAATCATTACACAAACCTACACTTAGTTGTAGAACATCAAGGTTCTAACCTAGAGGCTAAGTTAACTTAGTTCACAAGGATGACTTATTAAGGTTTCTAAGGTTGAGATGTAAGGTGAGTTTAGTTTGTGTTTCAATTGAGCAATGTTGGTGTAGTTATTGTTAATGCTCTGATGCCATATGTCATGGAATCATTTGTTACCCAAATCCTTACTCAAAATGACTATAAAGTCAATGGCGATAAGACTTAGGTGTCCATCCCTAGCATGGTATTATCTAAGTATGAATTCGGAAGCGTACAAGCTTAGCATACATGAACAATAATAAGATGAAAGCACCAATTATAATATCAACATTCAACAAGTACATATTAAGCAACATTATTTATTACAGGATTTCAATTACATATTAAAGAGTATCATTTTAGAAGTTTGCTCATGTGCACTAGGGATCTAACAACAAGAATACATGACATAGTACACCAAGCCCATCAACTTCTATCCATATCTAAACCTATAAACTACATGAAACAATGTGGGTCAACACACGAGTTGTTAAGTACATGGCTAAAAGATACATATAAATAAGGTTTATATAATTTGAAAAGATTTGCGGAAGTACAAACAAGAATAAACAAGTTAAGTTCTTAGAAAAATGAGAGCCTATATTTTATGTCATTTTACTCCAATTATACTAACAACATCACGGATTCATAAGGCGTTTACTACTATCCATTAGAAGAGTCTATAAGGGTGCTTAAGATTGGCTAACACTTTTATACGTGAGGGATCTCAAGGCCATCATCAAGAGCTAGCCCTATTTCAATATTGTATAATGGAGTTCCAATTTATGTTTGTAAGTTCTAAAACCATGATGAGGCAAACATCGAGTACAATACTAGGATACTACATGGTAATAGTTGAGCAAATAAACAAGCATGCATACATATCAATTTGCAATCAAGAAATCCATAGTCATATAACTATATGAACCCCATACCTGATTTTAGAGATTTACTAACCTAACTCATCCTTGGCCATCTATCCATAAGCAACTTGATTAAGCATAAGATTTCATACATGAATTAGATGATCTCATCATTAACCCTCATACGATTCATTCTAGGGTTTTAGTTAAGTTAGGTTCAAGGTTTCTTATTAGTATATTAGATGATCTTTTACTAACATAGAGGTCATGAAGAAGGTGTGGTTCAAGTTTCAAGTCATTCTTAGGTTCCACTCATTTTGTGTAATCGTTATAAGATTTTATGTCACTTTGGTACATTTCAAGGTCAAAGGACTCCAAATAGGGCATACAAGGTTTAGGATCATCAATACAAGGGGTCCAAACATAGAAGTTGATTTAGATCAGAAAGATATATACACAAGAATCATATTTAGGAATAGGTGGATCGTCCCCTCGGGTCTAGGCATCATAGTCCCAACCTTGGTTATCAACATTTCAACATACATGCAAGTCTCAACATAGTTCATATTCCATCAAGGTTCAACATGAGGATAATGTGAGACATTCATATCTAAGTTTTCATAATGGGTGGAGTATTCTGTGATTTGAGAGAGTGGGTCAAACAAAAAGGATTCACATAAGCATTAATGCACAAGAACCACAAACAAGTCATATATGTGCATGTAGGTCAAGAGGCTTGGCCTTAGCCAATTGGGTCACAAAACATGATGCAGTTACTATTTGAAAGACTTGATATAGATTGATGCATCAAATAGATCCAAGACCCCATATGACTAGGGTATAACCATTCATTTCCATGCATAGGTCCCATTCATGCCATAAGTGTCATATGAAATAAACATAGCAAAAGGGGATTAGGGAAATGTTATTAGGGTCATGAATAGAAGGAATTATTTATTTCTAGGACATATAAATATTTAGATGTCATTAGGAATCAAGATTAGTCATCATAAGGGAAAAGTACGTCAATATAGTCCAATCTAGTCACATATGTACAAAAGGAGTCATTCATGAGAACAAGGGTGATTAGGACCCTCAATTAGTTCAAAGATACATAAAAAGTATAGATATGATCATTAGATAGGTAGAGGTGTAACAAAGCTCCAAACTTTATCACAATCATGCATTAACTATGGTCAAAGTAGTCAAAGATCACATCATTAGCAAGAAAGGAGAGTTAGAAGAAGGATCTGGGTCTGCAAATATGCCCATGTTGTGGACCTTTTTGAGAGGATCAATTTTGATATATAGTTTTTCTATAATTGTCCTAAGGATGAGAGAGATATGCATTTTACAAAACTTGCATCGAAAACTATATAGATTTGAGTTAGGGAATTACATATATCATATATGGGCTGGGGATGACCGTCGATTGACAATCCAGTGGTCGTACGCAATGATCCCCACCCAGTGATTCCCGACTACTCCCGCTCCTGGTTCACCACAACTGAATGGTCATAAGGCCACCGCAGTCACTCTCCACCGCCACCATGCGGTTGTGCGACACTCGCAGTCGCTAGCCACTGCTTGCAACTCGGTGTCCTATGAGCCCTCTCCCAATGTTCCATCATGCTATTAGAGGGTCTGTGTCATTGACTAGTCCATGTGATAGATTGGTTGAGGGAGGAGGAAACAACACCCCTGTATCATGGCCGCTCAATCTCCACCGGAGAGCCACACACCATCGTCCTCAGCACATCCTTCTCACCTAAGCTGTGGCAGATGGTTGGGTAGGAATTTACTAGAAATGCACTTGAAGGGTGATGGAGGTCATGGGGGAGCGAGACGATGTACCATCCACCCTCCTCAGGTCTACGTAAAGCTGGTGGCATGTCAATCTCGCATTGGGGCATTCTGATAGGTGGGCAAAATGGTGGTAGTGTCTCTCGGCCATGGCAGCCTTAGGAAGGTGAAGGAGGGCTACTATCGGCATCCTATGGCATGAACCAAGGAGAAAAATGAGGGGAAATCAAGGAAGGGTCAAGAAGAGGAGGTTGTGGTTTTTATCTCAGGGCGAAAAGTGGTGAGGAAGAGTGTCGATTGGAGGAGAAAGAAAGGGAGTAGCACTCCTTGTGTCGGTGGTCTTGCAGAGGTTGGGGATGATCCCTAGATCATTGGAGCATAGTCTAATGCTCCGGGTTGATCGCCACCTATTCAAAGTGGGTGCCTCCCCTAAATGGGCTGCATGCTCCATTTGGGCCCAATTAGGCTCAAAATCATGTAAAATCAAGTGAAATTTGAGCCAACTTCAAAAAATCATAACTTCGGCTACAGACCTCCAATTGAGGCAATTTGTGCACTGTTGGATTCATAATTGAATCCTCTACATCATGATATATACGAGTGAGCCAAAATATAATAGAGATGAGGTTCAATTTATATTGCAAGATGGTGACATGTTAGGGAATGATACTTAGTTTAAAAGTGCAAATTAGTGTCACACATTGTGCAATTGATCATTGTAGTGGCCAAATTGGAGTATCACAACTGTCCAATTATAAAACTAACATCAAATTTAGTAACAAGTCACTTTATTAGAGAGAAAAAGAACAATATAGGAGAGAGAAAAGTCAGGGTGTCACAATGAGCTAGGTATGTTTTATGACTTTCCATTGAGGTACATACTCCACATCCTAGGCTCGTTAGTGTTTCCTACTTGTACTCTAGGCATATCTCAATAATTGATCCAATGATACTAGGGGTTTTTTTTACATTTTTTCTACTAAGTTCTAATTATTGTATTTGTGTTCCTAACTAAACCTAAATTCCATGAGACATGCATGAGTGTCGATTGTTTATAGGCTCTAATATCATGTTGTAAAGATCTAATCTTTATGATCAAATGTTTACAAGATATCCATCAAAAAAATAGAAACAAATCTTTTAATTCATACTATTTTCTCAAAGTACATGGTGTCTTTTTTTCATAAATATATGGCGAACATTAAAAATTTAGTAAATCTACTCTTCATTTCCCAACAGTGGGCTATCTTGTGTAGTCTCTTCTAGGTCTTCTCTGGTCACCTGCGCATGAGTTCATAGAGGGAGCCGAAATGACACAAATAAGGAAAACTAGGGTCAACAAAGTTGGTACAAAATCAATATTTGGAAAGCAAAATTATATGAACCTATCTAGCAAAGGGTTTTCAATATTCAACTTTTAAAACTAGTCATTCATGTTTTCAATAGATAGCACATGTCAATGTCTATGTTGTTGGGGAAGCCATATGTTCTCTTCATGAGAACGACAACACACCAACTGTGTTTCCCAGTTTACTGAGGGACCTCATGTCCTTATCTCTTCACAGAGTTGTGAAGTGTTAGTCCACTAAACTAGGGGCACTAGCATGTTCTTTTTGACATTTAAACAATGTACTACTATTTTCTAGGATATATTGTTGGTGGCTTTCAAGGAGGAGGGCTAATATTTACAATAATTTTAAGCCAACCAACCTATCTAATTATACATGCAATCAATGAGGGAAATAACTTTCCAAATAGAAGTAGAAATTTATTACCTTTTAATCAAAAGTATCCAACATGAGAAAATTCCAAGTATTGACTCCAAAGAACAATCAAGAGAGAGATCTACAATTTAGAGAAATATGAGTCACTATATGGCTTGGAATCAAGTGTTGTTCATATTTTATTTTTGTTAATATTATGGGTGGTTATGGTTTTCATTTTTAGGAGTTTGATTCAATTGTTTCTCATTCTAGTCTTTTCTAGGATATTAGTTAAGTTGCATGCATATAATCAAAGTCTTACGATTGAGATAATATCATCATACCATGTTACTGGTGTCTTGGCATAATCTCAATCTATGTTTTTAGAAAACTTTAGTTTTAGCCTAGTAAATCTAAGTAAGTCTAGGTTGGCCATATATATATTTTCTTTATATCTCTTTTCATTTCACCAGATAAAATGATTTTATTATACATAATTCACTTACTAATAACTATTGAAATTGCAACGTGTAAATCTGGCCATTTATTAACTCATGTGTATTAGTATTCACATGATTCACATTAAGATAGTTGATCAACTATGACATCTTATCCTAATAACCGTTTTTATATATTGTGATCGGTATTGGTCTCTAAATCATGTATTTGTACTAGTTGACCTCCTAGATTAGATATTACTTACCTACTATTTGTTAATAACAAATAACCTAATATGATTAGCATTAGGGAAATCTATCGAGTAATACCATTATCATCACCATCATAAACACCTCAGTTTTCATCTAATATCTAATTGATTAGGTATAATGTTACCGAATTTGTGATTTCGTTGTCACCAATACTCTTAGATTCAACATTGGATTATCTATGTGTATGCTATATGTTTAGTGATTTATCTATCATTAAAATTAATAACCATCTCTTTTCAAATAATAGTAAGTTCTTAATAAACAAGTTTAGAGAGAAGGTTAAGCATTTACATACCTGTCGTTTATACACGCCTACTGATGTTTAGTTTCACATACAATTGATCATTTGCCTCTTGGATCGATGGGCTACTTTTTTCAGTATCTTCGTATCTACTTTTTCTACTGACGGTATGCAGATTGATGTGTAGGAGTGTTCTCCTTCCAGGGTTGCAGGTGGTCGGATCTGGTTATGGGCCGCTCAACTACAGTTCTTTCCTATTGAGTTTTTGGTAGAACTGGTAGGGATCAAAGAAGGTCAGGGTGGCAATGGTGGTATGCACTATTGGGCGTCAAAGATCTTCAGGTTTTGAGTGTTGAGGCAATACATTTGATATCCATGGTTGTATCAGTCATGAACAGAAGATGACCATTAACGAACATCCCTGGAGATGCAACTACAGTCAATTAGATCGCAAGATCTGTCACCACTGTCCAGACCTCCACAATCATCTACAGATCAGCAAAGTTGTCGAGGTAAAGAAAGCTAGCAAGGTGGAGTTGGCAGCATGGTAGTAGAGGAGGCGATTAAGTGGATGACTTTCTTTGCGATGATTTGAAGGAGTCAGTTCTGTGACGATGACGATGAACGTGCCATGGTTGGGCTAGGCCTTGATGAACAACCTGTTGTGTTATTGAAGGTCCGTGATGGCGAGGGCGGTGGTATGGTTGCAGATTCAAGGTGTCACAGACCGTGAGGGAGTCGGATTCACAATCTGTAGACTCCTTCATACTCGGAAGGATCGTTAGTTATGAGGACGGTGGTGGTAGGAGAAATCCTTGTGTTTCGGTCAACAGTAGCGAAGAGGGGAGGACATGGTTGAGGTATAGTAGACGGTTGCAGATCTGGTGGTGCAGCGTGTCCTTGGCGAGGTGAGGCAAACGGCTTGCTGTGATGATTCAGGTTATCATCCTCATTGTTAGAGGTAGAATGGGGCGTCAAGACTGGACCAGGTTGATGGGGATTAGTTAGAGGATTTGCTGCTGGCGATGATGGGGAGGGAAAGAAGGGTTGACGGTAGATCTGACCCTGCTATTGCGTTGTAGGTGTCTCAGCGGTGCCATGACGGCTAGGGTTTTCCTGAGCGACGAGGAAACATGCGAGAGAAGAAATAGGGAGGAGAGGAGGAAGCGGAGCAACGGAATGCCTAGCATCCATTTCCTTGCAGACGACGCACAGTCACGTCCAGAGTAAGGATGGACTAGGTCACCACCGTTTCCTGATCTAGAGAAGATACGATTATGATGGGGGATGGCGTGGTGTCTAATACGTTTTCAGTTTAGCTAATAAGTACGAAATTAATTATCATTGGGTCCAAGCTGTCAAAAAAAAAATTATCATTGGGTCCATAATCTTTCCAGTTACCTACTTTCCTTCCTAACTATATCTCCTATTACTGTGAAAATTTGAATGTGGGCCTAATTTGTATTCCACAAAATAGTAAAAATACTAACTCTTATATTTATGGTCATGAGATGGGTCATTAATAACTCCCATACATACTTTGAATATACATGTTTATCAATGTATTTAATTTATTCTCGCCTCAAGGGTATTTCATTCATGAGAAGTATTACAAGATGTGAAAGACAAAAATATCAAATTGTACTAATTAGAAATGGAACCACTCAGGTTAGAAAAGATAGCTTTGTAGATGTGCTCAAGTATAGGAGAAATTGTGAATTATAACTCAATATAGGATTGGGACACAAAATCAAGTATGTTACACACAAAGCTGAAATTTCTGTTAGTGAGTCGTCTAGCTGCTACTGCTCGTGTTGCGGCTGCTTCGTTTATCTCCACTGTGACGCCAATGAAGTCCACCAGTTCTGCCTCCTCCTCTTCTATATTGAGCGCTCTGCATTGGTTTGTAATCTCGTCCATTGTGTTACTACAATAGGGTACTGAGTACTAGATCGGGGAACTATAGAAATCTCGACTATCTTCACGCGAAAGGAGTTATCCCTCTGGTCAGCGTCGCTGCGGGGGCCCAAAATTGCCATTGTCGCCAGACCTAACCTAGTGCCGTGAGACTGGGAGTATTTCTTATTCTCGGTCTAGAAGGTACTTGGTTAAGTATAAACGTAAAAGTTTCAAGATAATATCCCTATTAGGAAGTTGGAAGATTGGATGAACTCATCATTGATTGTACCATGTCTAACAAGGTGTAATATCTTCTTTTTGATGCACCATTATGTTATGGTGTTCTAGGTGGATCCAATGGTGATACAATGGCACATTCTATCAGAAGGCTTTAAAGTTTTAAATTCGATATTATCCACCACAATCAAATTGTAATGCTTTAATACTTCTTTCCAAGTTAGTTTTGTATTCATTCATGGATTCCTTGAACATTTCAAGAGATTTTAATTAGTGAGTTATAAGATGCACATATTGGCATCTAATGAAGTCATCCATAAATGTGATTAAATACTAATATCATCCTCTATCATTTATGGTAAAAGATCCAGACACATCAATATTAATGAGTCCTAGTAAGTCACTTGACCTTTCATTGTCACCAATGAAGGGTGCTTTTATCATCTTTCCCAACAAACAAGATTCACATGTCTCTATTGATTCAAAATGAAAAGAGTCCAGATAACCATGCTTATGGAATCTAGAAATGTGTTTATCGTTTATGTGACCTAGACAATAGTCATAGAAATATGTTTTGTGTGGTCATCGAGTCTTGTTACTTTTGCTATATAAACTTTTGTCAAGTTATGTAAACATGTACCACAAGAAATTGGAATAGAGTTTTTGCCATTCTTGGCTAGAAATCAAAAGTGTTATTTTCCAAAAAAAGATATAGAAATAATGCTAAAATTTATGGAAGGTACATAATAGCAGTTCTCTATCTATACTATAGGCCCACTTGGTGGAGATAAACTATAGGTGCCTACAACTATCACAGTAACTCTTGCTCCATTAGCTAATCGTAGATTGACCTCTCCCTTCAGTAAAGGATTATGTCTTCATATCCTACATAATGCAGTATATGTGAGATCCACATTTAGTAACCAATACCAAGATGAAGAAGTAGATAAGTTTATCTTTCTAATATATATATATATATATATATATATATATATGAATATTTATATCCCCTCTTTCTTCTTCTTTAGTTCCTCAAGGTAAAGAGGGGAATTATTTTTCTATATCTAGACTGGTGGCAATGGTGACAATTCCCTTCCTTGTCTACTCCTCCTTTAGCTTTAAATGTAGAAGACATTGTATTTTATAAAGATTTACAACTCTTCTTACCTTTTCCTTTTGCATTTGGCTTGCTCTTTTCTTTGTTGACCATCAACACTGACTTTTTCTTATCTTTCTTCATTTGATTCTCAGCAATTCTCAACATGCCAAACAACTATGACTACGGTCAAATAAAATATTTTATGTTGTAGTTTGTGACAAAGTGACTATATGATTTGGGGAACATTTACAAGATTACATCAACAGTCAACTCTTAGCCTAAGAGGAATCTGAGTCTCTCTAATATTTTCACATTCCCAATCAACTTTAGTAAATGGGGCTCAACTGGATCACCTTCAGTCATGTTACACTTGATCGGGCCTTGGATACATCATACCTATCTTGCCTTTCTTATTCTTGAAACATACTCCTAATATGCGTGGATAGCTTTGTAACTCCAATGTTTTCATGTTGATTTTGAAGATCATGATTCATGGAGCAAGCATGAGGTACTTGACATCAATTGCATCATCAATAAGCTTATGATAAGATTTCCTTTCCACTCTAGGTGCATTTGGAGTCGGTCCTCTAGTTCTAGCACTTCTAGTTCATTGAGATTACTCTCATGAGTGAAAATAATTCTCGATATCTTATATCATACATGAAGGTTGTTCCCATTGTACTTCTCTTCCTAAGGACCAACCACAAGAATAGTTGTTTTTCATGTACGCCATTAGATCTGCAAAGAAAATATTGGCAGGAGTCAACAATTTGACTTGAAAATTAATCTGATTTGATGATATTAATTTGGACTTTAATTAATAACGCTCCCATTACTTTGATCAAATTAATAGACCTCACTATTAATATGTAACATTATACCAAGCAATCTTCTAGTGAGTCATGATCCATAATGTATTAAGTTATGAGTCAGCTTTGATTGACTGCTCACTACGTAACTGTATAGGCATGTAAAAATTACCAATTGCATCCAATACAACTTTTGGATAGATGGTTTCCTAAGTCTTTGTCATAAACCATCTTATGAAGTATATGTCATATTCCTCCAAGTTATTAATCCTATTAAGATAACCTAGTCAATTCCATCCCAAAGGCCAATACAATAAGCCATGCACCCTGCTTTGGCAGACCCACATACTTATTATCACACTTCCCTAAGATTGATGGTGCATTGTGATTTGGCATTCCCACACAAGTCAATCAAGGTTGTCATGTGTATTTTAAAGTGGAAGGAATCTTACACTTTAATATTATAATGAGATATTTATATAATAATCATAAGTATATACTCAACATTACATATGATATATTGTAATAATCATATACTAGAACAATCACTGATGAAATAGGTTATAGAAACTATTACAACATCTTGAGACAATGAAAGTTGTAGAAAAACAATCAAGAGATTCACATCTAATGTAACCCTAAATATACTTTGACAAGGTTCTCCAACCATCTGATCGGAAAGCAATTCACCCAATTAGATTCTATGGTCAGGTAGTAGTTGTATTGTTAATGAAATCATCTCTTTGTCTTCATCATAAACCCTGCAAGGACCTTCCTTGATTGTGGGGTCTTGTAATCATGTCGTCCTCTCCATCATAGTCCACCTATGATGTCAATACATAATTCCATTCAAATTGAAAGAACCAAATTTTAAATAGAGAAGTAGAGAGAGAGGAATGGTATACAAGACATATACAAACATTGGACACTATACACTCATCAATGCTCTAAAGGAGTGCTTGAGGGTTAGAGAGATTGATGTGATAAAATAAACTCATCAAACCCTCCATTTATAGGCTTCCAATGTCCTGTTTGGTTGAGATTGTTGCCACCAACAGGCTTTTAGTACAATTACTCCATGACCATAATATGAATGTTGTCTATGGGAGTTGTGGACATGAGAAGACATAGACTTTTATACACCAACCCACAGATAGTAGTGACGATGCCACTAATAAGGGTTCAGCACCACAGACCACGTGTTGGAACCCGCAGATCATAATGTGTGACCTTTGATATGCTCAATGGTGGTCGTCAATATGGGTAGCCACATATTCAAACCTCTAGATGTTGGTGCATAAACTGGGAAGTCGGTGCCACCAGATTCTGATGTGAAGCTTATTATATGAGTTTGGTAATACACTCAGTGCCAATGAGAATTGGGGTCAGTCCCATCAATTTTGACTTTGCAATTGGTTGTTAGATGCACAAATTGAGTCAATTTCACTAAGAGGTGTCCAATGCACCGAACTCAATTCTCAAACTTCCTGACCTTGGTAAGCAATTTCTTGCACCAAAAATCGATATCACTAATATTGTTGTTGGTGGAATCGACACTTGTGGTTCAAGTTGTTGTATATTTCACAAAAATAATCAGTGCAACCATCCACGATGTTAGTGGAATTGACTTTATCTATAGATATTGATGTAGATCTCCTAAAAAATTAGTACCACCAAGAAAGGTCAATGGACCAATTCCATTATCTAAGATCCATGACCTTCATGAGTAACTAATTGAAATTGAAGTTGATGCAGCCAACACTATTTTTGGTGACATGGACACAACGGCTGACATTTTTGGAGTTTCTTGAGAACAAGTTTGTGACACCAAGTATACTTTTAGTGCACTAACCCTATGAACAATCTACACACTTTAAAAATGGGGCAAACAGATCATTTATTTGCATCCAAATTAATTTATATACTGACTACAAATTGGAATGACAAAAATTGACAAAAACAAAAAAATGGCGAGTTGTCTCCCACAAACAACCGTGTTTGATGTCATAGGCTCAACACAATGAATCATTTGATAATCCCAAGATAGTGAACCTCATCATGTTCATGAGTTATTTCTCCATCAAAGTAATTTATCAAGATGTGTCCAACCATTTTAAATGCTTGTGATTGGTTAGACAAACTCATTACCCTGTGTGGATAACCTTTTACCACTTCAAAATGTTTTCTCAATATATACCTCAACTTCCTTGGGTGCAACTTTAACCTAGAGTTAAATAGCAAAACATGTTACCCCAGGATGAACTCCTTATGCAAGACATTCCTATCATGAATTCTCTTTGTTCTCTCCTCATACAACCTTGTAATATCATACGCATCAAGGAAAATCCCATTTAAATAATTGAATAGGATCTTTCACTTAGATCCTAGAAGGATCATACCAAAATATATCTTCGCAATGGTTCACACTGCCATGTGTTCTAGTTCAACCAAAATATGGAACACCCTAACTTGTACTAACTAATAAGGAATGGTACCTATAGAAGTTCTCAAGGTTGTATAATATGTCCAATGGGCATCATTCATTTGCATGCTTTGATTGGTTTGGGAGGTTGAGACCGACCTCTACAATATTTTATTGATTTCACTATGGATGCCTCCAATTACCCTTGAGTTTGAGGACAGTATGGGGTACCTACCATGTTGTTCACTTTATATTTCCTCAAGATTACACCAAATTGGCAGCTTAGGAAATTTTAACTACCATCACTAATAATCACTCTTGGTACTCCATACCTACAAAATATGTGGTCTCCCACAAATAAGCAAACAACTTTTGTGTTATTAGTGCATATTGAAATCTCTTGTACCCACATAGATACATAATACATAGCAAGAAATACATCGAGATTAGAATTCAAGGAAATAAAATGACCCTTGAAGTTGATGCCCCATCATCAAAGGCATCAACTTGAAGAATGTTATACATGGGCTACTCCAACCCCCTAGAAATATTGCATGTGTGACATGCATCACATGATGAATAAGAATGCTTAAATAAGTTTGGCAAGTATAACCCACACTCAAAGACCTTTGTTGTTGTCCTAGAACTGGCATGATGTCCCCATGTGAGCATGGAATGGAAATAAGCCAAAAATCTATGCACATCACACTCAGGCACACATCTACAAATTATGTTGTCTCTACATATCTTGAAAAAAGAGGATCATGCCAAATATAATATTATAAATGATGAAAGAACCTTTTTTCTCCTAGTATTTCCAATCAATCAAAAAATACACTACTAGCTAATCGTTAAAGGATGTGCACATGACAAGGATCTAGCATCATTGTGTCAAACAACAACTCATTGGGAAAACTTCTCTGAATGGGTAATTCTATAAGAATATCTAGAGTATACTTTTATTGAACATGTGTTTATCTCATGATAATATGAAAAGAATGTATATGATATTACACTTTATTGTACCATTATATACTATTATTTATGTATGTAATAACCGTAAACCTTAAATCCTATTTTGGTTCTTTTTAAATGTAAAAGTGATAAGTTTTCTATTTATGTTAGTGTCCACACCCTTTTTACTTACTAGTATAAGTAATATCAAAGGAACGGTGCTCATATGATTGTATCTTGGGTTATGTTATACATATATACACTCACACACTCACACACACACACACACAGATATATATATATATATATATATATATATATATATATATATGACTAAGATAATTATGTATACGTATATATGCATGAATTCATTATAACATATAACTATATATAACAATACATGTATTTTTTTGTCTATATTATAGTGTTTACATCATATTTACTATATTGTAACTTAGTGTTTATATTATATGATATTTATGCCATAGTCTGCCACTGCTATGTTTGAATGTCGAACATTTTTTCAAAATCACAAGTTTAACCTTTCATTGAATTTTTGTTTGGTTTCATTCAAATCTAGTTAGCAGCTCGATTCTATTGAAAATTTCTTAAGCCAATTTTTAGTTTTAGTCCTGATAAGACAAATGTTATAGCCAGAGATGTATCCTCCATTGAAAAAGGGTTCCATGGCCCTACATAGAAATCTTAAATATACAATATACTAGTTGACGATTATATAACTAAAAAGATGCAATGTTGAAATGGTTAGTATGTAAGAACACTATCCACAATTACCTTTTCTTCTCTTTCTCACATCTAATCATGCAAATTGATGATAGTTCGATCAGTAATCCTAATGGATCCCATATTAATAATTTTATTGGGGATATTATGAATGTGATATAAATGAGCATTCATTAAAACTAGAAAAAGTAATAACATATGGGTCTTGCAATATAAGTCATCCTACCAATATAGTCGATCGATCTAAACTTTCTATAAGGTAATAGCAATTTACCTATTGTGTTCATGTGAATTAGTTGGATCTTCATTTAGTACATAGTTTCCTTATTAACTATAGTCATGTGGATTATTCAATCTTTATATAATGCTTTCTCAATTTTTTCATAATGATATGTTTTCATTGAATTTTTTAGCAGCCAATCTCTTGATAAGTCATTGCTAATTACCATGGATTACTTTGATTTGATAGTAAATCGAATCTCTTTCAGACCAACTAGAACTCTTGTTGTTCTAGTAGAATAGACCGGAAGGAGTTGTCCCTCCCATTGGTGTACTAGTCACCAACTTTCTCTCCCGCAATTATTTCTCCTTTACTATCCCTCCCTTTGGAGGGTAGGACTTGCTCAGGCTCTCTATTGGTTAGCACAACCAGAGAGGACAATAATTATTGGAGGCAATTGAGTTATGTTTAGAGAAGCCCCCAGTGCCCCTCTATTTATAGGAGGGGCTATGGTCTGGGTTCCAAGTCTGTGGGGAAGAGGAAGGGATTATAAGATCATGAATTTTCACAACATACAAGGGCCAAACTGGTCAATTCATATGTGAGCCGATCGGTTCACACCCTGAACCGATCATTTCTCTATGTTTCCCGTTCACATATGAATTGGCAATTCATTTCCAATTAATGATAAACATAAATTCCTTCCACCAATCAAATTGAGCAAGTGAAACGATCAACTTTTCTCACAAATTAAGAAAAGTCACTAGAACCTTCATTTGGCATGACTGAGCCGATCGATTCACAAGGTGAACTATTCGTCTCACCCAACCTGAGTCGATCGGTTCACCCAGTGAGCCGATTGGTTGGTGCCTCGATTCATGCAGAACTTAGCCAATTTAATTTCCAATCAACCTGCCACTCCAAATGTCTGTCTCAACACTTAAGTTGATTGGTTGGCAATCCAGTCAGTTGATTCATTGCTTGAATTGAATACTTAAACACTTTAGTAATCAATACAATCATCATTCATGATCAAAATCCTCTTCTAGATGAGTTCCTATGTGTGTGACCCTATAGGTCCCATATCACATTGGCAATGAATGTCCATAACTAGTTTATAACATCATAAGCAAAGAGTGGTGCCTAGTCACACATTAGTGTTTCCCAAGTGAATGGAATGTTAGAGAACAACTTCAATGTACAATCTATGTAAGGTGTTATGATGATTGTATAATTCCTTTGTCTTTGATATTCAGAATGAACTCGAGGCATGGAAGTGCATCATCTCAATGTTCAATCCATGTTCCTTGAACTAGAGTTGACTGTCTGAGATATATGTTACCTCAATATCATATATTGATCACATGTGCATGCACATGCTTTTCTCAATCTCACTTGTCAAGTGGATAGGATATCAAACTCCAGTAGGAGGGACAAATCTCATCTACATCACGCACAGTCAGTCCTCATGTATCGCATCTACCCAAACATTACCCTCATGGCAATCCTTATTCAAGGTTACGTTAGATGATGTCAAAGTATACCAAACAACATGTGATGAGTGTAGAGACTTCATGTCTAAGAATCACAATCACCACCTTCACTATGAGAGATGACTATGACCACCTATTATGGTTTCCATGTGTCACTCTCAAGGTGGTTCTGTCTGATACATTGTTCCATAACAAGTATTTTTGTGCTTGGTTTGATATACCATATCATGACTAATGAGATTCTATCATCAACTAACACACACTATAGTCTTGTGTGTTAATGTTGTCTATCTACCTTCCATAGTAACAATCGACTAGGGACATAACAAGAATGTGCATACTCTTAACATCCATACGATCTCATTGTTCAAGTCACGTACTTGAAGACGTACATCATTGAGTATTGTCATTCTCTAGACATTTATAGTTTTTCCTCATTATCTCATAATTGAGTGAATCATAATGAATTGTAAGCTTGCCTTTATTATTAATCAAATCCTTCTATGTAATATGCCATCACAATCAATATATGATTCGCTCTCTGGGCATACCATACAAATAGACTCCCACTTGCACTTAGTCCCGATGACTAATGAATCTCAATCTCAGTGATCTAAACATATCCATCATGTTTCTTATGCACAAGTGCTAATCCAGCGGGTTAGCAACACTTTGCTATTAGTCGGTATATTACATGTTTCACATCTCTTCACTGTGAGATGAAATTGCCTTAATATGGTATCGGATATTCCTTGCCTAAGAAATAGCTCCATTGTAGTCATCGTATCTCTACTGAGTCATCAATGGTTGGAACATCTTTAAGTTCATCCATATAAACTCCTATATCCATATAGTATCCATTCCTATGTTCTAAACACCGGGATACTTGGCTTCTATTGTAGAATTGAATTTATGGCATGTAGTTCAGAACCCTTCCAATGAACAACTCTTTTTTTTAAATCAAACATATTTTATTACGATCATTTTTGTCATTCTGGAAGCTTTGATCAGTGTAACCCTTTACACCCAACTCTTCCTTGTTTCTATGCTCTAGCAACTTATCCTTATGTACTTCATAAGTACTAATGGATGATTCTGATGACATTCCAATGTCCCTTACCGGTAACAAATATCTGCTTGTCATATCCAATACATACAAGATTATATTGGATGAGTACATTATATAGAGTATGTGATAGATCCACTAGCTTGTATCTTACTCCCGTCTTTCCATTCTTCACAAGAATCAGAATTTAGGGTTCATGAGAGACCAATATGGATTCTCCCTCAATGAATCCTAAATGTTGAACTCTTTCAATGTCTTTCTATTGTATGCACTCAGGTTTAGGTTATGAAACTTTCAAGAACTATCTCTATAGATCTTGATCCCTATCACATAGGATGTTTCACCTAATCCTTCATAGTTGAAGGTGTTTTCCATGCCATATCTCAATATTATTGAGATATTATTCCCCATCTACATATGAAATATTCTCCCACTAAATCTTTTTTAATCAGAGATTTCATCTTTTACCTTGATTCAAGTCAAACTTTTTGACTATCTTGCCATGTTAAAAAATTCCATCTCCAAGATGCTTGTTTCAATCTCTTAGATTGAACTTTTGTGTCTTATAGACTTCATTTGCATTCATGAAGTTATAAAACCTTTAGGTAGTGTCATGTACAGATCCTCTCAAATATTCCTTTTAAGGGATCCAGTTTTAACCTTCATATGCCAAATCTCATAGTCTGTTCTAGCAAGCATGACAAGCATGATGATTGGTAAAGGAATTTCTTCATGTTCAAAAATTTGAACTGATTTGAAAATGTTTGTGACCAATCTGTCCTTTTATGTTATCCATGTAGGTCTTTTTAATGAAAACACCACTTCACCTTATGGGTTTTACCCCTTCAGGTGGCACTATCAAGGTCATACCTTGTTAGTGTACATGGACTTCATAATGGCATGAAGCCATTCCTCATGTTCTAGTCCTTAACAACTTCTAGTTGGTTTGTTGGTTCATCATCTTATGGCAAACCTATCTGATTTGTTGGATTCACAATATTTCAATCTTAGATGTGTTCTACTAGAACTATGAGGTTTTGTGTTACATGAGCAACCTGAGATTCCACAACCATTTTTTATTCTCACTTGTTCTCATTGTACCTCCATGTTGACCTCGAACCCTTCAAGTTTTACTTTTACTCCCACTATTTCTTTTGGAACTCAGTTATCCTGGTAACAAAACACTTCTGTCATCAGATTGGGATTAGCAGTAGCATTAAACAATCATGGTTTGTTGATAAACCTTTTTAAGAAACTACTTTCCTTGTATAAGTTTCAATCCTTTAGACATATTAAGACATTCCCATATCATATCACATATGATGTCTTTTCAACCATTTTAGACGATACTAGTTTTAGTGTTAAGCATGTATCATTGTGGAGATTAGTAGATTAGATTAAATGATAATCACACCATCACTCATCAGGATGTAATTGCTTCTTTCTTATACATCATCATGTTTTAGGTGGATTTGACTTATGATACACTATCATTGTCTTTCTAGAAGGTCCTCAAACTATTGATGTAAAGTATTTCAACATTTGATCATATCCAAGTTTCTTAATACTTTTATCAAAGTTATACTTCATATATAATCTCCTTTACACTTCAATAGATTTGTGTTTGTATTTCACCAAATACAAACCTCATACCAAATGATATCATCAGTGAATATTATGAAGTACAAACAACTACCTCTAGCATTTATCTATAAGATCTTCATACATCAACATGTATAACACTTAATAGAGTGTTTATCCTTATCCTACATCTAGTGAAGAATATTTAGTCATATTTCTCATAATTATGACTTACATGTATCTTATTGGTTCAATAACCAAAGAGTCTAGAAATCATAAATATGGTTTTTAGAAATGTTTTATATGATAATGGTAAAGTTTTTTTGAGTTATCAATTATAATCTTTTGGTATTTATGTTCTAAACGCTCATCCCAAGGGTCTTTCATATAAATATCATTAGATGGTTGGGCATTTCCATATAAGAACATCTCTAGAATAGAAACAGTAAAAACTCTTTATTGATTTGTCATCCTTGTCATACAAGATGCATAAAGTAAATTATTTCTATGTAGTGGCATAATGAAATAGAAGTTCAACTAACTCTTTTACATGTCCTCTGGGCTAAGATAAATTTAAATGTAGACTAAGCTTCAGAAACTTTTTCTCTACATAGTCCATCTTTGTCCTTTTATAAAGGCTTGCTTCTTATCAGATCATGTACATCACTTATATCATATTTCTATCTAGTATCACATATCAAGATGAAGAAGTAATCAAATTTATCTTATATCATTTATAACTGAAGTAGAGTCTTTTTCGTCTTCCTTTTTCTTATTTAGTTCCTCTAACCAGAGGGGGTAGTTTCTTTTCCAATGTCCAGACTGGTGATAGTGGTGACAATTGCCTCTCTCCTTCACTCCTCCCTTTGCCTTGAGATCTAAAGACTTGGGCTTCTGGCCAACTTTAAAATTCTTCTTAGATTTACCTTTGCCTTTAAACTTCCCCTTAGTCTTGTTGATCATCGTCAAAGACTTGAGCTTGTCTTTATTCATTTGTGCATCAGTTGATCTCAACATGTCCAACAACTTTATCAACATCTTGTCAAAGTCATTTATGTTGTAGTTCATGATAAATTGATTGTATGACTTTGGCATGGATTGCAGAATCATGACAGTGGCCAACTCTTGACTGAAGGGGAATCCCAGTCTAGCTAGATTCTCAACATACCCACTGAGTTTGAGTACATGAGGATCTACTGGACCTCCTTCTGCCATGTTGCACTTGAACAACACCTTGGAGGCATTGTATCTCTCTTGTCTTTCCTAATCTTGGAACATATTCTTGAGATGTGTAACCATCTCTATCACAACCATATTCTCATGATGCCTCTATAGCTCATAGTTCATAGAGCATAGCATCATACACTTGACATCCATGACATCTTCAGTACGCTTCTTGTAAGCATACTTGTCATCCCTTGGTGCATTGGGAAGGGGCTCATCTAGCTCTGGAATTTCCAGGACATAGAGCTTGCACTCTTGTATGAGAATGATTCTCAATATCCTGAACCAATCATGGAAGTTGTTCCCATTTATTTTATCCTTCTCAAGGATCGAGCGTAAGAAAAGTGATTGTTGTTTTTCTCCATTTGATTCTATAAAAGAAATTTACAATTCAGACAAAAACTCATTTTTTTATTTGATATGATTAAAATTTTGACAATATTAATCAGGTCTTTAATTACTATCTGTAACATACCAAAATTAGAACCCTTTTCAGTTAGCCAAAAAAGGATAATCTAATATATGTAATTAATTCAATAATGGAACATAAAATATGACACCTCAAGTATATAAGGGAATACCTAATAATTTGTTCTTAATAAAGACTCATTTGGATGAGAATAAGAAATTAAAGAACTTAATTGGATAAATAATGAATTAATGGGCCAAATGACATATCTCATAAAAAGAAGTTCCAAAAATAAATCCAAGTTTAAATTCATGTTCCTTGGGTCCCAATTACCTTGGGAGTCAAGTTTCAGATTATTCACATAATAATAATTCATTTAACTCAAATTGGAAAAGAAGATGGGAGTTTTTCCCTAAAAATATCAAATGAAATAATATATGACTCCAAAAGAGGAAAATAATCTTAGATTTGGAATCTACATAACAAATATAGCCTTTGAGTGAATTTTTATCCAATTTGGAGAAAGTTTGCTTAAAAGGAGAAATTAGGAGAGAGAAAGTGTGTAGAACCTTCAAAATATTAAATAAATGCTCAAACAACTCCAAAATGTAAAATTGATAGAAAATTCATATCCAACACATTAAATATGACTTGTGAGTCAAGTTTCATCAAATTTGGATAATTCTAATGCCATTAATGAAGGAGGAAAGAGAAAATATGATTTGATTTATTTAATGTGCTAAAAGTTTTCAAAAGGAAAATCTAATTTTATATTCAGAATCTTCATACTTTAATTAACCTCTATACAAAATTTTACCTGATTTGGAGTTAGTTTGCACCCTTTTTGGAGGAGAGAGAAAACAAGGAAATAATGTCATCACACTTTAGTCAAATAAGTTTTAATATCAAATTTAATTTGTCACACGACTTTTTCTTCACGCATTGATCTAGACCGTTGATTCCCAATCGAATGACTCTCAACTTGTCTTCAACCCCGAGTTGGATTGCTACAGTAACACGCTGACTCTCTTATATTCAGTCTATGATTTCTCTCTCCACAGTAGGTCTTTCTTCGAGATTTCTTCACCTTTGGATTCCTGGTTTGATGCCGCATCTATTGATCCCTATTTTCCCTAACTTTTTCTTCTCAGATTGTGAAACCCCAAACCTTGTGTCGCAAGAAAGGTTGGTCCCAAGTCAACTTAGACTTTCCCTCACCCTCCACTATAAATATGGGTA
The DNA here is from genome assembly GCA_963693085.1 of Alisma plantago-aquatica. Classification (NCBI taxonomy): domain Eukaryota; kingdom Viridiplantae; phylum Streptophyta; class Magnoliopsida; order Alismatales; family Alismataceae; genus Alisma; species Alisma plantago-aquatica. The sequence continues at coordinate 1,379,960,544 of OY856409.1, read as the reverse complement.
CCCCAGGCTGTATTAGCACCCGTGCAATGATTTCCATCAATCAATTGCTCAAGAATGTGTTTGTTTGCTCACTGGTGTTCTCTTCTTTGGGTTGACCTTGCGGCGGTCGCTGCTCCCTCTCCACGCCATCTCAGTCCTAATTGATTTGCTCTCCATGTTCGTGAAGGTCTGTTCTTCAACTTGGTATACTCGCTTTCACGAATCGTCGCACCGACCAATTTTTCCCAAAACCTTAGCAAGCTCCTTCTTGCTCAGTTCTCACGTAGCGGGTGTCTGCGAGGAAGAAGATGAGGCATTGTGTTTTCCCGTTTCTACCCCCTTTCTTTCCTTTCTTATTTGTTTTGTCGCCCAGGGGTATTTTAGTCATTTTTCATTCTTGTCTCTTACTTTGGAACGAGTCAAACAAGCCATTGACCCACTGACTTGGTTGGTGTTCATTGGGCCATGTCATGCGGGCCCGGCCTGCTTTTGTGGATTTTCTCGCCAATGTGGCATTAACTAATTATATGATTGGTCAAAATTCTAAATTTCATAACTAATTATCTGTTGGGGCAAAAATTATAATTATATACTCATTCGATTCAAAAAAATGGAAGATTTCTTATGATATTAGTTTTGTCACCAGAATCTCATGTTTTAAAGAGGTGTTTTTAATGGATCTAATTAATAAGATAATAACTTGTATAATTCATAACTAAATATTTATAAGTTAGAAAAATATAATAAAATATGTTTTGGACTACAAATAATATAAATTAAAATATGGCATAGATTTGATAACCTAATTCACACAATAATTAAAAGGTGGTTTTTAGGGTTTGATTAATGTGTATGAAATTGACATAAAATCTGTATATGTATTTAGTTGGCTCTTTGGATGACCTAGACTTGGATCTAGAAGTGATTTGGACATAGAATCTGATATTGAGGTATGTTGTATCCCCTATTCCTCAATGTTGAGCAATTCACCTAACTTATCATTCTTTTGACTTTGGCCTACACATATGTCTATTCTCTTGATCTTATGGTTCATGTGAACTATCTTACTTGTTAAGGATTTGAATATTCTCTTGATATCTTTTCTTGTGCCTTGGTGCATGTTGGTCTTATATAATGATATGTGCCCACTTTGAAGTGGATGTTTATATGTTTGTGTTGTCCATGTGTGATGGCAACATTGTATATTCTTGACTATACTTGTCTACTTGCGTCTACATCTAACATGCTATGTGATTCAGTAGCACTAGAGTAGTGTAAATTACTTTGGTTTTGGGGCAGTAATCTCCTATTGTTTATCAAGGAGGGTGGCAGTAAACCACTTCTCTGTACTCGAGTGTGGAAGTAATCCATACTCAACTTTATATGTTGGGAGATTGGCAGTATTCCTTTCTCTATCAGGTTCAAGTTTGTGCTTGGCCGCCTTTGTGTTTATATTGTTCTAGGTCTATGCTTATCTCATATGCATGCAGGTTATTGATGTTTATTATGGGGTGTGTGCCCTACTTTCTTTATGTGCCAGTATTGCACAATCTTTATTGTTTTGTTTATGGCAAGTATCTTCTTTTATCACATGAAGATGATTCTTATTCTTTTATGCCCTTGTGGGTAGTCCTTACCTCTTGCATGGGAAGCTTGTATATTTGACGTCCTTATTACTTATATTGCTCAAAGTTTTCTTTAGTATACGCATACCAGCTTTTTGATGACATTTCTCTTTCTTCTCTTCATTTTTGGGGTATGCTTCCAACCCCAGGTTAGATTAAGGAGAGGTGAACTTCGACATAAACCTTGTAGCTGAGCTTTTGGGAGACTTGAAGAGGTGGTTAGTTGACCCTCGGCTTGATCTTTGGCTTATACGTTAGTTTACCTTTTGACACCCATGTGTGGTGAAGTGTTGTACTATGTTATCAAGCTTTGTAAATTGTTAGAAAATGATCTTTTCCGCTGCTACTCATTGTGTAATGATACATACATGTTGAAAGAATTGGTCTCCATCCCTTTTGGCAAAAAATTGTGTGGTGTTTGGTTCAAGGGATGTGGCCTTTTTGTTTTAAGTAGGGAGTGGTTTCCCTCTGGGATCCCACTCCTTACAGCATGGTATCAGAGCCACTAGCATTCGGTTATCTAACTATTTCAAACTCATCTCCCTTATGATGTTTACCTTTATCTTAGGTTGCTTACACCTAGTACCTTACCTTGTACAGGCAAAACCCTAGTGGTGGGAGACAACTCAACGGTTGACAACCAGTACGGTTTCAAGACACCTAAAAACCCTAGGTTTGGTCAGGGGACCTTAGCTTCTGCTGGTTCGGGAGTAGTTATGACTCCAGTGCAAGAGTTGGCTATGTATCGACAACTCTTTGCTACTTTCATGTCAAGAAAGATAAAAGACTCGTCCGTACCTGAGAAACCTAAGGAGTTCTCAATCATGGAGTTCATGAAGATGCAACCACCTTCCTTCAAGGGTGAAGGTGAGATAGAGATGGTTGACAAAGTAGATGATTGGGTGTTAGCCATTGAGAGGACTTTTGATGCTATGGCATGTCCTCCACAGCAGAAGGTTAGGTTTGCTTCATATGTTTTAGACGGACCTGCAAGAGTTTGGTGCAATGGAATTGCAAGGACTAGAGATATCTCAACCATGTCTTGGGTGGAGTTTTTGGCTCTCTTCTATGGGAAGTACATATGTACTGCTGCTTTGAAGAAGAAAGAAGTAGAGTTCTACAGCTTGAAGCAAGGTTCTTTATCTATTTCTACTTTTGTGTAAAAGTTCTTGTTGTTGGAATGCTATGTAGTTGGTTTGGGTGAGGAACGTAGGGCTGACCTGTTCCTTCAGGGACTCAATTACAATGTGGGTTGTGCTCTTATCCCACAACTTCCTTTGACCTTTCAGTAGATGGTTGATAAAGCTTTGGTTGTGGAGTCTTACCCAGGGTTTCAACATAGGGAGTTTGACAAGAAAAGGAAGTCCTCAAGTGATGAACAGAAAAGACACAGTTGCACTAAGTGCAATAGACCCCATCCTCCAGGGAAGTGCCCTCATGTTAGAAATCAAGGTGCACCAGTGGTATGTCACTATTATAATGAACATGGACACATACGACCTGATTGCCCTAAGCGTCATAATGGTCAAGCTCCAGTGCAACAACAACAAGTGCCTCCTCAGAATCAGGGCAAAAATAATGGTAACAATAATAGAGGAAGACCTATAGAAAGAAAAGCTGGAAGAGTTTTTTCTTTGGATTGTGAAGAAGTTAATGATGATGATCAAGAGCAATTTAACCCATAGTTTCTTAGATTAGTATTTACAAGTTATGTTTCCTTTTTGCATGTTTCTTATGTAGTTGGATGTAAGAAGTATAGTTGAACCTTTTGTATCTGAAGTTTAGTTTGATATAATAAGATGAACCCTTTTAAGGGGTGGTGGATAAGTTTTCTTATGGATGTTTTGATTTCAAGGATGAAATCTCTTTAAGGGGTGGTATGTTGTAACATACCAGAATTAGAACCCTACCCTAGTAGTTTTACACTTTTCACTTAGCCAAACAAGGATAAACTAATATATGTAATTAAGCCAATAATGGAACATAAAATATGACACCTCAAGTATATAAGGGAATACATAATAATTTGTGCTTAATAATGACTCATTTGGATGATAATAAGAAATGAAAGAACTTAATTGGATAAAGAATGAATTAATGGGCCAAATGACATATCTCATAAAAAAGTTCCAAAAATAAAATCCAAGTTTAAATTCGTTTTCCTTGGGTCCCAATTACCTTGGGAGTCAAGTTTCACATTATTCTCATAATAATAATTCATTTAACTCAAATTAGAAAAGAAGATGTGAGTTTTTCCCTAAAAATATCAAATAAAATAATATATGACTCCAAAAGAGGAAAATAATCTTAGATTCATAATCTACATAATAAAAATAGCCTTTGCGTGAATTTTCATCTAATTTGGAGAAAGTTTGCTCAAAAGGTGAAATCAGGAGAGAGAAAGTGTGTAGAACCTTCAAAATATTCAATAAATGCTCAAACAACTCCAAAATGTAAAATTGATGGAAAATTTGTATCCAACACATTAAATATGACTTGTGGGTCAAGTTTAATCAAATTTGGATGATTCTAATGCCATTCATGAAGGAGGAAATAGAAAATATGATTTGATTTATTTAATATATTAAAAGTTTTCAAAAGGCAAATCTAATTTTATATTCGGAATCTACGTACTTTCATCAGCCTTTGTGCAAAATTTTACCTAATTTGGAGTTAGCTTGCACCCTTTTTAGAGGAGAGAGAAAATAAGGAAATCATGTCATCACACTTTAGTCAAATAAGTTTTAATATCAAATTTAATTTGTCACGTGGCTTTATCTTTGCACGTTGATCTGGACCGTTGATTCCCGATCAGATGGCTCTCAGATTGTCTTCAACCCCGAGTCGGATTGCTACAGTAACCCGCCGACTCTCTTATATTCGATGGATGATTTCTCTCTCCATAGTGGGTCTTTCTTCGAGATTCCTTTGCCTTTGGATTCCTGGTTTGATCTTGCATATTTTGATCCCTATTTTCCCTACCTTTTTCTTCTCGGATCGTGAAACCCCAAATCTTGCACCGCAAGCAAGGTTGGTCCCAAGCCAACTTGGACTTTCCCTCACCCTCCACTATAAATATAGGTACCCCAGGCTGTATTAGCACCCGTGCAACGATTTCCATTAATCAACTGCTCAAGAATGTGTGTGTTTTCTTGCCGGTGTTCTCTTCTTTGGGTTGACCTTGTGGCGGTCGCTGCTCCCTCTCCACACCATCACGGTCCTAATTGATTTTCTCTCCAGGTTCATGAAGGTTTGTTCTTCAACTTGGTATACTCATTTTCATGAATCGTCGCACTGGCCGGTTTTGCCCAAAACCTTAGCAAGCTCCTACTTGCTCGGTTCTCACACAGCGGGTGTCTGCGAGGAAGAAGATGAGGCATTGCATTTTCCCGTTTCTACCCCCTTTCTTTCCTTTCTTATTTGTTTTGCCGCCCAGGGGTATTTAAGTCATTTTGTGTTCTTGTCTCTTACTTTGGAATGACTCAAATGAGCCATTGACCCGCTGACTTGGCCGGCGTTCATTGGTCCAAGTCATGCGGGCCCGACCTGCTTTTGTGGATTTTCTCGCCTATGTGGCATTAATTAATTATATGATTGGTCAAAATTCTAAATTTCATAACTAATTATCTATTGGGCCAAAAATTATAATTAAATACTCGTTGGATTCAAAAAAATGCAAGATTTCTTATGATATTAGTTTTGTCACTAGAATCTCATGTTTTAAAGAGGTGTTTTTGATTGATCTAATTAATAAGTTAATAACTTATATAATTCATAACTAAATATTTATAAGTCAAAAAAATATAATAAAATATATTTTGGACTCCTAATAACATAAATTAAAATATGGCATAGATTTGATAAACTAATTCAAACATTAATTAAAAGGTGGTTTTTAGGGTTTGGTTAATGTGTATGAAATTGACATAAAATTTGTATATGTGTTTAATAGGCTCTTTGGATGACCTAGACTTGGATCTAGAAGTGCTTTGGACATAGACTCTGATATTGAGGTATTTTGTGTCTCCTATTCCTCAATGTTGAACAATCCACCTATCTTATCATTCTTTTGACTTTGGCTTAAACATATGTCTATTCTCTTGATCTTATGGTTCATGTTAACTATCTTCCTTGTTAAGGATTTGAATATTCTCTTGATATCTTTTTCTTGTGCCTAGGTACATGTTGGTCTTATATAATGATATGTGCCCACTTTGAAGTGGATGTTTATATATTTTTGTTGTCCATTGTGTGATGGCAACATTGTGTATTCTTGACTATACTTGTCTACTTGCCTCTACATTTAACATGCTATGTGATTCAGTAGCACTAGAGTAGTGTAAATTACTTTGGTTTTCGGGAAGTAATCTCATATTGTTTATCAAGGAGATTGGTAATAAACCACTTCTCTGTACTCGAGTGTGGCAGTAATTCATACTCAACTTTATATGTTGGGAGATTGGCAGTATTCCTTTATCTATCAGGTTCAAGTTTGTGCATGGCCTCCTTTGTGTTTATATTATTCTAGGGCTATGCTTATCTCACATGCATGCAGGTTATTGATGTTGATTGTGGGGTATGTGCCCTACTTTCTTTATGTGTCAGTATTACACAATCTTTATTGTTTTGTTTATGGCAAGTATCTTATTTTATCACGTGAAGATGATTCTTATTCTTTTATGCCCTTGTGGGTAGTCCTTACCTCTTACATGGGAAGCTTGTATATTTGACGTCCTTATTACTTATATTGCTCAAAGTTTTCTTTAGTATACACATACCAACTTTTTGATGACGTTTATTTTTCTTCTCTTCCTTTGTGGGGTATGCTTCCAATCCCATGTTAGATTAAGGAGAGGTGAACTTCAACATCAATCTTGTAGCTGAACTTTTGGGAGACTTGAAGAGGTGGTTAGATGACCCTCAGCTTGATCTTTGGCTTATACATTTAGTTTACCTTTTTGACACCCATGTGTGGTGAAGTGTTGTACTATGTTATCAAGCTTTTTAAATTGTTACAAAATGATATTTTCTACTGCTACTCATTGTGTAATGATACATACATGTTGAAAGAATTGGCCTTCATCCCTTTTGGCGAAAAATTTATGTGGTGTTTGGTTCAAGGGATGTGGCCTTTTTGTTTCAAGTAGGTAGTGGTTCCTCTCTGGGATCCCACTCCTTACACTATCATTCTCATTATTTGATTAAATTGACAACCCTCATGTATCAATTCAAAAAATTGTAGTAAATAATTTTCTAATGAGCCAAGATCCAAAATAAATCAATTATTACCCGGCCAATGCCAGCGTCTATAATCAATAATTAAGGTAGACAACATTTTCCAATTTGATCATATGCAATTCTTGGGTAGATGGTATGTACAACTGTTTGCCATAGTAATCTGTATGTTTTTGGTATTTAATCTCATTAAGAACACACAGTTAATCCCAACCCAAAAATTGACACAATAACAATGCACCCCGCTTGGCAGGCCTACATAATTACCACCACACTTCCACGAGATAGACGGTGCACCATCCTTTGGATGCCCATACTTAGTCGATCAAGTTTTTCATGTGTGTCGTTAATGGAAAGCATCTTAGACTTAATGTGTTTATTTGAGGGATTATATATATATATATATATATATATATATATATATATATCCAATTACCATATACTAATATGTATCATATACTTGCTATGTCCCACAACATAAGCATGCAATATAAAATAAAAAGTGATGGTTATGGCCTTATCTATTGTAATTCCTTAGAGCCAAGGGGAATTACTACCACCTAGGTCAACACCAAATCACATGCATGAACATGTTTTTGGTGTAGATCTATGATTGCTAATTTGGGTTGATCGGTTCAACCATTGAACCTATCATCTCGCCTCTTGGTCGGTCGGTTGGTCGCTTAAAACGATATGTTTGCCTCATGTACAACCAATGTTTAGATGCCCCAGACAGTGGATTGGGTCCATCAATCGGTCGATTTGTTCATGTGGTCCGTCCTCCTTGGTCCTCCAGCCGGTCGGCTCATCTCTTGAAATGATCAGCTTGCCTGATGCTGATCATCATCTTCGTCATTGCAAGAAAAGGAAACTAACTTATTGCTATTAAGTTTATTACATGGTAATGAGAATCCTCGAGCTACATCTGAGGGGAGAAAGGTAGGAAAGAATTAACTTTTACATTTAGAAGAAGAAGATAGAGGCTCAATATGCAAATTGAGATAAAATAGGAATAAAACCAAACCATCCAACCACACACAAATATTGGGTTATTAGTCATAACCATACCACACATCCATCATCAAAACCACTTTTAAGGAGACGTGTTTAAATTGCATGCATATATATATATATATATATATATAGAGAGAGAGAGAGAGAGAGAGAGAGAGAGTCAGGCTAGAATACACTTGAGTGTACAGATCGTATGAATACACTCAAGTGTGTTTGCATGTCAAGACTAATTTTTGCAAAATGTAAGCCATCGATCTTCACCATCATGCTATAACTAAGCTACATACAAATTTGAGCCCATTTGGATGAGTGTAAGTCACTCATCTAAGGGCAATAAAATCGACGCACGAAACTAATTTAAAATGTATAATTTTTGCGGTCTTTATAACATGACCTATAAATGTCCAAATGTGTTCAAATTTTGCGTATGAGCTATTCACAATATGTTTAAGAAGATTAAAGGATTAGATTTTTGAAAGAAAAAAAATATTACATCATGAAAAACTATTTGAGTGTATTCTTCTCCGAATACACTCGAGTGTATTCTAGCCTGACTATATATATATATATATATATATATATATATATATATATATATATATATATATATATATATATATATATATATATATATATATATATATATATATATATATATATATATATAGTCAGGCTAGAATACACTCGAGTGTACGGATCGCACAAATACACTCAAGTGTGTTTGCATATCAAGACTATTTTTTGTAAAATGTAAACTGTTGATCTTCACCGTCATACTATAACTAGGCTACATACAAATTTTGAACCAATTTAGATGAGTGTAAGTCACTCATCCAAGGGCAACAAAATCAACGCGTGAAACTAATTTGAAATGCATAATTTTTACGGTCTTCATAACATGAGCTATACATATCCAAATGTGCTCAAATTTTGCATATGAGTTGTTCACAAGATGTTTAACAAGATCAACATATTAGATTTTCAAAAAAAATATTGCATCATGAAAAACTACTTGAGTGTATTCCGCTCCGGATACACTCGAGTGTATTCTAGCCTGACTCTATATATATATATATATATATATATATATATATATATCAGTTTGGGATTATTTATGGTCTTTGATTGGATACGTGTATGGAGCATATTACTTATTTGCATTGTATGTAATAAATAAAGGCGATAAATTAAAAATCTGATCATATCGATTATTCCAAAACATAGTAAATTGAAATGGATTTGATACCACTGTTGTTAAATACCGGATCAGAGTAGATAGTGGAAATGCAAAATTTTACTATCTATATTCCTAATAACAGCAAGATCATGTTAACAACTATGTAATGGAAAGTATGGTTTAAAGAGTTCCTATCTAGTCCTAGAGCAAGTCCAACGATAATAACTCATTGCAGTAGTTGTACAACTATCTTCTGGTTGCTCTTGGATGATGTTTGTGCAGCTCCTGGTCTTCACCGTAGATAGTAGACTCAAACAACAGCTCATGGTCTTCACCACAGACTGCAGACTAATGTTATCCTCCTAGCGGCAGACAACAGCCTCCTTACCTCTAGAGAAGTCCACACAGACCAACTAGAACTCATATTATTCTAGTAGAACAGACATGAAGGAGTTGTCCCTCCCGTTGGTGTACTAGTCACCAACTTTCTATCCCGTATTTTTTTCTCCCTTGATATCCCTCCCTTTAGCGGGTAGGACTTGCTCAGGCTCTCTATTGGTTACCACAACTAGAGAGGACAACAATTGTTAGAGACAACTGAGTTGTGTTCTGGGAAGCCCCCAGTATCCTCTATTAATAGGAGGGTTTAGGGTCTGGGTTCCCAGTCTATGTGGGAGTGGAATGGACTAGAAGATTATGAATTTTTATAATATGCGAGTGCCGAACTGGTTGGTTGGCAACCGAACCTATCAATTTATATGTGAGCCAATCGGTTCGCACCCTAAACTTGTCATTTTGTCATGTTTCCCAATCGCATATGAATTGGCAATTCATTTCCAATTAATGCTAAACATTAATTTCTTACACCAACTCAATTGAGCAAGTGAAACGATCAACTTTTCTCACGAATTTAGGAAAGTCACTAGAACCTTCAGTTGGCAAAAGTATATCGGTTAACAAGGTAAACTGGTCATCTCACCCAACCTAAGCCGATTGGTTCACCTAGTGATCTAATCGCTTGGTGCCCCAATTCATGTAGAATTTAGCCAATTCATTTTTCAATCAACTTGACACTCCAAACGGCCATCTAACACTTGATCCGATCGATTGGCAGTCCAATCAGCTCATTTGTTGCTTGAATTGAATACTTAAACTTTTAGTAATCAATCCAATCATCATTCATGATTAAACTCTTCTTCTAGATGAGTTCCTATGTGTGTTACCCTATAGGTCTCATATCACGGTGAATGTCTGTAACTAGTTTATAACATCACAAGCAAAGAGTGGTTCCTAGTCACACGTTAGTGCTACCCAAGTGAATAAAAAGTTGGAGTCACAATTTGTATAAGTTGTTACAGTGGTTGTATAATTCCTTTATCTCTAATATTCAGAAAGAACTCAAGGCATGTAGCGTCATCCTCTCAATGTTCAATCCATATTCCTTGAACTAGAGCAGAGTATCTGAGATATATGTGACATCAATATCATATATTGATTTACATGTGCATATGCATGCATTTCTCAGTCTCACTTACCAAGTGGTCTAGATATCAAATTCTAGTATGAGGGACAAATGTCATCTACATCACTCACAATCAGTATTCATGTGTCACGGCTACCTAATCATCGCCTTTATGGAAATCTTTATTTATGGTTATGTTAGATGATGTTAAAGTATATTGAATGACATGTGATGAGTGTAGTGACTTCAGGTCTAAGAATTACAATCACCACCTTCACTATGAGAGATGACTATGACCACATGTTATGATTTTCATGTGTCACTCTCAAGGTGGGTCTGTGTGATACACTGTTCCATAACAAGTATTTGTGTTCTTTGTTTGATATACCATATCATGACTAATGAGATTTTGTCATCAACCAACACACACTCTAGTCTTGTGTGTTACTGATGTCTATCTGTCTTCCATAGTAACAACCGACTAGGAACATAATAAGAATGTGCATATTCTTAACATCTGTATGATCTCATTATTTAAGTATGATACTTGAAGTCATACGTCATTGAGTAATAGTCATTCTTTAGACATTCATTATGTTTCCTCATCAACTCATAACTGAGTAAAACAAAATAAATTGGAATGTTGTCTTTATTACAATTAATCAAATTTTTTATATAATATGACATCACAATCATCATATGATTGACTCTCTAGGCATATCATACCAACAGTAACTAGGTCTGTAAAACAAAATGGGTCACATTGCTCTGATTCATGTCATTATGGGTACAGGTCTCTCATGTGCGGGTCAAAAAAGACCTACTTCTCAATGGATCACATGTAAACATACTCAACTCAGACTCAACTAGTCATGACCAACTCGTAGGAATCTATACAATTTATAATAAATCGTAAAATTTGTATTTTGTTAAAAGAAAAATAATTTTGCACAGTTATTTTTAGCTTTTTTTATATTATTTATGTGTAATATAAATCAAACAACATTTGGTAGTTGAAATTGAATGTCAAACAATAGAAATCAAACGTGAACGTAAATTAATACTTTAGTAACACGTCTGATTATTACTTTTTCATGTCAAAAAAAATAATGCAAAGTTAACTCCAACATAAAATGCTTAGTTGTTTTAATCGACATTAACATGTTACAAAATGATATGACATTCTTATCATTTTGTAATAAAATCAGAATAATCTTATACAAAAATATTAAACATATTTAAAATCATTAAAAAAATACACAATATGTTTTTCTTTACGACATACTCACATACCATATGTCCATATTATCTTAGGTTTGCAACTATAAAATTTATATTTGATTTTTTTCCTATTTAAATGGGTCACCCGGAGGTGTATGCAAGTCAACCGTTGAGATCCACGTAATAAACGGGTCGGATCAAATTTGAAAGTTAAATGGTTGGGCAAAACTCCCACTCAAATGCATTTAATCAGGTGGCCGCAAGTCAATGACCAAGCTTGACAAGTCTATATGCAACCTGGATTGATCCTTGTCTGTAACTCTATGCACTATATGAATGGTCCATCAGGCATTAGGGAAACTCCACTTCTTGTGCATAATTACAGTGCAATTAGTCGTCGGAATCAAACAGAATCGTGGATCTGATGAGATAAGCATGCATAATGGAGAAGATATGATTATGTGTTTATTTGTATTTGTATAATTGTAATGTATGAGACGGAAGGAAGAGTTAAATTGACTCTTTATAGTGGACAAACTAAATGACAAGGAGGCTTGGATTCACGGTGCCTAAAAGATAGGTAAATAACTAATGCCAGTTAAGATCTTACAACCGCGTGGAATGCTCTAGTACCCTGATCTGAATCTTTATGTGAGGACAGGGACGAAACTGGTCGTATTTCGTGCAGATTGCTTTTGGAATTGTGTTGAAGCTAAAACTAATGGCTGAAATTTTGGATGAAACATGCACGCCTATGACGACCTCTGTAAGATGACGATCCAATTGACACGGACTCTGATCCAGTTCAGTATTTTATATTGCAGACATTTCGAAAGCGTGTAATGCGATTGATACTGCGGTTCGTCCGTTTCAAAAACTTATATCAGACGCTAGAAAAATTCCCAGTTTTGAAGCTACTGATGCAATCGTCAACACTCGGATGCATACTTCAGTGAGCCTCTCCCTTGCAAGATTGGCATTCCTTCCAGTTGCCTATATCTCCACAATCGATCATCAAGCTCTTACCGGAGTAAAACTGACATTACAGATACAAGAAGTAGGCCCTTATGGCGGTCGCCCCCGTTCGAACGAAGCGGAGCTTGTCCATAAAGCTAGATCTTCAGGTCGCGGACCGTTCATCCGCCATCACGCTCCATTTTCCGAACTACAGCACAACTGGCGGCGCCATCGCGTCGGGCGTCGAATACGACCGGATGCTGCCAGTGGCCTCCAACCAGATGAGCATTTCAGACTTTGACAAGCTCGGAGTCCTCGGCAGCGGCAATGGCGGTACAGTATACAAAGCCCGGCACCGCATTACCTCGGAGATATTCGCTCTCAAACTGCTGCACCGGACCGTGACCTGTGACGCTGGCAGCGCTCGGCAGATCCGCCAGGAGGCCGACGTCCTTCGCCGCACTGCGGGTGCACCGGGTATCGTCCGCTGCACGTCCGTCATTCCGCCTTCGGCAACTGACAGGGGCAGCTTCGCGTTCGTCCTGGAGTACATGGACCTCGGGACGCTCGAGTCTCTCTACCGACGGTGCCCTGGTGGCAGCATTGCCGAACTCCCACTGCGTGAGATCACTCTCCAGGCGCTACTTGGTCTCCTAGCGTTGCATTCCGGAAGGATAGTGCACAGAGACGTCAAACCCTCCAACTTCCTCGTCAGCAGCTCCGGGCAGGTCAAGATCTCTGACTTCGGCCTAACTGAGATAGTGCCGCGCAAAGAGAACGCTACCAGCAGTAACATCTGCGAGCTTCCCTATTCCGGTACCGCTGCTTACATGAGCCCCGAGAGGTACGACGGCAGCTCCGGGGGCCACGACGGGTTCGCAGCGGACGTCTGGGGGTTTGGGATCACCCTGCTCGAGCTGTACCTCGGTCGGCACCCAATGCTGCAGGATGGTCAGCGAAGGCCAGCCGACTGGGCGTCACTCATGTGGTCGGTCTGCTTCAGTGATCCCCCTGTGGCGCCGGAATCGTCGACGGAAGAGTTCAAGGGCTTCGTCGGCTGTTGCCTGAAGAAAGAACCTGCGGAGAGGTGGACCGTGGAACGACTTTTGACTCACCCGTTCGTGACACGCTCCAGAGACGAATCCCGGACGGCATTCCTGCAAGTGCTGGCGGGCGCGGGCTCGGAGGGCTTAGCTGTCAATTAATTCATTTATTATTAGTTATTCGTTTGTGCAGACATTTGTTTATTTATTCCTTATCAAAGGCTAAATATACTACCTGCTGTAATACGTGTAGCAGTTTTAGGGAACACGTAGGTAATTAGCCGACAGTTTCCCCTACAAGGAATACTGGAGCCTTCCGTGGAATTGCGCGGGGATGTAAAAACTTACTAGACAACAATCATGGGATGCTGAGAGATGTTCGGATTTTACATCTTAAACAAGGTACAGCATGTTTCTTAATAAAACTGTAACAGCAAATCCTGGGGGTGCTGAGAGATATGCTCTACACCAAATGCTACTGGTTGAAACAGTAGTGCACATATACTCTGCCTTATATTTTTCAATACGGACAATTATATTCAAGGCTACATGCGTGTTCACTTTGATTATCCTTGAAGAGTTATAACACGTCAGATATGCTACATCACATGCGTAAGTTCACTCATAGATATACATGTAATTTTTTTTTCTGTGAGTCATTTGAGCTACATACATGCCTATGCAATAGTTCAATGAAGAAGGTAAAACATAAAACATGGAAAGATAAAGGCTTGGATCCACAAAGAAAAGATAGATATCTACCATTATGTGGAACCGAAAGCAAGTTTTCTTTCTTATAAGAAAGAAAGATGATTATTTATTATACCTTCGATAAAAATAAAATGCCTAAATGGCTACTTAGGAGCTCTCGCTAGGTGATGGCCACTATAACGCTAAATACTCCCTTACCATGGTTTCTCAACTGACTCTAGATGTTGTTTGACTCAAGAAATCTCAACGATTTGTCCGACATATGAGGCAGTATATTCTTTGGTTGTCGAGCTTTTAAATTCATATATGTGGCATATAAGGGGGGTCCTCATTTTTCCTGTGTGTAAAGTTGATTCGTTAACCGTTATGGTATTAAGCTTAGATAAAGGTTGAATATTATTGTTCAAGATAATCACAAATTAGTAGTTTGAAATGAGGGCCCTTAGCAGCTGTCAAAACAAAAGTTAATGTGATTTCAAGCCTCTATATTTGATTTATCACTCCACCAAAAGAACTAATCTCCAACTACATAACCTTGATCGTATCAACCTTAAGGATTAATCAGATCGACCTCCTTAACAATAATCGCATGTGTACAAATATTTGTTTGGATAAGGAGAAATATCATGGAATATGGTCAATAGGTGTGTAAAAAATAGACACCATGTCATCAACTCGAGTGTGGACACCACTCTACTAGGCTCTAATCGTAATCTAGGTGGAGATGACCGTGGTGGTAAGTCTAGACCTAACCTCGTTTACAAAAACTTGAAAAACACAACACTAAATGTTAGCAAACTCCAACATATTATGGATATCACTAGAAAGTTTGTCTTTATCAAACATATATTGTTGTAAAATATGATTTACATTTAGTCAACTTCATCCATAAGCATTTATACACAACAAACACCACAATTTTGTATATATATATATATATATATATATATATATTTATATATATTTATATTTATATTTATATTTATTTATTTATTTATTTATTTATATATATTTATACATATATATATAATCGATAACAAGACTATGCATCACAAGTATATATGTAGTCATTTTGAAAACACATGCCAAGGACCTAGAGCATATGAGGAAATATCGTCTATATGTAGATGCTACACAGCTCTTCCCACCTCCATTGGTGGGGAAGAGGCATACTTCTATGCACAAGTATGGTTGGAATCCTCCTGTAAGACAAGCTGAGACCAAAAAAAATTTAGTATATTTTATGAGTATTGGTTGGTTTTGTGGAAAGATAAATGCATTAGAAAATAGAAAAGCAATATCCATCTAATGCAACATGTACCTATGATAGGGTACATGGGTTACACTTTATCTTACAAGAAGTTACACTAAACTCTCCTCCTAGATGAATGGATTTGGATTGTATTACGCAATCGATATATTCTAGATTGGATTTGTATCGTCCAACTCATGTCTCAGGGTCCTATCTTGAAGGTCTCATTTCTCAAATATACTGGTTCAAGCAACTAAGATTATGTTTCTATGTCATATGCATGTTATTTTAACAATGGTCAAAGCCTTCTCGTCAGTGGAATCACATAATTTTTTCAGTTTGAGTTCTATATATTTCTATAATCCATTGAATAAGGTGATTCTAGAGTCAATCTATCTGCACAAAGTCACATTAATTAATGTGCCTCAATCCTAAAGGATTCCCCTCATTTCCAAGTTGCTATTGTGAAGAAATGACACCAAGGTTACTACTACATGTAACCCAAGAGGAATTCTCTATTGAAGATAACTCACTCAAAACTAAATTTTTGATATAAAGTTGGGTGATCACTATAGGCGTCTGCGGAGAGATCAGAGCGAAAGAATAGTGGAAGCAATAAAAAAATTGTATCTCCATGGATCTCATCAACAATGATACAATAAGATAGAATGTTTTTGAGTTTATACCTCTGTCACAAAGTAGATCCGATAATAGAGCTCACAAGAATAGAGAGTGAAGATGATGACAAAGTTGGTCTCCTAATGTGGCCTCCAAAGCGGCCACGTCTCTATGACATCAATGAGGATTGTAGGGAACTCCATGTTGTGTTGTAAGAGCCAATGTTGAAGGATTTACCTTTTGTAGGCAACGTGCTAGCATTGCACAACCTCTCCTCTCCCATTTCTTTCCTTGATGGTAGTACGGTTGGTCAAAGGCCTCTCAAAGGTGTCGCCTTGTTTCTCACAAAAATTTCCTATCAAGAGTTGTCAAAAGGTATGACACACATGTGTCTCAAAATCCTAGCTGTCATAGCTCTATATTAAGAAAAGGTAGGGAAGCAGGGTTTCCAATAAACCCTTTAAAACAAAACGGCACAGAAATTGTTGTGCAACAGCCACCCCTAGACATTCTTGTTAGGTGACTAGACTTGATTCGGTCAGCCAAACAGAATCAATCTGGTCGGATGACCAGGCTGTCCAGCCAGGCCGCTAGACACAATCTGGTCGGTCAACCAGACTAAGTCTTATCAACCGATCAGCCTGGTCTAGTTGGGCTACCGGACACATTCTGATCGATCCAGAAGACTCAGTTCGTTCATATGATTGGCCTAGTCTAGTCGAGTTGTTGAACACAATTCGGTCAACTGATCAAACTCAATATGGTCGTCTGATTGGCCTATCGATCAACTAATTAATGATTTAATCGATTCCCTAAACCTTTTAACAATCATTTGTCATATGCCCATAATTATATACCTATTCCTTATGTATCCTTTTGTGTGTAACCTCATAGACTCCAAATTATGTTGGTGGTGATATCAATAATTGTATTATGGTTTCATAGATAATGGTTGATATCTAGCAAGACTTCATTATCACCCCAGTAATTGGAGAAGTAGGAGAATAACTTCAACCTAGTATTGTGATCAGTGTTATAGTGACCATATTATACCATTATCATAGATATTCAAATTAAAACTTAGGCATGGAATGTTATCTTGTTATCATTCAATTTATGTTTCTTGAACTAAACAAACTATTGGAGATAGTGTGAGCTCAATATCATATATTGACTCACAAAAGCATGGCTATGCATTTCCATAGTCTTGCTTATCAAGTGGTTGGGATATCACTTTAAAGGAGGGACAAATTAAATCTACATCACTTAAGTCATCTAAAAGTGTTTAAACTTAATAGCCACATTTATGGAAACTCTTATTTCTTAGTCATGTAGGGCTAGTGTCAAAGTACACACAAGAACATTTGATCACTATAGTGACTTCAGGTCTAAGGATCACAATCATTTCTATCACTTTGAGATATGACTCTGACATGACATTATATGACTTCCATGTCAGCCTCAAAGTGGGTCTGTCTAGTACACTTGTTCTCTAACAAGTACTTATGTACCTGAGTTGATATCTAATATCATGACTAAAGAGACATAGTCATCACTTGACATACATACTAATTTTATGTATTATTGTTGTCTCATAATATCCACAATAATAACTGATCAAGGAGATAAAAAATGTGTACTCTTATGTACATATGATCTCATGTTTAGGTCCTCAACCCAAACCATATGTCATCAACTCAATACATTCTTAGGACATTATTAGGTTTATTCATTATCTCACTATTGAAACAACATAATAGGTGTAATTGCCTTTTTATGAATAGACAAATCAAATACAAAATGTCCCTTTTACAGTTACCAGATAATGTATCTCAAGACACGTAACCAATAGTGTCCCACTTAGAGCCAAATACTTGTGAACCTTAGTACTCTAGCCAATCTAACATGATCATCATGGATGAATGAATAATATATGTTTCCCTTTACCTGGGATTTCGGGGACGAAATCCTTGGTAGGGGTTTATAACTTGTAACAACCCTGACATGGGTTATGAGGTAACCCTATTTGTTTTGGATAATAAAGTTGCTTAGAACTTTAATATAATCCTCTAAGGTATTTTTTTATCATGTGACACACTTATGTTTCAAGTTTGGTCACGATTGAATGATGTTTGAGCAATGTTCCTTTGTTTTGGACCAAAGTGCAATTTACACAAGTTGAGGGGTTATATTATAATATGTCACATGTTGGACGTGCCTTATGTGTTTTAGCATCATAAGATATAGAATGATGTTAAGTGGTGGCTTGTGGAAAGCCTAAATTCTAAGCTGAACTTGTTTGAAACAATGTTGGTGCATTGTGCACCAATTTTGGTACAAGTTGTAATTTACCCAAAATGTGGTGTTAATATGCAAATTACCACCTCTAGAGTGTTCCTACTCCCTCATAGTATCACTTAGAGGAGAGATAATGAATTAGACACCATGTTTGAATCAATTATGAGTGATGGTAATCTTGGTGATGAAATGACCAAGAAAAGGTTGAATATGAAAGCTTAACTTGAGTTGTATCAAGATGAAAAGCTTATATATGAGTGCATATCGACCAAGGAGCCCAAGGAGGTGTCCCATATAGTTTTTTGAACTCTTGGAAAAGTCCATATCGTGCAAAGAACCTCAAGGAGGTGAGGTGTGTCGGGTTACAACTTCCTTAGCAAAGTTGTGATGAGTTGTGAATAAAGTGGTGATTTTGTTGATATATCTTATTCAAAGAGATAAGTAATGGACGAATCCTTATCCCTAGATCACTCTCAACTGTTTTTCATGTCAATATAAATTTTAATGCATGCATGTATACATGTCACCCATGAATTACACGTGGCACCTACTAGCTCAAAATGTTGACACCTCATTTTTGCCTTCCTTCTTGAACAACAAGTATATATACCCCTAGTTTCACCCCTTGGTGCAATTTTGCGACCCTTACCACCCTCCTACCCTAAGGTATCGTGCATAGAGCTCCCATATCATGAAGGGATGCTGTGGTATCGTGCATAGGCCTTGGGATATCGCCCATGGCAAGAGCATATTGGCCAAGTAGGTGAAATTGGCCATATAAGGTGATATCGGTCAATAGGGTGAAGAGTTGAGTGGCATATCGTGCAAGTGAGTGTCATATCGTTCAAGAGGGTTGCCATATAGTGCAAGGACACTATTGTATCGTTCAAAGGTGTTAAGGAGCAAGAAGGATCTCATACTTAACCCTAAGGTAAGGATAAGATCATCTTCAACCTTGAATTGAAGCATGATTTTAGGGTTTTGGTCTTGTTTTCTTTTCTTCTTCACCAATTGCTTATCCATGGTGATTCCTTGTATATGAAGGAGTTGTGAACGAGCCTTGGACTTTTCATAAGTCATCTTCAACCTTATGAACGTGGAGCTTTGGAGCTTGGAGCTTTGAAGTGGTTCTTAAGGCGGGTTATACAACTTGAACTCAGTCATGTTATTATTCATCACCTAAATTGCTATACTTAGTGAAATACTTTTAATTCCGAAATTTCCTGAAATATTTGATGAGATTATGAGTTATAGCAGTTGCTTAGACCTGTTGACATGAACTATAACAGTTAGAGCTAAGGTCTAGAGCTTGAATATGGTGGTATCACTTTATAAAAGTGATATCGGGTGCAAGCATATAAACAAGCACCTCTAACCCGATATGATGATGCACCTACTTCACTAAAATGACATGGATATGATTGTATACCTTGTTGAAAGATATGGGGGTGTAGTATACACCTCTTGCACGATAGGGAGTCAAGTATAGACTCCATGCACGATACAAGGTTAAATGAATACTTATAAGTTGACATGAAATCCTAATTTGGGTAACCCGATATGAGTAAAGAATAGAAAATGCTATTGCACGATATGGTAACCCAATACACAACCCTAGTTGATGTCTAGCCCGACATGGTGATGGATTTATACCTCATGCATGACATGGGTAACACATATAAACACCTCTAGCCCGATATGAATGGTGTGTATATACTTCTAGCCCGATATGGTGAGTGCTCATATACTTACAACCCGATATGGTGAACATATGCACGCTTCTAACATGAGATACCTTTTAAAAGTGAGGGCAAGACACTCTTAGGAGTGATGAGTGTAATACCAAGTAATGGTGTGGCTAATACCTTGATAGGTGAAACACCTAGAGTGGTTGATAATGGACAACCTTATATTAGCAATGCCTTGACCCGAGATGAGCCCATATCATTGATGATAGTTGGGTAATTCAAATGTGTGACTTATGGTCAATACACTACATGATAAATGTGATGTGTTAGTGCATAAAGTATTAGGATGGGATATACCCTAATACAAGATAAGTTGATGAAGTTAAGTAAGTTGAAAGTAATGAGGGAAGTGATACACCAAGGCATGGTAAATATCACATCCAGCACTTTAAGGTTGCTACACCTTGATGCACCTTAAATCCAATATACTTAGATGAGTAACACATGAAGTGTGTCATGTCAATTGCTACATTGAGATGTAATGCACTTTGATAAGTGTAGGCTAACATACCTTGAGAAAGGGTTAAGCCAAGATAATAAAGTATGATGTAATCAATATCCTAGAGAGGATGAGAGAGAAACTCATACTTTGTGTTGATTATCATTTATTGATAAAGGATGAGAATAAATAAGTATAATTGAATACTTATATCAATGTATGCTCCTAGATGTGTGGAGAAATGAATTAGGGTTTGAATTAATAATATGAACTTGAAACCCTATTCTTCTATAAAGGGAAACCCTAACCCTAATAGTTGTTGCCTAGTGAGAGGTGAAAAGATGTTTAATGGCCTTGTGAGCCATGTGAATAGTTGTTGCCTAGTGAGAGGTGACAAGATGTTTAATGGCCTTATGAGCCATGTGAATAGTTGTTGTCTAGTGAGAGGTGACAAGATGTTTAATGGCATTGTGAGCCATGTGAATAGTTGTTGCCTAGTGAGAGGTGACAAGATGTTTAATGGGCCTTGTGAGCCATGTGGTTAGTTGTTGCCTAGTGAGAGGTGACAAGATGTTTAATGGGCCTTGTGAGCCATGTGAATAGTTGTTGCCTAGTGAGAGGTAACAAGATGTTTATAAAAGTTTCATGTAAGAAAGAATAATGTCATAGGATTGGTCATAATCCAATACCTGGAATAATAACACAGGATTGGTTAAATCCCAATGCCTGGAACAATAACACAGGATTGGTTAAATCCCAATGTCTGGAATAATAACACAGGATTCGTTAAATCCCAATGCCTGGAATAATAACATAGGATTGGTTAAATCCCAATGTCTGGAATAATAACACAGGATTGGTTAAATCCCAATGCCTGGAATAATAACACAGGATTGGTTAAATCCCAATGTTTGGAATAATAACACAGGATTGGTTAAATCCCAATGCCTGGAATAATAACACAGGATCGGTTAAATCCCAATGCCCGAAATAATAACACGGGATTGGTTAAATCTCAATGCATGGAATAATAACACAGGATTGGTTAAATTCCAATGCCTGGAATAATTTCACAGGATTAACATAGATCAATACCTAGAATAGTTGCACAGGATTGACATAGATAAATACCTGGAATAGTTGCACAGGATTGACATAGATCAATACCTGGAATAGTTGCACAGGATTGGCATAATCCAATACCTGGAATGGTTACATAAGATTGGCATAGTCCAATACTTGGAATGATGACACAGTATTGGTACTAACCCAATACCTATGTTGATGATACCGGATTGGTAATAACCCAATGCCTATATTGATGATATATGAGTACATGGTGGATATAATTCCTTACTGTTTAGCAGATTGGCTAAGGCCAACAGATTGAAACAAGAATGTTTCATGGGTGACATGTCAAGGTAATGAGTGTCATAAGAGAATTTTGACATGATGGTATAATACTATGGATAAACGATATATATTTTCTTCCTATTCCTTAATAAGAGAATAGATGATCTATTGCTCTATCATAAATATTTGCAATGCTTTAAAAGTTGAGAATGATTTAATCCTCTGCCCAGTTTTATATCATTAAATTGCAATAATATGTTTCTGGTGGAGAGTTATATCTCCTGCTGGGGAAATTTCCAATTGTCTCACCATTGTGGGATCCAACATTTTTAGGTGGACGAGCACGGAGGAGATTGAGAACATCTTGCAGAGGTAGAATTTCAGCAGCAGCAGGGACGGCAGTGACAGCTCAGGTTGAGTGTATTGTCTATCATGTCTTGTAGATAGAAGTCCTATGTGTCATCTCTGTACTCTCAGGTCCTCGGAGTTGATAATTAGTGCTTTTAATGAATCATTTTGAGATTTTGGCTTGATGCCTCAAGGTTTTATGTTGCTCTAGTATGTGTTTTGATAGAGCAATTGTGATATGT
Organism: Alisma plantago-aquatica; assembly: GCA_963693085.1. Classification (NCBI taxonomy): domain Eukaryota; kingdom Viridiplantae; phylum Streptophyta; class Magnoliopsida; order Alismatales; family Alismataceae; genus Alisma; species Alisma plantago-aquatica. The sequence continues at coordinate 1,379,937,822 of OY856409.1, read as the reverse complement.
TGTCCTCAAAATGAGATGAAACAATGTAGTACAATGTAAATCATGATATGTACGAGTTTTGGATCTTTCAGTAAAAGTTTTCTGGACAAGGATCTCCTTGCAAAATGGTTTTAAATTTTAGTGATTTTTGTTAATCTGTTGTTTATGTTTATTTCGCTTAATTAGTAACGATTTGTTTGTCAATTTGGCGACTATCGTTACAATATATCCAACAAGATCAAAGATACAACTAAGCAAGAAGTATATTAAAAAAGGTACATGGCCAATCAAGGTAGAACATAATATTCAACAAGAAAAGGAAGTAGTATAGCTAAGGTTAGGAGTTATGTAACCCTCCTTAAGCAAGCTCCAAGCTCCTAGCACCAAGCAACACCTTCGGCCACCACAAGAGGAAGAAGAAGAAGACTCCAAAGAGAAGGATTGACCACCAAGCTTAGCTCCTCCAAGGGTATCGGCCACCAAGGTTGTAAAGGAGAGGTGTCGTTCACCAAGGAAGAGGGGAAACTAAGGAACTAAAGGTATCCTTAACAAGAGAAAGGAGATACATATATAGAAGAGGATGGAGGAGAAAACAAGGCAATGTGTCGCCCACCTAGGGACACTTGTCCAAGGGCAATGCCACCTTCTCATCTCTCCACGACCATATGTCCAAGACTATTGCCACATGTAAGCATCATGCACCAAGTGTCCACTAGAGTGGTGATACAAATGAAGCCAAAGGTCAAAGATGGTCCATGGTCGATACACCTCACTCCCTTGCCCGATATAGCCCCATGGGTGACACACCTATGGCCAACACCAAGCTCTCTTGCCCGATATAGGGTCCAACAAGGCAAAGCAAGGCTCAAACAAGGAAAAATGAACCCAACAAAGCTCAACAAAGCCCAAGACAACTCAAGTAATGAGCCCAATCCTTCCTCTCAACTCTAGAGGAAGCAAGGAGAGAGAGAGACATCTCTTAAGGTGACAAAATTGCTCATCAACCCTAAACTTGGGTTATTTGCAAGTAGCACCTCCAACTCTCAAAAAAGCTCACACAAACCCTAATCACCACTAGAGGTGATTAGCAAGCAACTAAGCACAAGGTTAGGCAAAGCAAACAGGATCAGACCAAAATGAAGGTCAGGGTCCTTACAAGCCATAAACCTCTACAAAGGGATTTCACCCCCGAAATCCGAAGAGAAAAGTGAGGGATACTTCCTCCTCATCTCTTCCTCAAGCTCCCACATGGCTTCCTCAACGCCACGATAATGCCAAAGAACCTTCACAAGAACCAGGTCCTTCCTCTTCAACCTCTTTACTCTCTTGTCAAGGATCATCACTGGACCTTCCTCGTAGGTCACATCTTCATCAAGCTCAACCTCAACTAGCTGTATCATTGTTCCCATGTTTGGATGACTTTTCTTTAGCATGCTGACATGGAACACTGGATGTAACATGTGCAACTCTGGCGGCAGCTCTAACTTGTAAGCTACCTTGCCAACACCTTCTATTACTGGGTATGGCCCCATAAACCTGGGTGCCAATTTGCCTTTCCGGCCAAACCTTAGCATGCATTTCCAAGGTGAGACCTTGAGATATACTTTGTCTCCCACTTGGAACTCTAAAGGTTGTCAGCGATTATTTGCGTATGACTTCAATCTGTCCTGTGCCACTTTCAACTTTTTCTGTATCACTCTGATCTTCTCTGTTGTCTGCTGCACTAACTCAGGACCCAAAAGTTGATACTCACCAGACTCATACCAACATAGAGGAGATCTGCACTTCCTGCCATATAGAGCCTCATAAGGAGCCATGTCGATGCTCCGCTGGTAACTATTGTTGTAGGTAAACTCTATCAAATTGAGATGCACATCCCAACTACCTAGAAACTACAAAACACACGCTCAGAGAAGATCCTCCAAAGTCTGAATGGTCCTTTCAGACTGTCCATCTGTCTGTGGGTGGAAAGCGGTGTTGAACCTCAGTTGTGTTCCCAACGCTTTGTGCAACTGTTCCCAGAAATGACTCGTGAACTGAGGACCTCTGTCGGAAACTATCATTGTTGGTACACCATGCAAACACACTATCTCATTTACATACTCATGATCAAGCTTCTCTGATGTATACGTTGTCTTTGCCGGTATGAAGTGCGCAGACTTTGTCAATCTGTCCACTATCACCCAAATGGAATCAAAATTTCTAGATGTCCTTGGCTGACCAACTATGAAATCCATGGTTATATGATCTCATTTCCACTGCGATATCGGCATGGGTTGTAATGTTTCTACTGGCTTATGATGCTCGGCCTTAACTTGATGGCATACCGCACACCTAGCCACAAACTCGGCTACATCCTTCTTCAAGCCAGACCACCAATACAGGTCCTTCAGAATATGATACATCTTGGTGACACCTAGATGCATTGCATACATCGATGTGTGTGCTTCCTCGAGCACTATCTTTCTTAGATTATCAACATCGGAGACCACCATCCTTTTATGATAACAAACTATTCCATCTTCGGACTCATGGAACCCATCACACTTTTTGCTGCCAAACTCTGATCTTATCAGCTGAACTGAAGCATCTGTCTATTATGCGTCTTTAATCTACTGTCTCAATGTAGGCTTTACTTGCATCTGTGCCAATAATCCTGCCATCAAGGAAACTTCTATCTGTACATTCATCTGTTGTAAGGAGACAAACATATCCCGCCTATGGCATTCCAAAGAACTCAACTATGCTTTCTTTATTGAGAGAGAAAAAGGAGACTTTCTGCTAAGCGCATCAGCTACTATGTTCGCCGTACCAGGATGATACTCAATGGTGCAGTCATAACCATTGATCAGATCCATCCAGCAACGTTGTCACATGTTCAGCTCACTCTGCGAGAAGATGTACTTCAAGTTCTTATGATCTGTAAAGATCTGACACGCTTCCCCATAAAGATAGTGTCTCCAGATCTTTAACGCATGCACCACTACTGCCAACTCTAAATCATGTGTCTGGTAATTATCCTTATGTTTCTTAAGTTGTTGCAAAGCAAAAGAAACCACATGATCCTCCTGCATCAGCACACATCCTACGCCTTTCTTGGAAGCATCGCAGAAAATAACATAGCCTTTCCCAGGCTCTAGCAGCACTAGCACTGGAGCACTAGTTAGCTTCTCCTTCAATCTTTAGAAAGCTTGCTGACAACGATCATCCCAGACAAAAGGTACATCCTTCCTGGTCAACTTTTTCATCGGCAATGCGATCACACTAAAGTCCTTTATAAACCTCTGGTAGTATCCTACCAAACCTAGAAAACTACGAACTTCTATCGGCGTCTTTGGTTGTTCCCAATCTGCAACTGAATTCACCTTCTTGGGGTCCACTCTGACTCCTTCTGTAGATATCACATGACCCAAGAAAGTCACTTCTTTCAACCAGAACTCGCACTTACTAAACTTGGCATACAACTGATGTTGGCGAAGAAGAGTCAAAGCTTGTCAAAGATGATGTTCATGCTCTTGACTGTCCCGACTATAGATCAAGATGTAACCTATGAAAACTACAACAAACTGATCTAGAAATGGATGGAAGACCCTATTCATCATATCCATGAAAGCAGCTGGCGCATTGGTTAGCCCAAACAGCATAACTACAAACTCAAAGTGACCATACCTCATCCTAAAAGCTGACTTTGGTATGTCATCCACCTTAATTCTCAACTGATGATATCCAGACTGTAGATCAATCTTTGAGAACACTACAGCGCCACGCAACTGATCAAACAGATCATCTATCCTCGACAGTGGGTACTTGTTCTTGATCGTAACTTTGTTCAACTGTCGGTAATCTATGCACAACCGCATCGATCCATCCTTCTTCTTTACGAACAGGACCGGAGCACCCCATGGCGATGTGCTCGGTCTGATGAAACCTTTGTCCAACAACTCCTGTAACTGCTTCTTCAGTTCTGCCATCTCAGCTGGAGCCATCTTGTACGGTGAATGAGCAACTGGTTGTGTTCCTGGCACCAGATTGATCTCAAAATCAATCTCTCGAGGTGGGGAAACACCAGGAAACTCATCTAGAAACACGTCCGCAAACTCTCAGACAACATGTACCTCCTCAAGGCTAGGACCTTTTGCCTTGGTATCCACAACATGAGCTAGGAACGCTTTACATCCTTGTCGCAACAACTTATCTACCACCATCGATGACACTAAATACGTCGAAAGAATCTTCCTATCACCTTAGAAGATCCATCTTTCACCATCATCATCGAACACTGCTTGCTTGGAACCACAGTCCAACACAATCTTATACTTCTCTAAGGTATCCATCCCAAGGATCACATTGAATCCATGCATCTCAAGTGGTATAAGATCCACTTGTATACTATGTCTCAAGAAAGATAGAACAGAAGATGGACACACCTCTCGAAGCATCGAGGAACCATCAAGAGGGGTTTCTAACAATAGGCTATCTTTCTTACAACTAATAGGTAAAAGACAGTTTTCAAGCATAGTTCGTGTGATAAAAGAGTGTGTAGCACCCGGGTCAACCGGAACAGATATAAAGCAAGAAGAAGACAAATCAGAATGAAATAACTCCATCTGACCTGCCACCACTCGTGGGTTGATTATCGCCTTTGGCTGACTCATAGCATAGAATCGAGATGTTGCTTGCTGTCCACATCCTCTGCTTCCCTGAGAAGACGATCCCGCTTGTGACGCTTGATCGCATCCTCACCCTCTGCTGCCACTGGGATGTCGTCTGTCTGACCTTTGCTAATTCTACCTCGGCTATTGCGTCACTTCAACATCCTTCCTTGGGCAATTTAACCTCAAGTGCCCAGTCTGTCCACAGTGGTACCATGACATGCCTTCTATCTGCGGCCTAGATGGCCCTGTCACTGTTACCGAAGTTGTACTATGAGCTTTGGATGGCAAAAATCCACACCCTCTTCCCTTATTCGGAGACCACTGAGATGGTACACGAGAACTCTACATCACAGAAGGTGTTGAATACCTTGGCTTCTTGAAGCCATCAGGCCTCTGTCTCTGGAACTAAGCAGGCCTTTTCCTGGTCATGGACTCCCTTTTCTCCGTGACAGACCGTTCAATCCTACGGACAGACTCCACGAACATGGAAAATCGCTCCCGATTCTCTAAGGTAGCAGCAGGTGTCGACAGCTCGACACTCAAACCTTTCTCAAACCACCTGATTCTCTCATCATCTGTCAACACAATGTGAGGACAAAACCTCAGCAGGTCCATAAACTTGGCTTCATACTCGGTGATGCTCATCGATCCTTGGTGCAGACGCTCAAACTGGTTGATCTTCTCATCCAGATACATCTTCGGAAAGTATCTGCTGGCGAACTCTCGTTGGAAAACCTCCCAACTGATCACCTCACCGGGTCACTTCTCCTCCTCAATGGCCCACCAGTGGCCAGCACTACCTTTCAGAAGGTAGACAACGTGCTTGACTTTGTCTGCTTCAGGGATGTCAAGGATCCGGAAGGCCTTATCGAGACCTGTCAGCCACAGATCTGCATCTGTTGGATCAGTTGTTCCACCATAATCTGAAGCTCTGACTCGGCGAAGCTGCTCAAAGGTCTTCCCAATGCCTGATGATTCACCATGGGGAGCTTGTGCTCTTGGCGGAGGCACTGGCACTCTTTCCACCATCTGATTCATCGTAGCCATCAACTGCCCCATAAGGTGCTGATAGGTAGGGTTTTCAAGAATGGTTGGGTCAAGTTGGGGGACCTCAGGCACCCGATCTTTATGTGCCTGCACTCTAGCTCCATCAACTGATGCAGCCTCGCTGCTCTCGGTAACATGTTCTTCATGGTTTCCAAACATCTTTAAGCTTTATCTTCCACTGAGGGCAGAAGATTATTGTAAGAAAATCTAGAAAACTCACAAGAACAGACACAACCCTAGTCCTAGATCCATGTAGACTCGGAGAACCTACAGCTCTGATACCAAACTAACTGTGACACCCTGCTATCATGCAGACAACAAAATGCCACGCAAAAACATGCGGAAACACCATAAACCACATATTACTAAAAACACAGGTTAATTGAAATCGTTTGCGGAAAGTAGATGAAAGAGAACTATTACATCCAGATCCTGCAAGGAAACATTTTATATAATCATTATAACCCTTGATATATGTCGATAGCTTATCGAAACCAGTTGTATTGTCAGCACCAAAGTTCATCACCTGTTTATACATACATAACGGCCACATCAGGCCAGCAGCAGGATATAACAAAGGTACAACAGCTATACATTGTGAAATGTCGATAAAACACCTTCGAGGACCTGAGAGTACAGGGATGACTCTAGGACTCTACTACAAAACCACCAAAATAGCAACATGTCCATCTCTTACCTTCTACTGCTCGGCCACAACCTCTTGACCACCACCACGTCTAGCGCGTTCACCTAAACAGGTTGTAAACTAGTGGGGTGAGACACATAGTCCCAGCGAGAAACATAACTCCCTGCCGAAACTATAAAACCTCAGAAGGTTTAAAGCAGATAAAGAAGATATCTGGTAAAGACATATAATAAGAGCAGCATACTGAGCAAGACCATTATCATCAGTCTTACTAAGATATCCAGGAGGCATATGACCAAGTATTTCTGTATAGAACATGATTGACAAGATAAGCTTTATAAGAACTTATCACAAAATATAAGGATCATACACATAACTACAAGGTATAACTAGATCATCTATATAAGTAAGGCCTCAATCAATGTTCTGTGTTTTGCTCTAAGCAGTATATACTATTTGGTTGGATTACATTTTGTTATGTCCTAAGGAAGTGAGATGTCCCTACTCAAATCCAACCTTCGGCTGCGAAGCCCAAAACCGATGCCATACAGGTCCATGGGAGAGTTGGACTCCATGACCTCACCTCCTCGTGCACTGCAAAAAAACCAAAGCAGGACAGTAGTCTCATGCTTATATGGCCTCAGCCTCAGGGTCAGCTCCACAAGCTACCCATATCTCTAGCTCACATTGACACAGGTGCTAGTATACTTTTTGAACCATAGGCCTGATCACCGTGCTCTTGATCCATGAACACATTCATGCTCTAACTCATTGAGTCATGGGCATGTTCACCATGCTATTTATCATACGGAGTCCACAACTGTAGTTGTACTCCAATCCTCCTATTTTTGACTAGGAGAAAAACCCCGCATATTCAACAATATGCGCTCCAGGTAATCCCGCAGGATAAACTTGTTTCACCATCATCAAAATCTGATGATGATGGATCTATGGCCAGGGCAAACTACATGATATGTTCCACTGTAATTAATTAGTATATTTTAAGTGAGTTGTTGAGGCAACCAAGTTGTAAAACATAAACAACATTGAGCTACATTAATAATGTTATTATCACATCATCATGGGATCTCAATCCCTCATCACAAGAAGTCATTGCCTCTCAAGGCATCATCATCCTACATCATCACCTGGGATAACAATCCCTTATCTCATCACCAGAGGATAACACCTCAACTAGGCACTCATCCTTTATCAGGTCCTCAGACCTATCTCATCATACTGGGATGCATGTTATCTCATCAACAAGGATTATTATCATTTAGTGTTATTAAAGCACATATACCTCATAGCTCTTACCTAGCTATGAATCCATTTAGTATACCTGCATGGTTAGTATGCACATCAAGAGAGATAACTTAAAATCACCAGACATAGCTCTTTTGGATTATCATGTCATTAGGATTTGCAGATGCACATGTCATGATTATAAATATGTGTGTCATACTGTATCAATTACATCACTGCTATCAAATCATGGGCATTCATTTATGCTCTTTACCTTATAAACATGGGCAAGCATCTTATCATCTTAAACGGCATCATCTTTAGACATCCAACATAGCATAGGTTTGCAACTATCATCCATATATCAAAAGATGCGGTTACATGATAAAGAACTACTACCTAGGGTTTCTGGGTTGGACATAACCCTCACCAAAGGTGCTCACTACCCTCACTAGAAGTGTGACAGGTAGTGAAACCTTTACTAAAGGTGATATTGGGCACGGTAACGACCCTCACTAGAGGCCTATCATCCAAGCACTTAGCCACATATTGGCCAACCCAAAGGCAAGGTATATCGAGCAACCACTTCATGGTGTATCGTGCACCTAGAGAGAAAAGGTGCTATCGTGCAGCTCAGATGCAAGGACTACGTCGTGCAACCAAGACCAAGAAGTGTATCATGTAGCTGGGTCCATGGAGCATATCGTGCATCCAAGGTCAAGGTGTAACGGGAAGCTATGTGTATTGGGAAAAGCTCAAACGGCTAGCTAGGGTTAGGGTTTGGGTTGTGTCGGACAACCATCACCCCCCTATTGGCCAAGATTGTGGTGCCCAAAGCCAACACCATGTCACCCATGAAGGTATACATCAACAACTGATACAAGGGCACCACAGGGAAGCCTATCGCCCAACAAGAGCAAGCACAACCTATCTGCCATCATAAAGGCAAGACTAGGGTTCTCCATACAACACTATATCGGGAAGCCCCTAACTTGTGTATCGTGCAAGGAACCAAGCTCATCCCGAAAAGGTCATCATCAACCTCAAAATCACCATCATCAAAACCCTAAAAGATCAAGAGAATTGGCTCACCTCTCAACAACCAAGAGAGAGGGATTTTGCTCAATCTCCATCACAAATTGGGCATCATGACGGATTATTTCCAACTTAGATCATCACTCATCCAAAGGCTCACCTCTCAAATCCATGGTGAGAGGAGGGTGTTGCCCAAGCAACTATAGTATAGACTCACCTCTCAACAACCAAGTGAGAGGGGTGTTGCCTATATCACTAGAGCTCAAACTCACTTCTCAAAACCAAAGAGAGAAAGGGGTATTGCCCCAAAGGAAATCCTAATCTATGGGTTCGGACAACAAGATCAAAGTACATCTACAACATATCCATTATAGCAAAAAGATCATATATCCAACAAGATCAAAGATACAACTAATCAAGAAGTATATTCAACAAGGTACATGGCCGATCAAGGTAGAACATAACATGAAACAAGAAAAGGAAGTAGTATAGCTAAGGTTAGGAGTTATGTAACCCGCCTTAAGCAAGCTCCAAGCTCCTAGCACCAAGAAACACCTTTGGCCACCACAAGAGGAAGAAGAATAAGACTCCAAAGAGAAGGACCGACCACCAGGCTTAGCTCCTCCAAGGGTATTGGCCACCAAGGTTGCAAAGGAGAGGTGTCGTTCACCAAGGAAGAGGGGAAACTAAGGAACTAAAGGGATCCTTTACAAGAGAAAGGAGATACATATATAGAAGAGGGTGGAGGAGAAAACAAGGCAATGTGTCACCCACCTAGGGACACTTGTCCATGGGAAATGCCACCTTCTCATCTCTCCACGACCATATGTTCAAGGCTATTGCCACATGCAAGCACCATGCACCAAGTGTCTACTAGAGTGATGACACAAATGAAGCCAAAGGTCAAAGATGGTCCATGGCCGATACACCTCACTACCTTGCCCAATACAGCCCCATGGGCGACACACCTATGGCCGACACCAAGCTCTCTTGCCCGATACAGGGTCCAACAAGGCAAAGCAAAGCTCAAACAAGGCAAAACGAAGCCCAATAAAGCTCAACAAAGCCCAAGGCAACTCAATCAACGAGCCCAACCCTTCCTCTCAACTCAAGAGGAAGCAAGGAGAGAGACAGACATCTCTCTCAAGGTGACAAACTTGCTCATCAACCCTAAACTTGGGTTATTTGCAAGTAGCACCTCCAACTCTTAACAAAGCTCAAGCAAACCCTAATCACCACTAGAGGTGATTAACAAGCAACTAAGCACAAGGTTAGGCAAAGCAAACAGGATAAGCCCAAAATGAAGGTCAGGGTCCTTACAACCAAATTCTAATAAGAGGGGAAGGATGTTATAACTTTGTTTTTCACATGTATTTATACAACAAAAATGCAATTATTTGAATAGAAAGGACATATTTGAAATATGTTATGCTTTGCTTTACAAGTATGGATTCTTTTGCAAATTTTCCTTTATTGTGAATTTCGTAGTTTCTACTTTTTTGTTAATCCAATAATGGAAAGGGAAAATGAAGAGAATAAAATAAAATATTAAGAAAAGGGCAAAAGATAATGAATAGTAAGTAATGTACTTACAAGAATAGTCTGCAATTCTCTATAAAGTGGTATGGATGACCACTAATGGAGAGATTTTAGTTTCACATCATTTCTAATAGGAAAAGTCATCAAAGTAAAGAATGTAGAAAATATAAGAAAGATAAAAAGATTGAATTAATGTGTAAAATATGCCTTATATGGGGAAGATTTGGATATTAAGAAAAGCATCTTTTCTTTTTGAGTTTTGGTCTCAAATTCTACGCACAGTTGGATAAAGTCATTATAGACTTTCCCTTAAAACTTGAGAGAAAAAAGATAAACAGAGAGATATGATTTTAATAAGTTTTCATAAAGTGAAAGGATTTATAAGGCAATGTATTAAATGTCACGATTTCTTCTCTTTTTTGTGGAAATAATAAATCGTCCCTTTATTCATGTGTGTGGCATGACAGTTGTTGGATCTGAGATCCAACAGTGACGGTGTTGTCACCTACCTCAGTCATATTTATAAACAAGGATAGTAGTTGTCAATCTTCTCATCTCTCCTTTTCCCTGTCCGATCTGCGGATTAAAAAAAAACCTTCTCCTTCAGATTTGGGAATACATATGAGTTAAATAAATCCTAGTTTACCCTACTTTCATGCCAAATCAGGGCCTTCCCCTTTCATCCGTTGGAGCCAGATTCCATGGATGGCTGGCTTGCTAGACAATCCTATAAATAAGGGGCATTAGTTGTTTGTGAGACTAGAACATGAATCACGAGACCCCATCGAACTCCCCTTTGTCTCTGATTTTCTCCACAAAACCCGCTCCCTCTCTCGATTTTTTCTCCACATCCTTCTAGAGTTTCTCCTTCACCGTCTACCCTGCTCTGGGTTGTTGTTGAGCAATTGGTGACCACGGTAGAATCTTTTGGGTCGTGGTGAAGATGAAGACCATCATCTCCCTCTCAAAAGCCTTGAGTCCAAGAGTCAACGTAGGAGTTGATCGCGGTTGGGCACTGCTTGTGAAGGAGGTGGCTCGAGAGGTTGAAGAAGAGGAAAGGTGAATTTACCTTCCTACCCCCCAAGGCATGTGAACCCCAAGCCCAAGGACAGGAGGGTAAAAGTGTCCTTCCACCTCGGCATGACGCCCTGCTCATGTGGAACGAGCCGCATATGCAGTCAAACCTCATTTTTCGATCCCTAATCCACATGGAGAAGGGAAAAAGGGACCAAATGATGATGTGGATATACCTCAATGGTCAAAGGTACTTTAATTTGCAAAAATTGTAATAATATGTAGGGTGATTTAATGATGGCATATAATATATGAAGAATGATAAAAAAAATTATGAAGAATGCAATAAAAATATAATCAAGACCTAGATCTGCCTCAAGCTCAAGTACCCAAAGATTCCATCTTTAATGTGTTTAATGCATAAGAATCTTAATTTCTAAGTTTTAATGATCTTAATATGTTCAATGGATATTAATAATCAAAGATTGGTCATTTTGGATAAAAAGGACAACTTGGATCTAGTTGGAGATTAATTGATTAATTATGGTTTTCTTGGGCTAAAAGTGCATAAAATGTTAAGATTAGGGTTTGTAAACAATAAGGCCTAAAAGTGATAATTAGGATTTGGAAAGCTAAAACCCTAATGAAACCCTATGTTGACTCCAAAACCCTAACTTGGACCCCAAGTTAGTCTTAATGATAGATTTTGGATAAATAATAATACATGGGCATTATGCTTTAATTTCATGATAGTTTCTTGATTGGTTGCTCTTGTTGATAGTTTGCTAGGACATCAAGTCACATATGAGGAAAGGTATGTGGTTACACCTAAGACTACCCGCATTAGTTTTTTGTGGCTTTCTCAGAGTTTTCCCAAATGGATTGCAAATAAATGCTTGCTTGTTTACTTATTTCCTGCAATCTATAAAGTCATTATGAATATCACATTATATGTTTATCACTTGCTTGAACCCCTCATACCAACTCTGAAAGACTGAGAATATTGAGAGTGACCACACAATAGATTTGGAAGGTCATATGAGGCATTGAACTCCAGATTGAGGAGGTGTCCAACAAACATGGCACCTAACTCCAGATTGAGAAGGTGGCCTTTCGTCCACTACAGGGACAAGAACTTGAAACATGTCCTAGAGGTTGAGTAAAAATGGGTTGAGAAGTTATGAAAAAAATGTTAATTTTGTTTCTATAACAATAATTGATTTGAATATGTTGTTATAACTAGATGCAAATATTTTATTTCCCCCACATACCAATATAACTTGTTATACATACCATGTTTTGGATTCACGATGTTTTAGGTGAATCTATTGATATCCTACAATTAATGATGAAAGATGGACACCCAGAGAAGAAGACACCAAAAGAAAGATTTAAATGTAATTCTTGGAGGATATAGTGAAAGTTTAGAAGTCCATAATTTGTACACTATGTTGGAGAATTTATACCTTATCTTGTACCAAACGCATTTCAATATAGTGAAAGTTTATTAATTATTTTTGGTTTATTTATAAACCTTGATCATGCATTTATGATAATGTCCATTTCCCTCTTGGTCCGCCTGAATAGGGGATAACTACGGAACGGGTTCCTTACAGTCCTCAAAGACATACAAAAAGTATTAGAGGAAGTGCAAGATGTGATTCTATGGTGTGTGTGATGCTCAAACCCATGGGGGAGTCGTGTCTATTTATCCACAAAAAAGGATAAGCCTAAAGTATCTTAGCAAAACATAAATGATAACCACATGTAGGTGGCATATGTAACACGAAAAACCCTAAAAATCCTATCAGCCTAGTTCGGTTAAGTTACAAGTGTGTGCAACCACCTCGAGGAGGAGTGGGGCCCACCCTCTACATTTTGTAGAATTGTAGACTTCTTTAATCATAGGGCTCCTAATTTCATTGGGGTGGATATGTTGTTTCCTGTGTTTGCATTCGTTTCCCTATTTCCAAAAAAAATAGGCTCACAAGTCCAGACTATAGTGACAAGCTAGCACCATCCTTTGTTTCTTTATGTCCTGGTTCAAATTTCCCTCACAGTTGTACTAACACCCATGCACCTATCTATTACAAGCCAATAGAGGTCAGCAATATGTTTGTAGACGGAAAAGGGAAGATACAAGCAAAAGAAGAGATCGTGTGTGTCCTTCACTTGGTTACAAAAAGTGTAGTGAACACTTTTCTCCTAAAGCCACTCTTTTCGTTGACATGCGGTGGTCAAGTATATACACCATTGACTAAATGATAATTTGGGTTGACTTGGGTAATATTTGACTTTAGTCGCTTGATTCAACTTGCCCCATAATAGTGGCCAAGATCAAACTAAATCAATCTATGCAACTCTCCCTACAAGTGGCTCATAGTAATATTTCATGCCTAGGAGAATGCTCAACACGTAATTGTGTTTTGCACTATGTTGGTACCACCCTCACTGCTAGGTTTCTGTTATAATTAGCCAAACACGACCCAATTTTATAATCAAAAAATTATACAAAATTTTGATGTTTTCTTGAAATCACAATCTTGAAAATATAATTTTGAAGGTGAATGTTGAACAATTTCAAATCAACTACACAACATCAATCTTAAATACAATGGCATTAAATTCTTCTTTTCTCTATAGTGATAGATGATAGTGAAGAAGAAATTGTTTTGGCAACATTTAGAACATGTCAACTTCTTGGGGGTGATTTTGTGTGGCGTTGGCGTATAGTCTTAAGTGATATTATGTCTTTATTTTGATACCCCGTGAGATGATCCCTGAGCTCGTGTGGCAACACTAATAACTTCTTACTACCAGCTTCTATGTGATCCACCCCTGATTTCTCCCTAACCAAGTCAGAGAGGAATGTCGAGCAGAAAATATATCTCCCCCACATCTGGTCCTGCCCTCATGTCCCATTTTGCTACGAGGCCTGCTACACTATTCGCACTTTTATGGCTAAAAATAATAACTGCTTCTCCTACTTGGTCAATAAGCTGGAGCATTTCTGGCAATAGACCTCATACTTTGGGAGGACCGCTTTGACTCCATTGATCATTTGACAAGAAATCTGGCTTATCTGTGTTTAGGTGGATTGCCTCATGTGTCTGCAGCACTCGTCCAGGCCATTTGTGATAGTCTTAAATTCCAATTCCTATATTTGGTAGCTTTGTGTTTCTTGAAGCCACCTGCATCCCAGTCTCCCTGTGAGTTCCTCAGGGCGAATCCAGTTACTGCTGTCTTCTTTCTGTGCAGTCAGGCATCCACATTCCTTTTAAGAGTTTGGACTGATTTTTTCGATGGTCCTCGGCCGATGGTTTGTCCTTGTTAAAAGACGCTACGCATGTGGCAGCAAATTTACGTATTGATCGGACTGCGTGATTGCAGCGTGCATGCCACAATCTCCAAATAGTAATTACAAACCATTTACGTATGATGAGATTAATCTTCGGGTTAACCTGAAATCTGGTGGGCCGCAATTCATCAAAGAGTTGTAATAGCTAATGGTGACACAATTTCAAGGGGGCACGAATGCTTTTTTATATTTGTATATACTAGTTTTGCATTGCACTAAACACTACTTTTTTAATCTTTGGTTGGGCACGTGCCCCATAATCTTATATTTGGCTTCGCCACTGACCCACTGTAAAAAAAAATGTTACTCACTGTAAGACACTATTACCTTGTATCTGTTCGACCTTCGTCAAGGCGAGATCTTCACTCATACTTTATTTGTTGTAAAGCCTCGTTTAGCCCGATTGATGTTAGTCATCAAAGCTTTGTGCATAGTCATCCACAACAGTGTCTTGACTCGCGGAGGTATATGGAGCTTCCACAATTTGCTCCAACAACCTTGGGTACGCGTACAATGTAGTTTCGAAAGTCTCACGTAGGCCGTTTCGCGGAGGACAACACCGCAACACTACAAGAGCAACTTAATACGCTCTGATGAACCACGTTAACATGAGTCTTTTGTTAAAATAGAACTAAATTATTATTTTTGTGGCCTAAATAAATCATGAAATTGACTAGAGATAAAATTTGATAGTGAAAAAGTGAAGTTAAGTGTTGCTTAGTCTAAACCTGGTCATTCTGCAAAATTCTGTTGGAATATTTTGGGGAATATTTTGGGGAATATTTTGGGACTCCACAATCCTTATTATTGTGGGATTGTTGGTATTCCGAAATTCATTAATTATCTTCATTATGTGGCCCATATAACAATTGCGGTTAATAGGAAACGGCTGGAATTGATAAAGGAATTGGGTTTTTATTAGAAGTCTTTTCCTATTATTATGGCAACCTTGATGGACGGCTGCGATTAAAAGATATAGGAAATTCGTCCCTCTCTCTGCCTATAAGTATAACCCTGAGATCCATCTCTTAGGGTTAATCACACTTTACGGAAAACACACTTGACGGCTATAGGCTAAGAGAGAGAAGACGTCTTTCGTGGCGAACGACGAACACGGGCGTGGACTTCTCCGAAGATCACCTCCGCAGATCTCACCACCGTATTCAACCATGTCTACGGGTACGTTTTACTTTAATAGTGACTAGTTTATGATCAAGATCCTAAACCGTACACATGATTAAGCTTTACATGTTTACGTATCACGTTTTTATGCTAACATGTGGTATCAGTCGCTTCGTTAAGATCATACTCATAGTCCTAATTAAGAGAAAATATCAGTTTTATCAATTTTCCACAATCTCGGCCACCAGTGTCAGATTTTAACGCACATATACTTTTTCTGATTGGAAACGGCGAGATCTTCAAAATTTGTCGCTTTGCCACAAACTTTTCTTTTTTTTAGCCAAATTCGGCTGTTTAGACCCTCAAAATCACGTTTTAAGTGATTTCAGGGCCTTTTTTGGGCATAATTGTTGGATAAAATTGATTTTAAAACTTTTATTAGATGTTTCCGCACCTTATAAATGATCCTGGAATTTTATCCTATCATGTTCCGGTCTGTTAAAATTTTTTTTTCCTTACCTTTTTGTTCACTCATATGTCATATATATGGAAAAATATGCTTTAAGAGCAATATTCACATTATACTGTTTTGATAATCACCACAGTGATTTCACTTCGGTTCGTGAATGTTTCCTTTTCTTAAGAATATGATGTTCATATAACTGTTTGAAGTTCACCACAGTGGACTCATAGAATGCAATGAATATCGACTAAGTAAACTTATTGTTGGTTATTTACTAGCATTATGTATTACCCACAGGTAGTCAATGCATTAAAAGTAAAATAACTATTACGGAGTTGCTTTATTTCTGTAATTAAGTCGGTATAGGATATCCACAGATACCATACTTACTTTGATTATTAGTTTAAATCACTCGTTTATGCATAAACCTTAGTCATGTTTGTCTATATGTGTTTATACCTCAAAGATTAATTATCGTGAACATGTTTCTATAATGCAGTTCATCAACCCGCTAGTCTTAATTCTTTTGTCAACTCTGTTCCCGAACTAGATGGGACTAATTACACCGAGTGGAAAGAACATGTTGAATTTTACTTGGGTGTACTTGAGATTGACTCAGGACTTACAGTAGACAAGCCTGCAGATATTACTACTACCTCAACAGAAAGTGAGATCAAAACTTTTAATGCATGGACTAGAGCTAATAAACTTTACTTGAAATTCATGCGCTTAACCACTGCTAGCAATATCAAGTCTTCTATTTCTGAAAGTGAAGATCTGACTGCTAAGGAATACTTAAGAATACTCACTGAACGCTTTAAGGTTGCTGATAAAGCAATTGCTGGAAAACTTATGGCTGAACTAACGACTGCCTGTTATGATGGTACCAAAACTATGCAGAAACATGTACTTGATATGACTAATCTGGCTGCAAAATTAGGTAAATTGGGCATGACTGTTGCGGATTCGTTCCTAGTCCAATTCATCCTAAACTCGCTGCCTCCCCAGTATGGTCCTTTTCAGATTCACTATAACACGATTAAGGATATGTGGAATGTGAATCAACTGACCAATAAACTGGTTCAGGAAGAGGCTCGAATTAAGCAGCAGAATGGTCATGTTGCTCAGGCAAATTACATGCATGGTAATGGGTACGGGAAGAACAAAGTCGGTAAGAAAAATTGGAAGGGCATTAAGACTAGTCCATCCAATCAGTCAGGCCAATCTGCACCTAAGAAAGCAAGGAAGAATGATAATTGCCACTTCTGTAAGAAGCCTGGACACATTCAGAAAGATTGCATAAAGCGCAGAGAATGGTTCGAAAAGAAAGGTTAGCCTTTGGCTTTTGTATGTAGTTTCGAATCAAACTTTGTAGAAGCACCTTGTAATACTTGGTGGATTGATTCTGGCTCTAATGTTCATGTTTCAAACTCGATGCAGGGATTCCTTACAACCCAGAACATAAGTCTAAATGAAGCTTATCTTTACATGGGAAATAGAGTGAAAGCTCCAGTAGAATCCATTGGCACTTTTCGTTTAGTATTAGACTCTGGTTTTTATTTAGATTTGGAGCAAACTCTTTATGTACCTTCCATTTCTAGGAATTTAATTTCCATTTCTAAACTTGATAATGATGGCTTTTCATTAGAAATTGGTGGTGGACGTTTCAGTTTGTTTAAGGAAAACTGTTTGTTTGGTTCAGGAATTTTGATTAATGGCTTATATCAAATTTTTCTTGATGATGCATTTTCTGAATCGCTTCTTGTTACCTTGCATCCTAAAGTGGGTTTGAAACGAAGTAGGTCGAGTGAAAGTTCTGCGTTTTTGTGGCATAAAAGATTGGGTCATATATCCAGAGAAAGAGTTAGTCGTTTAGTAAAAGATGAGATTCTTCCGAGTCTTGATTTTACTGATTTTGGTGTTTGTGTGGATTGCATTAAGGGTAAGCAAACCAAACAGACCAAGAAAGGAGTCACAAGAAGCACTGAACTATTCGAAATCATACACACAGACATATGCGGACCTTTTGATTTCCATCTTTTGGTGGAGAAAAATATTTTATTACCTTTATAGATGATTATTCACATTATTGTTATCTTTACCTTTTGCATGATAAATCTCAATCTGTGAATGTTGTTCAAATATACATTACTGAAGTTGAGAGGCAATTAGGTAAAAAGGTGAAAATCATTAGGTCTGATAGAGGTGGTGAATTTTATGGAAAATATGATGAATCAGGACAACGTCCTGGTCCTTTTGCTAAACTCTTAGAAAAATTAGGAATTGTCCCTCAATACACAATGCCCGGTTCCCCGTGGATGAACGGTGTAGCTGAGAGACGTAATCGTACACTTCTAGAAATGGTTAGGAGTATGATGTGTTTTTCTAATCTGCTCATATCTTTGTGGATGCATGCCCTTATGACTGATGTGTATATCTTAAATCGGGTTCCCAGTAAAGCTGTCCCTAAGACACCTTTCGAGATGTGGAAGGGATGGAAACTCAGCTTACGCCATTTACATATATGGGGATGTCCAGCAGAGGCACGTATTTATAATCCACATGAGAAGAAACTCGATTCTAAAACCATTAGCGGTTTTTTCATTGGGTATCCTGAAAGATCAAAGGGGTTTAGATTTTATTGTCCTAATCATACTACTAGAATTGTAGAAACCGGTAATGCTAAATTCATTGAGAATGGCGAAATCAGTGGGAGTGATAAAGTTAGAGAAGTAATCATTAGAGAAATAAGGGCACCTATACCAATCCCCTTGCCCTCAATCTCGACTGACACCGTTCCACCTAATGATGTTGATCCAATCAACAATGTAGAACAAAATGTCAATGATCATGCACTCCATAATGTACCTGATAACGTCATTGAACCGAATGTAAATGCAACACCTGCAGTAGAATTAAGGAGATCTACAAGAAGCAGGAAATCAGCCATTTCGGATGATTATTTGTTGTATTTACAAGAATGTGAATTTAATATGGGGATGGATAAAGATCCGGTTACGTATTCACAAGCCATAAAATCTGAAGATTCTGAAAAATGGATTAATGCCATGTGTGATGAAATAAACTCCATGGCTGCAAACAAAGTTTGGGAGTTGGCCGATTTACCTGAAGGGTATAAGAGAGTCGGGTGCAAGTGGGTCTTTAAGACCAAACGTGACTCTCTTGGTAAAATCGAACGACATAAAGCCAGACTTGTAGCCAAAGGTTTTAATCAAAAAGAAGGCATTGATTATAATGAAACATTTTCTCCAGTTTCTAAAAAGGATTCTTTACGGATCATTATGGCTTTAGTAGCTCATTTTGACTTAGAGTTACATCAGATGGATGTGAAAACAGCTTTTCTAAATGGGAGTTTAGAGGAAGAAGTCTACATGGCTCAGCCAGAAGGCTTCATTATAGATGGAAAGGAAAACATGGTCTGTTTATTAAAGAAATCAATATATGGATTAAAGCAAGCTTCACGTCAATGGTATATTAAGTTTCACAATACCATTACGGCCTTTGGGTTTACGGAAAACATTGTTGATCAATGTATATACCTAAAGATCAGTGGGAGTAAGTTTGCATTTTTGGTTCTATATGTTGATGATATTCTTATTGCCAGCAGCGATCTTGGTTTATTACGTGAAACCAAAGATTTTCTTTCTCAAAACTTTGAAATGAAAGATATGGGAGAGGCTTCTTATGTGATAGGAATAGAAATATTCCGTGACAGGTCACGTAGGATTTTAGGATTGTCTCAAAATGCTTATATCAAAAAAGTTTTGGAAAGATTTAATATGGCGTCATGTGATTCTAATGTTGTTCCAATTCAGAAAGGGGATAAGTTCAGCTTAAGTCAATGTCCTCAAACTGAATTAGAACGTGATCGAATGAAAGATATTCCTTATGCTTCTCTTGTAGGAAGTTTGATGTATGCACAGGTTTGCACTAGACCTGATATCAGTTTTGCAGTTGGTATGTTGGGCCGTTATCAAAGCAATCCAGGCATTGATCATTGGAAAGCGGCAAAGAAAGTGTTGAGGTACTTACAGGGAACGAAGAAACAAATGCTCACATTCAGACATAGTGATCACCTTGAAGTGATTGTTTACACAGATTCAGATTCTGGAGGATGCGTGGATACTCGGAAAAGCACTTTTGGTTATGTGTTTGTATTAGCTGGAGGTGCTATTTCCTGGAAGAGCGCCAAACAAACCATTATTGCATCATCCACCATGGAGGCTGAATTTGTAGCATGCTTTGAGGCTACAGTTCAAGCTTTATGGCTGCGGAATTTCATTTCAGGGCTTAGAGTCATGGATTCTATTGCTAGGCCGCTGAAAATTCACTGTGATAACGCCGCAGCAGTTTTCTTTTCGAAGAATGATAGGTATTCTAAAGGCATAAAGCACATGGAGATGAAATATCTATCAGTTAAAGAAGAAATTCGGGAGAAGAGGGTGTCAATTGAGCACATTAGTACGTGTTCAAATATAGCAGATTCATTTACTAAAGGGTTACTTCCCAAGACATTTAAGCAACATGCAGAAACCATGGGTCTTGAGGATAACCATTAGCTTTTCTTTATTTGTGGATTGTTATGTGCTTTTGTAATGACATTATTTGAGTACTCATTATTGGAACTTCTGAATTTTTCTGTTTCATAGTATGATTTGATCATGTACATATTATTGCAATATATGATAACAGAAATAGTCTTTTCAAGACATTAAGGGGACATTTATGATTGCTTCGCTATACAGAATTGTTTAATGTGATTGTTGGTCAATGGTACATGGAAGGAACTATGTTCTTTAATTAATGTAGAACCGCTATGACTCTCATCAATAATTCACATTAACCAATGTAATAAAAGTAAACCCGTTATGCATATTATTTCAGCATTTATGCGCGCCTTATGTTTTTCCTATATAGCACCATTAAAGAATTGTCATATGGACCAAGTGGGAGACTGTTGGAATATTTTGGGGAATATTTTGGGACTCCACAATCCTTATTATTGTGGGATTGTTGGTATTCCGAAATTCATTAATTATCTTCATTATGTGGCCCATATAACAATTGCGGTTAATAGGAAACGGCTGGAATTGATAAAGGAATTGGGTTTTTATTAGAAGTTTTTTCCTATTATTATGGCAACCTTGATGGACGGTTGCGATTAAAGGATACAGGAAATCCGTCCCTCTCTCTGCCTATAAGTATAACCCTGAGATCCATCTCTTAGGGTTAATCACACTTTACGAAAAACACACTTGACGGCTATAGGCTAAGAGAGAGAAGACGTCTTTCGTGGCAAACGACGAACACGGGCGTGGACTTCTCCGAAGATCACCTCCGCAGATCTCACCACCGTATTCAACCATGTCTACGGGTACGTTTTACTTTAATAGTGACTAGTTTATGATCAAGATCCTAAACCGTACACATGATTAAGCTTTACATGTTTACGTATCACGTTTTTATGCTAACAAATTCACCTTGTTCTTCTTTCCAAATTTTAATTTCACATCAAAATGAGCTTCCATATTTGTATCGTTTCAGACGCACGGAAACAACAATAAAAATATAAATCAACCCACATTCGGTATACCTTACACGTATGTCAGTTTATGGCAACACAAAGAAGAGCCAATGCATACAACATGCATTTTTAGGAAGGCTGCCAAATTCACTTAGGGTTAGTCTGGTAGGATATATTCTGGATGCAAACTGTGAGTTTGTTGTGTAAAAATGATTTGTGAATTCAATTTGTTATCCAACTATATCCAACCAAACAAGCTCTGAGGATCTACCTACAACATATAGTTATTCTATTTTTCTAATCGAGAAAAGGCAGTAATACTCTCCTTTTCTTTCGCGTGACATTGGTTTTGAAAGATATATATTACAGCGATAAAACGCTTCGGTACATATTAACCTAGCCAAGTTATTCAGTATCCTTGACAATAGTCAGAGGTTACAAGCCTAATACCCACCCAAACCATCCACCCATGCAGACACGAGGCTCACCCGAAGCCACCTCACCAATTACCGGCTGTGTTGATGATAAGGAGGAGCATTAGATGAAGAATCATGCCTTAAGTGCTCCAGACTGGGCCGGATGGACTGCCACTGTGAAGATTACATGTACTAAGAAGTTGCGTTATACTAGGTCTCTTGATGAAGAATGCCCGTGCATATAAGATTATATGATATCAGAATAGTATCACATTGGCTTCAAACTACAATAAGACCCGTATACATAAAAATGCATTTCTATAACACAAATTCAAGAACGTTGTACTCAATAGGTGAAGATCAGAAGTATTACTTGTGTTATGGTACAGTTTATCAATACCTACAACAGAGGGAAAGTAAAAAGATTTCAGCGCTTCATATATGACAGACTATGTAATATCAACATAAGATTGAAAAAAGAATCGCAATGAACGACACATTGAAACAGCTAAGGTAAGAAAAAAGCATCCGCTTGGAAACTCTTTGGACCGTTCCAGCCTGGGTTACCGATTACCAAGCTTCGGGCATCCAGCAGGCAAAGGCAAACCCAAATTCTCTACCGACCGAAACGTTCTTGGGAGCATTTTATCCACATAAACAGTGCCATCCAAGTGATCACATTCATGCTGCAATATTCTGGCTTGCCAACCTTTGGCAACAACTTTAATAGGATTACCAGCACGATCCAATCCTGTAACTTCGACCTCAAGGTGTCGCTCAACCATTCCTCGGTATCCATCAACACTGGAAAGAAGCAAAAAGGGATACATGTGAATTCTGAATCTGGCTCTCAACCAATGCAGGGTTCCTTGCTCAAATATGGAACATTCATATAATTCCATACGGGGTACGCATGCAGGGTGTTTTTTGCTTTTAAAATATTTCAATAGGATAAAACAATGATTTACAGAAAGGACAATACCTGACTCTCCATGATACTTTCAGTCAAGCATATAGTTTGCAGATGAGCTTAATTAGGGAGCTAACAACGACGCACATAAAATTTCATATAGTAACCGCCCTAAAATTTCACAATCAGTTGTATACTATATAAAGATGGCACCATCCTTTTTACAAAACTATAAGCATGATAATTTTTTAGGACGTCACTTTAAGTTTAAATGATGAAATGCTAGTTCATCTAGATTCACAACCAAGACAACTGTTACTCTCATCTCTTATGAAATAAACACTTCTACTCCCTCCTGTTTGTCACAAAGGAAGACAAACGGAAGAAGTCAGTTACTAATAACGGAACTAGTCGATCCACAACAAATGAATCCTTTTAAATGAAAATGAAGGGGCAGAATGACGAGGGGTGGTCCAGGAGAACTAATGCATTTTGCATATTATATAACACCCGTACAGAAAGATGCAGTTGTACATTTAGCATACAAATGGTCTGTGCATGAGCTTACATATGTACAGAAGGATGCAGTTGTACATTTAAAATCCGTATAGAAAGACCCATGTCTAATGAATGCCTCAATACACAATTAAGCTGTATACTGTACAAAATGTACACCAAAAGAGAAGAATAATTGTACAACTGATTGGAATTGATAAAACAACCCACTTTTCTCAGGTTGTGCCACTAAGATTTATAAGTATTACACAAACTAAAAAGAATCCATCGAGGATCTAGCCTAGACAAAATCACCCACCCCCCACCCCCCCAAAAAAAAACTTAGTATATGGAAGCTTCACCTTTCTTCTAACAGCCTGATGAAAGGCCTACAAGTTGGTTTTTATAATTGACTCTCATAAGTCAACATGTATCACTGTCTCATATTCAGCGGCTTTTTTTAAAGGTCACTGTAAAATGCCAATTATCCCCAGCCTTATGCCCCTGTTTGGTTCGGGATTCAACCCGGATTGTGGGCTGTCTTGTGCTACGTATGCAGTTTCCGGTCCGGATCGGCGAGTTTGGGTGTTTGGTTCAACATCCCGGAACGGCCCTGTTTCGGGGTTCCGTTTTCCTATAACCTGGACCAAGTCAGTCCCGGTCCGAACGGGATTCCACTTTCCAACCCAGATTCCCTCGCCCGGTTCTCCCGTGACTCCCTTCCTCTACCCCCAACCCGACACCCCCTTTACTCCATCTGAGCGAAGCTGCTCGAGGAAGACGAGTACTGATTCTACGAATAGTGTACGTCTGCTGTTGCTGTTACCCGTCCACTCGCCTCTGTCCCGGCGCCGGCGTGTCCTCCTGTGAGGTGTTTTGACCATGTGGCCGGTAGGTTGTGGCCCTGGTTGTGCTGCACCTGGGAGCGGGTGGCAGTTCACGAGGCGAACAGGAGGTCGTAGTAGGCGGCGAATTGAAAGTACGTAAGGCCGTCATATTGTCCAATCTCTTCTTCCCCCCAACGCTTTTGACCGTGGTTCTCAATTTTACAGGACATTGAATCTAGGGGAATGGGCAAAGTCGAGAAATATGTCATTGTGCTATAAATTAGGGGCTCTAGTCGTCCAACTCCTTCCGTTTCACCTGCTTACTTTCCTGAAGATACTCGGAGACGTGTTCGGTGCATCTGCAGTTTCTTCTTCCTGCTCGGAGTTGTGTTCAGTGCTTCGTAGGTAAATATATTTTGTGTTCTTCCGATTTTGTGTTGTTTTCATTATGTCTTTCTCGTGTCTTTGTTCCAGTTATGCATGTACTAATTTTGTGTTTATTTTTTGTTTGTGCTTTTTTCTGAAAATGTTGTGTTGTGCATGGATGGCGATTGCAATGTCAGGTATGGTCTTTCTGAGATATATGTTCGTTGTTATCCTCGTGAAATAGGCACTATTTTAGCGTAGCTTTCTTCACGACAAGTGAAAAACTACCTTTTATCTTTTGAAAATTTAGGAGTTCCTTTTCTCTTTGATTGATTAAAATTACCCTATTCTAAGTTTGTGTGGGAGTCGTATCACATAAGAATACCCAAATTTAGTACTTCATTTGATGGATTAAAACAATTAAATGAATCCATGAAAGGGTTTCAAGAAATGTATGCATCTGCCAAGGTTGCAAGTCCAAATGTGAGCACCCCTTATCAATATTACGGATTCATCAATGACAAGAACATAGCAGGAACGATATTGAAACAACATGCATGTATTTGTTGCAAGCTTGTTCTAGTGGTGCAGCTAGATATTGGTGTTTTTATGAAGTACCAAGACATTCATGATGACAGAATGAATCCTAATGGAAAAGGCAGAGGTATTTGGTAAAATCAGAGGGTAACTCACCCAAGGTGGAAAGCAAGAAAAAGGTTGCAAAAATCTATGAGACCTATACGTGAATGAAGTATCCATATCAGATCTAGAATCAATATATAAAAAACAATAGTTTGTAGTATACTTTGTTAAGAAATAAAGAGCACAGAAGTCTACTAGAAGTGTAGTACACATAAACAAATTATATTTAATAACAGATTGTCATTGTAGAAAATAAACCAAAAATGAGTGCATAGTACCTTCTGAACAAGTATACATAATTCATGAGAGATAATAAATGGTTGCATTAAGTAGTGAATGATGATCAATAATTCTATATCAGACAATTAGGAAAATGTAGACCTATATGAAAGATCATATATAATAGATATACACGAATTTGTTAATGAAAGTTATATAAAAAAGATTGTGTCTTAGAAAAGAATCAAAAATTAAATAGACTACCTTGCACTCTCAGATAAACAAGTCTAGACAAAAAAAAGCCAACCGAATTCATAGAGGATAAAAGCACACTCAATAAGAAAAAAGCTACCAAAATAACGAGACACTATAGTTCATTTAGTGGAGAGAGTTGCATAGATGAATGAAAAAAAATGATTAATAGAAAAAAAAAAGTCATTTTTATAAAATAAGTCAAGCACATCATGAAGATCATAGGTGGTGCCTATACATTTCCCTGATCAAAACAAACTGAAGAGTTTTAGATACATTCTGAAAAAAATGGTTATGCTGAAGAATCACCAATCATTAGAAATGTGTAAGAACATAAGATTACTAAAGCACGTCTATGGTGTCATTCCAATCTTGCAAAAGCCATGTTTTCTAGTGATTCAAATGTTAAGATATCAACCAGATAGTATGCACAACAATTTCAGCTAGAAAAAGCTATCCATGTATCTGTGAGGGAATATGCATTATGTCTACAAGATGAAGTAAAAATGAGAAGCAAATGTATCTTTGTTTGTGTACACATTCAAATTCTTAGTTAACATATTACTTGAATTCTTGTACATTAGGTCTCCTTGCAGCAGCTACATCAGCTTTAGATGACATTCCATCAACTGTCGGTTGTGTTGCTTCATAGTTTGGATTCATGGAGCTGGATGAAACACATTCACAAATGAAAAACTTGTCTATCATGCTCTTTGTTTCCTCAATTACTCTGTTAATTCCTGTTGTCCGATAGACATCAAGAGGTAGTGCAAAAGGAACCAACCTCTCTATTATTATTTTATAGAAAACAACAAGTCAATTAGAGGTCTGAATTTTTTAACCCATCTCAGAAAAGCTTCTATAGTAATCCTATGAATACATATCCTCTAGGACATCAAGACTCAACTTGCAAAGATTTGATGAAATAGCTGTGTCACATTTTACAACGCATGTTTTGCATGATAATGTTGTTGTTTAGATAAATCTAACAACTGCATTTACAATATAAATTTCTTACAAACAATAACTAAATATTAGTTATTACATACATTAACAAGAAGCAGTGATGTTGTGATGCACTGGTTTTTAAGTTAAGAAGAATCTTTTTCTTTCTTCAGAAGTGACCTAATTGTTTGTACAAGAAAACCATTTCTTATAACAAGCTTCAAGTCGTTTTTAACATGTATTACATATAGACAGAGTATTCACTATAGGGAGTGAAGAAATAGAGATGGGCATGGATGTCCATATATAAAATAGAGTTGTACTTCATAAATAAAAGAGAATATGAACATGGGTTGGCTGCATCCAATCATTTTTGGCCCATTTGTTTCCAATATTGTACATATATTAGAGCTTAATTGGTGCAACCATACAAGTGTTTCCAAGTGATGACGGACTAATTATAATATAATAATTGTTGAGTTAGCATCTCCTTTTCAAAGATGAAATTATTATCATATATTCAACCACCCCTTCACCTTTTATGTAGTGTCTGACTAAATACCACTACTTTGGGTTCTTCTCATTTAGACGCATCTCATTTACTGGCTAGTTTGACTACAAAACTTGATAGCCATGCTACTCCTCTTCTTGAACCCCATATGCTAATTCTCGACTAGGTCCTTTGGCACCAATACTGTCCACACAATCATGCAATTACTAACAATGAGTCCCATGTGTTTCCCACTCGACCCACTGATACATGGAATTTCGTAATTATTATTCATTATACAAAGTAACTGCATTCTAATTTTCATAGTAGCACTATATTTAAGGATGGCTGAGAATGCAAAACTTTCATCATTCAATATATGCAGAAACTTGACTGTAGTTCAAATTACTTGTACTGTGTGTTTGTTTTTTATTTCTTATGCTGAGGTTAAATATATTGTATTATGTAAAAGCAAATAATGAGGTTGCATATTAGGTCTAAACTATGTCAATTTAAGTTTTATTTTGGAAAAAATGCTGATCTGGGCTCTGATTTGATTGATTGTATTTATTTACAAAAACTTAGGGGAACCATTAACACTAGGGCTCGACATATCATCAATTGCTTATCTTGATTGCCACCTTGTCATGGGGTCATAACACTTTACATTCATGCTGCCATCCTAGTGAAGGAAACCACCTTCTCAGCTGCTATTATCAAAGATCAGAATGGTTGTGTTGTGGCCGCTACCCTAAACACCTTCAAAGGAGTTTGAACAATAGCTTTTGCGCATTGTTGCGCATAATGTCACACCACTTGACTGTGGCCTTGAATAGTGTTGAATAGGCTTGGGAAAGGGTGTCCATACCGGTATCATATCATACCACGCAATTTTTACAGACATTTATGACATCACTTGTAGTTGAACCACAAATTTCAAACCACCTACATGAGATCATCAATGAGGTATATTCCTATTGTTATCTTTATTGTTTGAGATATACCATGATGCAATTTCCATCCAATTAATGAGTTGGAGCAGTTTATATATCATACTCTTAACACTTTCACAAAAACCCTAGTTGTTACATTTTAATTTTTGTGACCCTTTTGGTTGACCCTTTAATTATACGGGTTGTATTACATCTGAAAAGAAATTAACTTCAAACTTATACACTTATTAGGTTATTATAGTTGTTCATATACTTGCCTCACATAAGTGTATGCCATCTCCTGTCTTTCTCCCGCTATAATGATACTGACATTGTCTTTTTTTTATATATGTTATTGCTGAAACGATGTGAACTTCGTGGTGACAAATGTGGATGTCAATCACAGGTATTCTCAGCCTTCAATCTTATACCGTTATTAGGTTATTATATAGTTGGAATGTTTGACCCGCAGTTAAGAAATGGATTTGTAGTTTGGTGATGACATTCAGTGATAAGAATAGCAGCCACATGTATGATTGGTAATATTTTATTGGTCGCTGAGATTATAATGACAATGGGAGGTATGGTAGATAACTGTCATGTGAACAAAATAGCAGCTGAGTTTATCAGCTGAGTATGATGTGTTAAACTTTACTCGACTTATAGATATGTTTATCAGCTGAGTTTTATCAGAAAATAGCAGCCACGGGGTTATGTGAACCCCTCCCCTCGTAGGTTGACTTATGATCAATGTTTTTTTTGGTGGTTCCAATAATAAACTGTTTGAGAATCTCTTTTTGTGATAATTCTGTTTGGACAGATTCCCAATAACAGGAAATTGTTTTTCTTCATTAGGAGAAAAAAGCATAAGCACACCTCATAAGTATTAGGAGAAAAAGTAACAGTAATCCGAATAGTTGTACTCAATTCAGCGATAAGAATATCAGTTACATGTATGATTTCTAATATATTTTTGGTATGTCAGATTAATTTTAAAATGGGAGGCATGCTATATAACTGTCATGTTAAGATATCTTAAAATGTAGTTGATCAGCTGAGTTTTATCAAAAAATAGTCAAGACTGAAACCGGATCAGTATACAAATTTATTTATATAATTTGATTGCTATTCCCGCTGTTGTTCAAATTTGGACTGTATGTCTGAAAATGTATTTCAGACATCTTACAAAATTTACAGAATTTGTGGACTTCATTGCCGGGGTTAAATAAGTAAATGTATCATTTAACACTGCTGACAGGAAATTCTGCTTAAATAAAATGGAATGCAATATTGGAGGGTTAATTGCAAATGACCCAGACAACTCAATTGATCCATAACAATAACAACCTAGTAGCTCTCAGAATTCGTAATTCATCCCAGAGAAACGAAATGTTACAAAGAGAGGGTAGGGTTTGCAGGAGGAAATGAGTGAAGATGCTGATTTTGGGTTATATGGTGCTACAAGTGATGAAATGACGTAAGTTGACGTTCTTTGCATAGGTTTTTACGGTGAATCTTGTCTCCCATGTATAAATTCCGTCTATTTTTTGTACCTATTAATAACCATATAAGTCATTGTATATTTAAAATTACTATAAACACCGCTCACAGTAATTTTATATTGTTGCACCTATGGAAGTATGTCTTCCGCAGACCCCAAGCTCCGTTTTATATGGTCGAGAGAGTCAGATGACGCTTTAGTTTCATCACTGAGGAGGCAGTATGACATAGGCAGGTGTATTGACGGCCAGTTTACTAGGGACGCTTGGAGGGAGACGCTCCGTGAGATGCAAAATAGGATGTCGAGGTCGTACTGTACGATGGACCAGGTGAAAACTAGGTGGAAGGACCTCAAGAAGGACTATGCCAAATTGAAGCTTGTAACCAACAAGAGTGGCGTCGGATGGGATGAGACTAGGAACAAGCCCAGGCTGCCTGACACCCCTGAGTGGAAGGAGAGCCTTGCGGTACATACAATAACCATACACTGACCCTAAAGTAGTGACGTACATTTACATATCAATCTCCTAATGAAGACTTTTTTCAAATTAGGCAAACAAGGATCTTGCTAGGTTGATTAACCGCTCCTTTCCCCACTACTACGACATCGAGTTGATGATAGGGAGGAACATTGCTAGAGGACACCATGCAATGTCTTCTGCGGATAGACAAATTTTGTCTGACGTCGCCTCTGAGGATGAAGTTGTTGTCGACTTAGATGCATCTGATACACCCACGCACACAGAAACCCCCATGGGGTAACCGGACATAGGCGCACCTGGGATGTAGAGTGAGGGTGACACCGGGGGAGGCGGAACAGATACTCAGGGTGTTAGGGGGAAGGACTCCTCATAGCCACAGGCGCAAGAAGCGACCGTCCGTGCCACAAGAGTGATGCGTCCTTTCTAATGACGTGTTATCTGAATTCACACAGGTGTACGCAAAGGTACATGAGTTAGGCACAGGTGTGGCCAATAAAGCCATTGAAAAACAAGAGTTTGCAACAATTTTACAACATTTCAATGACACTTCCCCGATGCCCCTACTCCTGTATTTACAACTCTTGTGAACGCCATAAAGGAGTCAACAAACCATAGCATCTACCTCAGCCTCACCCATACCCCACAGAAAATAACAATATGGTTGGGTGACCTTTGGGAAAGGTCCCAAGGAGGTAGTGCAACACCACGACCTTCAATGTCATCCCCTTATGTGCCATCTCAGCAGGATTATGCTTCGCAGTCCCCATCATCAAACTTCAATGGCACATCAACTATGCCATTTATGGGGTATACTGAAACCAATGATGCTGGCACAAGTGGGAATAACATAGGTCATCCAACATCGTAAGTTAGAGGATGGTTCAGGTTATGGTTTGCTTTCCAATATCGTTATTTTAAGAACTTCATAATTTTATATTGGCTTGTTGGTTTCTGTGTTTTAGAACATGAACATGAAGTCATTATTGTTGCAATAAATACTTCACGGTCAAACATTTGTTGTGTACCATTTAAATTGTATGTAATGCTCATGTAGTTCATTTTCAGTTACATCCATCATATAATGTTCATGTCGTTACTCTTTTAAATTTTACGGATCATGTCAAGCTTTTTATCCTTTTGGTTGTAGGCAACATGGCTACTAGTGGTCATACAGAACCAACAGACCTCGTTACACATATTTTAGATATCGTGTCTGGTCCAGCAAATCGTGTTGCTGAGGCAATAGCTGAGTCAATAGCAAACTCCATCATGGACGATATTTCTGATGATGATGACGTACCACCTTCAATACCTAGGTTAGTTAGTATAAGGAGTGGGCACCAAAAGGTGCTAGAAATCATAACCGGTCATGAACAGAGGGCTTATGACATGTATTGAATGCGACCACAAACTATAATAGCCCTCGTAGACAAGCTTGAGGATCGTGGGTTGTTAAAAAGTAGAGGAGCCTCATCGGTTGAGGTTGTATGCTACTTCCTCCAGATGGTTGGCCATGGCCATACAAATCGTGTTTTAGCTGAGGACTACATTCACTCTGGTGAAACCATAAGCAGAAAGTTCAACGATATTTTGGACGGGGTGTGTGCGTTGTGCCATGAATATGTTGTCATGCAAACTACAAACACAACAACACATCGTCGTATATTGGAGAGCCCAAGGTTCTACCCTTACTTCAAGATAATAATTATCCCCTACAATTTATAATCTTTTTCAATTAGTTTGTATGTTCAAACCCGATTTTGGTGTTGTAGAATGCCATCGGGGCTATTGATGGGACACATCCCAGTCTTGGTGACACGTGACAAGCAAAATCGTTACCGAGACAGAAAAGGGAATGTCTCCCTGAATGTCATGGCTGTTGTAGACTTCTCAATGGAGTTTACATATGTCCTGACTGGGTGGGAGGACTCGGATGCTGATCAAAGGGTCCTACAAGCAGTAACGACCACAGACGGTTTTAAAGTACCAACAGGAAAGTATTACCTAGTTGATGTTGGATACGCCAACACTCGTCAGTTTCTTGCACCTTATCGCAACACAGCTTACCATATATCTGAGTACCGGGAAAACATACATCCTACAACAACAAGAAGGAAATGAGAAAACCCAAAGGGGGACTTCCGCTCTCTCTCTCTCTAGGGCTTCCTCTCTGCCCTCTCTCTAGAACCCCCGGCGGCTACCGCTGGGGGGAGGGAGCACTGCTTCAGCGTTTCCCTCCCCCTGGCTCTCATTGTCTTCGGTTGGCTCTCGTTTGCAGGCGGGCTGATACTAGGGGCGTCGTTCCTTGGGCGAGTCGGAGTGGATCTCAGGAGGAAGGACCTGGCCGTCATTACTGGTGCTATCTCGGGTGTTCGAGGTGATAGGGCAGTTGATGCGCGGGCGACGATCAGATATGAGCTGGGTTCCGCTACCTCAACTCAGTCGACTCCATCCTGCTCAAGAGTGGCGGATGGAGAGAAGTTGTCCGCTCCAGTTCTGGTGATCGTTGCCGCTCCATCACGCTACTGATGAAAGGGGCTCCTTCTCCTTTCCTCACTGGCTTCCCCTCATCCCCTCTCCGAGTGCTGCTATGCTGGCGGCGTCCTTGACCGGGGCTCAGATCCATGACCTTTCCAGGTCTTGGACATGGGTGATAACTAGGTCGTGGCGGACCTTCGACTTCGACGCTGAACTTTCGTGGCTGTTGGGTTGGAGGTAAGGGTGTCCTAGGTCTCCCCTGATGTTTCCGCCTCGGGTGGAGGCCTTGGCGGCAGCAGGTTCCTCTAGACGGTTTGGGTTCCACTCTGTTCGGGTCTCCCGGGCGCTGATTTAGTGGTTGCCTTATCGGCCCTGCGGTTTCCTGCTAGCCTGAGCGAGAAGGAACACCTTCTTAGTGTTTGATGAAATGTCGCTGGCTTACAACAGCTTTATGGTCTACGCTTTTCAGGCGTGGCTGGTTCCTGATGTTGCGAGAGTGCTACCCTCAAGGTGTTCGACTAGACGCTTCTCCAGGTTTGCTCCTGGTCAAGGCTACAGCAAGGTGTTGGGGTCGATCTTCCTTATCCCCCCTCCTTTGCTGTGTGTTGCAACACCCCTAAGGTGTTTGACGAACAGCCCCTTCGTAAGAAGTTGGCTGCCGCTCCTATTGCAGGACATCAACAGATTGGTGCTTGGTTTGGGAGCTTGATGAACCCCAAATTGCTGGCAT
The DNA here is from genome assembly GCA_963693085.1 of Alisma plantago-aquatica. Classification (NCBI taxonomy): domain Eukaryota; kingdom Viridiplantae; phylum Streptophyta; class Magnoliopsida; order Alismatales; family Alismataceae; genus Alisma; species Alisma plantago-aquatica. The sequence goes on along the minus strand of OY856409.1, from coordinate 1,379,904,490 downwards.
AGGACCACACTTTGTGGGTGCTCCTATTAGATAGCTGGTACCGTGCCAGGAATGTAAGGTTGCTTCGAACTCTTAGCCTAGTTGATCTTTGTTGGTAGAATGTGATGGGTCTGGCGATCTGAGAAGATCAGAAGTTGGTGATGCTTTTCCTGGCAGGGTTCCCTGGTGGATGCTATGTTGCAATCTATAGTTACTATTTGTGGGTGGGCTTATTGCATGTATCTACAGGTTGTAATTAATCGTTCTCCTGCTAGGAATGTCTGGTTTTGTCTTGTTAGTTTGATGTTCTTCTCGGTTCTTGTTATCTTTAGGTTTAGTGTAATACCCCCTGCGTGGGGTATATGTTCTTTGGTCAAACTTTCTAGCTCCTTGTCATGTAATAGGGTACTCTGTGCCCAAAGTTTTGGCTTTATAGTAACACGCTTTTTGACTGATCAAAAAGAAGGAAATGTTCAACCACCGCCACGATCAATTACGTAATGTTGTAGAAAGAGCATTCGGAGTGGTTAAGAGGCGGTTTGCCTACCTTAAAAAGGGGATGACATATCCTATACATTCGCAGTGTCGCCTCGTAATGGCTTGTTGTATCCTCCACGATTTTATACGTTGTCAGAATGATGGTGATGCTATGATGGAGGAAATCCCAGAGAACAGTTCAACATCTTTCGTCCCACCCAATGGCGTCGACTTGAGTTCGCTACAACAAACAACTCCGGCCGATGCAAGGGAGGGTGATGTATTACATGAAACAATTTCCAATTTCATTTGCGATACTCGTTGAGCTTACTTTTTAGTTATCATCATTTGTGTATTGTTTGAGTACTCATATAAATCTAGACATGTGCTCTCAAATGTTTTTTAATGTCCATGTTTTTATGGATCCTAATAAAAATTGTCACATTATGTTTCTTTAGGTTGTCTCAAAATGGAGAATGGAATGTCGTCTTGTCCATGTGACCTCCAATGCACCGTACGAGTGTACATGGATGCCACAGATGCGACAAATGACGGTTTGAAGACAACCAAGGGATGAGATTTCGTCGGTATCGGCGGTATACCGCTCGAAATACCGATATCGACGGGTACCGGTACAGATACGTGCAAATCTGTCGTTAGGATCGCATATATCGGCATACCGGTGGGTATACCGCCAATACCGCCAAATATCGAGGGTACCGGTGCAAAATGCACCACTTACACATCGGTACAGGGCGGCACGGGCGGCATACCGCCCGATACACTGATTTTTGTGAGACGGAGTCTGCTGTTGCTGTTTGAAGAGGAGAACCTTGGGGAGTTTGGGCGATTTTCGAGATTGGAGCTCAAATCAGCCCCAATTAAGGTATGTTTACTTAATTTCTTGCATTTCCCATCATTTCCAACCTCTCCCCTCTCTTCTCTTCTTATAATTCTATTCTCACCTAAAAAATTCACCAAATACCCCTAAAATCCTAGATCTACTCCAAAATACTTATGATTGATGCTATTTATCACTAGATCTATGATTATATTATATAGATCTACTGATTTATCACTAATTACCTCACTAATAATTAACATTAACATGTTATTTCATTAATTAATAGTAATAATACAATATTACAATTAGTACCATTAATAATAGGTATTTAATTTAGGTTTAGTAGAAGAAGTTCTATCAAAGACTAACATGAACATATATAAACAAAAATATACCCAAAATATCTAAATAATTCGTATTTTTTATTTATAAAAATGCTGAAAATAAAAAAAACGTTTTTTTATTTTTTTTTTATAATTGTGTGTGTTAATGTTGTATAAGATGAAACTAGCATGTGGAAAGCATATCACTTGTCTTTTTAATTAGTAAATATCATGTTTTATAATTTTAAAAATAATTTCAGACTTTATTTATATTTTAAAAATAATTATCTTCAAAAGAAAAATCTTAAAAAATCTTGTGTTTGATTCTATAATTACAAGCATCATACATTATCAAATATCGATTTTGATTCTACATTACATAAAAGAAATCGATTTTGTTCACTTAATGGCTTATTTTTATTTGATATTAGTATTGTGAATAGAGAATAGACTTAATAGTTAATACGAAAATGTACATTTCTTACTAGTACTTTTTTATTAAATGCTAAGTTACTAATATCATTTGCTTTGCTTGTTTGTCTTTGTCTTTTTCAGTGTTGACTTTTGAGTTTTGAGAAGATGTCTTCTTCGTCTTCAAGTGACGCTGAGGGTGCGGCTGGTCATGCATCAAAGGATGTGGATTTTGCATGGAGTCACTGCAAGCCTGTACCTGGGTCTGGGAATAGGGCAAAGATTGTCTGCAACTACTGTAAGAAAACACTTGGTGGTGGAGGAATTACTAGATTCAAGCGTCACATTACTGGTGGTGACAAGAATGTGGCAATGTGCCAGAAGTACCCTCCAAGTGTTAGGGATGACTTCAAGAAACTGATGGGTGCAAAGAGGCAAAAACAACAAAAGTTGAAGTAGGTTGAAAAGGCTTACACAGATACACTCTTTGATGTTAGGGCCACAGGTTCTTCTGTTGAATCAGATGATGATATTGCATATCCTCCAGGGTGTGATACTGCTTATACACGTTATATGTATAGGCGTGCTCTCAGAGACTCCCGCAAAAGTGAGTGGGATAGGGAGGAGGCAGCTCGGCTTACGAGGAGATATGGGTCATCTGGTGCAGGTGGAGGCAGTGGGGCTGCACGTGTCCCGGTTGTTGACTTAGATGGTGATGATGAAGATCAGCATGCTCAATATAAAAGAAAGAAAGGCACCGTTGATACACTCTTCCGTTCTGCTAGTGCAAGATTGAAGCATTTTGATGAGCCAGGGGTTAGGAAGCATGATGCTAGGCAAAAAACCCTAAAAGCAATGTTTATTGGTGCGAAAGAGAAGGTGGGCAAGGTAGTGGGTAAGTTCTTCTTTGCTCATGGTATACCCGCACATGTTGCAATCGAACCATATCTACAACACACGGTGGATGTCATAGGGGAGTCGGGTAGGGGTATCAAAGCCCCCACTGCATATGAGTTGATGAACAAGTATCTTCCCAAAGAGAAGAAAGATCTACAGGTATGGATTGAAAGCCAGAAACAATTGCGGTCTGAGTATGGCGTCACACTCATGTGTGATGGGTGGACCTCTGGAAATAGAAAGCAAATTACTAACTTTCTTGTACATTGTCGTGGATCTACTGTTTTTCTAGACTCTGTTGATGCTTCTGGTGCAGTCAGGAATTACAGTTACATCAAGAATTTAATGAAGAAATACATCAAGCAAGTAGGGGTTGGGAATGTAGTGCAAATAGTGACTGACAATGGCTCTAATTTCAAGAAGGCCGGTGAAAGTACAATGAAGAAATATCCGGTCTACTGGACACCATGTGCTGCCCATTGCATAGATCTGATCCTCAAGAACATGGGCTCAATTGATTACATCAAAAGTGTGACAATTGATGGTAGGTTGATCACAGGTTTCATCTACCACCATTCCTTTTGTTAAATGCTATGAGGCGATCTGAGTACTGTGGAGGTGATCTAGTTAGACTAGGGGTGACTAGATTTGCAACGAATTACTTGGCCTTGAACTCATTAAAGTCCAAAAAAGATGGACTTAGGAGGCTTTTCAATGGTGTGGAGTGGACCTCCATGAAGGAGCACAACACCCCAGTTGGCAGAAGGATTGAAGAACTAATTGTCAATCGGGCTTTCTGGGATAAGGTTACAGAGGTGTTGCGGATAATGGAACCTGTTGTCAAAGTGTTGAGGCTGGTAGATGGTGACAAAGCCGCAACAATGTCTTACTTGTATGATGCAATGCAAGTAATGGTGGAAGGTATTAAACAAGCAGCTCCTAGGTCCCATTCACAATACTTGTCAATTGTAGACAAGCGTTAGACAGATATACTTTTGCAGCCACTGCATAAAGCAGGTATATAATTTATTTCTTCTAAATTCAAATTTATGTTCTAAGTTTCTAACTCTATAACTTGCTATAAGTTAACTAAATCTAAATCTTATTTCCTTATTTGAAATTGGTGACAGCTTACTATCTGAACCCGAGGTTCCAATACTCGCGAAAACTGGGCTTAGATGTGATTCTAATGTCTGCTGTGAGAGATATAACTAATAAATTCTTTACCTCTACTGAAGAGCGCACCATAGTGATGGATGAGGTATATAACTAAATATATTATTACATAACAAATTCTTTACCTCTACTGAAGTTTGTTCTTAAATATTTTTGCAGTTGCAGCAGTTTCGTGAAGGCCTCGGTTGTTTTGGTCATCCAAATGCAGTTGCCGACCGTGATCAGGGTGATCCTTGTGAGTGGTGGGTATGGAATGGAACGGGTGCCCCCCATCTAAGAAAAGTGGTTGTTCGTATTCTTTCTCAAACAACATCTGCAGGAGGTTGTGAAAGAAATTGGAGCACTTTCAATTTAATTCACTCAAAGAGAAGGAACGGGTTGGGGGCAGACATGCTAAGAGATCTGGTATATGTTCACTACAACATGCGGTTGAGGGCTAGAGCAATACGAGATGCCAACTACAAAGAAGTGGATTTTGTTGTCGTTCACGATCCCATTGACACCGCATACACATTCAACCCATCCAGGCGTAGAGGCATAGAAGAAGTTGATGATTCAGAAGATCCTTTAGAGGAATGGATGAATGAGATAGGTCGTCCCATTCTTGATAATCTAGATGGTCGTCCAGATCCATACATAGAAGAGCACTTTGAAGGAGATTCTGATACTAATGTTGACCAAACTCCACCTGAAAGACTTGAGCCTAAGCCTGAGCATGAAAATGTTGATATGGAGATCAATAGAGCAGTAGAAGAAGCATTGGGTAGCACAGAGTCTCCTTCTTCAAAAAGTACATCTAGGTCAAAATCAAAATCTGATAATGATGGTGGCAATGATGGCGGCGGCAGTGAGCGCTCTCCTGAATATCCTCCTGTTGTTGATCCTCAGTATGATGATCATCCTTATGTTACGACAGCTGCACCCATACTTGTCAAGGCGCTCGCCTAGGCGTCTGCCTAAGCGGCAAGGCGCCCCAGGGCTGCGCCTAGGCGAGGACGCTTTGTTTATAATGCTACAGTGACCTAGTTTTGTGGGTCTGGTTGTATATTCACTTATTTTAATGTTTGATATGGTTACACCAATGTTCAAATTAATAGTGTTGCCTATTTTATGTGCCAAATATAACTTTTAATTGGATCTAATACTCTTTTTTGGGTTTGACTGGATCTAATACTCTTTTTTTGTTTGACTGGATTTAATACTCTTAGTACACTTTTGATTTTTCTTAGGTTGCACCTTCAATTCAGATTGTACTAAGTAGCTATGCTATGAAGGATAGTGATTACATTGCTTAATACTTGTAACTATGCATGACAATAAATATATATTTATTTGTTGATCACTCTCTTACATTCTTTACAATAATTCTTTTCGTGTTCTTGACATTATTGTCAATGATAATTTATTAGAAATGTAATTGGTTATTTTTTCATACAATAAAATATATATATATATGGGGAGATCAACTATAAATATGTAGATAATTACATATATAACTATACAATGTGTGTATATGAGTGAGGAAAAACTATGACACATGTATATATACATAAATTATTTTTTTTAAAGTTCGCCTAGGCGACGCCTAGTCGCGCCTTGGTGCAAGGCGTCCAGCCCCAACGCTGTGTCGCCTTGCCGCCTTAACAAGTATGGCTGCACCTCCTCCTCCTCCAGCAGAAAAAGAATATCCCATGCGTGAAAAAACTTTTCAAAGGAGGAAAACTCGAACCGGCAAAGACTACAGTGGTGCTGCACCACCTCAGGCTACAGGCTCCTACGGCTACAACAATGATCATTATTCTGATATTGCTGATTCACTTAGCAACATGAGTATTTCAGGTTCTGATTCTCAATCTCAACATGATTCGACATTGGGATTTGCCGATATGCTATTTGGGCAACCATACCCATCTCACTCTCAATATGGGTATTCTGGATATCAAAATCAGCCACCACCACCACCGCCACAACCAGAAGTAGAACATCATGTTGGATATACCTATACAGCAAATGTCTCAGGCCCACATGGAAGTTATCAGTACAACTCCCTTGCATTTTCTGAGGATGGTGGGCAAACATGGAGTGGTGGTCATTCAGTTCTTCTTGTTTCTCCAGTCCCAATACTTCATATGGCTGTGCCTGTAGCTATTCAACATATTCCTCAAGGAAGTGAACGTCCACTCACTCGAGCTCCTCGACCTACATCTCCAAGAAAGGCACAATATCTCAGAGATTTAGAACAACATTTTCCAAAGATTGGGATGATGCAATTTGTCAACGATACTGTCTATGAGGAGCATGTGACTACATATAACCAACTTTATAGGATGCACATGTCATGGGCGGAATATCTCAATAGTATCGACTCATTACAGTATGGACAACCTGCACGCCACTCAACATACAACTGATGTGAGTTGGTAAGTAAATATGTTATTGATATGTTGTAAATTGTATATTGTTGCATAATTGTGTATATTTAAGTTTGTGGATTGTGCTAGTAAAATTTCATATCTGAATTCCTATGTTTTGTCATCCAAATCCTTCATCGAAATCCCAACGAAACAGGACAGGTTCCTTACCTCCCACATGATGGACCCCCCCCTACCCCACATCCAATATAGAATTTTATTGCATAAAACGATGCATTTAGGTGTGGAGATTACACCTGTAAATTTTCATGAATTAATTCGTTCATTTTGGCGTCGATACGGCCAGGATTGCAACTGTCGGTATTTCCGTTGGTATATCGGTAAATACCTATTTCCAAGTTGTCAAAACGGCGTCGGTATCGGTCACCTTATTCCTTGAAGACAACAACCCCCACAGGTCGTATTTTACATGTGGTAGGGGTGTTGTTCCAACCAGATGTCGTATGATGTTGTCGGCGCAACGAGTACAACCTACCGTGGCCATCCTTACCGCAGTTAGGGATGCATTTGTAACACAACTTGCATATGCACGCAACAAACGCAAGCAATGGTCCGAACAATGTGACTTTGTCTGCTCGACAAGAGCAGACACCGATAAGCTTCTAGCAGAAATTGAAACTCTACGGAAGAGACGCCTATATCTTCGTGAATGACTACACCTACCGAGCGATAATGACTCTTCAACAGAGGAAGAGGGATACAATAGATCATAGTTGTAATATATATTATGATCTATCCAATTAAACTTCAATTGTATGTTAGAACATTTAACTTGTCCTATTGAAATACCCTGCAATAATGTTTTGTAGAAATCTATGTGCTCAACCCAACGTTCTGTTACTAATCATCAATCGTGTTTTAGATGTCGATGGATCCATCTGAAGTTTCGAGGTGTGATTGTGGGCTGGTTGCAGCCTTGCGGCTTAACACAGAGGATGTTGGGTTATATGACTTTGGCATTCTGAGTGAAAGGTCAGACAAAACGTATTACATATGTCCTTCTAGTCAGGTGTGATAGTCGAACCATAAATAATCGGTTGCACTTCCTAACCACATTGTGCATGCGTTGTTATTAACTCGAACTTGGGAAAATATTATAGGGAAAAGACCGATGCAAATACTTCCATTGGGCAGTCGATCTCCCCCCAACAATTGATTCTTTGAAGGCTGAGATTACGTTACTAACTTGCGAGTGCAAGTCAGTGTGGGGCCAGGCGATGAACATGAAGGACTTTGTTGAAATCCATCACGACTTTGAACAAGTTTACACCTGCAGAAAGTACGAGTATGAAGTTCGACAAATTTCCGTTCAGAGTTTGGAGGAAAGTTGTACTCTTCTTTTGAATAACCCTTCACCTCTTATGACTCCATAACATTGTTCTTACATTTACATCACAAGCTTCATAGTATTTTCATAATTTTGTTGGATGGTTATGGATGTATTAGATGGTATACCATGTGTTATTTGCACACGATATTGTAATATTTGAATTATAACATTATATCCACCATTGTGAAACGAGCCCTTATACTATTTCAACATCTCACATACAGAATTTGTTCTATGGTTGGTCGTCTAATATGGTGTGCGGAGCACGATCAAATCCTACTTGATGCGATGAGAAACCAATATGACCTGGGGAGATGTGTCAACGGATCATATACTAGAGAGGCTTGGAGGGAGACATTACTTGACTTTCATAACATAACCCGGGTGCTTAGCATTGATTTGAACAAGCTGAAAACTCGTTGGAAGAACATAAGGAAACAATTTATCAGACAAAATCGATTCCTTTTGTATGATTGGATGCCTAGGAATGCATTAGGCCTGGCAAACGTGACGAGTGTTGAAAACATCAACAATGTTGTTGCAGGAGTAGGTGTTGCAGGCAACGAATGAAAACCATCAGAACAATGTCCATGTTTACATTTAAATTTAAGCTCTTTTAATTGTTTGTACGCTTGCTACTACATGTACACTCTTACTTATTCACAATGTTGTTTATTTATGGCTTCACTACATACGAGGCCCTTTGTTATATGCACATTAAAATATCTATATTTCAATTATCATATTAGCTTCACATACAAAAATAAAGCCTTCCTATTGCAATATATCACATACAAAAATTTGTAATATGGCTGCACAACACGCCACGGCTTATGTCATATGGTGTACAGAGCTTGATATGGTTCTCAGAGGTTTGATGAGAACCCAATATGACATGGGAAGATGTGCGAATGGAGTATATACTGCACAGGCTTGGAGGGAGGTGTGGCGTAAATTTCGTAACATAACAGGGGGCCTTACATTTCTTTGAGCGAGGTGCAACTGCATTGGAAGCACCTCAGGAGAGAGTTCGTAAGAGATAATCTTTTCATTTTGGGAGATTTATTGCCTCCCCCGTCATTGGTCGTGCAACACGCGGTTCAACGGAACTTTGTGACTACTCGTCGCACCTATCCACTAGGAGTTGTTGAATAATACCTTACCAATGACGAAAACAACACACCTACAGCCTTAGGCGGTGAAGCAAACGAATGAAATTGTAACATAGTTGCTCCATGTTGTATTTGTTTAAGATTGCTTGGCAATATTTTGTTGTAAAACTTATGGCCATAATTACTTTGGTTTTACCATCCATTTGATCAAAGTTGTACTTATTATGTTTAGAAGACTTACATCGAGTTCAAACTTCTACTTATCTAAGTTTGCTTGCCAACTTTAACTTGTACAAACTTTTGTCGTAGTTAGTTTGCTATTATGATTATTTGCACATACTTATATTTATTTGAATAATTTAGATGTCGACATCGAGCTCAAAATCACGCCCAAAGTTAGAAAAGATATTGATGTCCCCGTCAAAGTTAGAAAAATATATTGAAGAATATGTTGTCTGCAAAAATAAATGTTGCGAGCCTAGAAACCAGGGGGACAAATCTGACAGCCAGGAAGACAGAAAAGATGGGGTCAGTAACCATGCTCTGTCGTTGCTATTTGATTGGCCAAAAGAGGACATCAAACAACAACAACCGTTGCAAGAGGACTGTCTCGAGTCATGGGAGGAGTATGATGAGGCCCTAAAGTGGGAGCAAGAACAATCATCCTCCACACCAAAGACTGGCCAGCACAATGGCTGGTCACCGTCTTAGCATGTGTGTATGGGTGTGTAGGTCTAGGCGCAGGGCATGCCGCCCCTTTTTTGTCTGCTCTCCCTTGGTTCATGATGCAGTTTTTCGGGATCAAAATATTTTCTTATCTGCTTTTTTTGGGTGTTGTTTAAGTTCTAATGCAAACGTTATCATCTTTAGTCTGTTATATGTTTTATTATGAACAATTATGGCAATTTTATGAACAATTATGTGTAACTGTCATATGTACATGTTCTTTTTCAAAGTGCTATGCTACTTCTGCGTAATTAATATTCTATTATGCGAATTACAATTATCTTGTCAGTTACCAATTAATAGATCGAATATGCACAACTGTATGCATACATACAAAATGAACATACCATGGAAGACAATTCTAAAGTTAAATTTATTTAAAATAAACATATAAAAGGAGGATACTAATCTAATATTCAATTCACTAAACAACAAAACAATATCACCCACATTATGTATGCAAATAATTTGTTTTATAAATTTTATATTTGTATTGTAGTCACAGAACAGCTCTCCATATTTTGTAATTGTTAAAATAGTTTTGTAACAACAGGACAGAATAAGCAGATCCTGACTAGGTTGCCAAACAAAATCAAACTGAATCCAGACTGGTAGCCAAATAGAATCAGACTGAAACCTGACTCAAACCAGACCAGCTGACCAGAATCAGACTGGGTTACCAAACAGAATCAGACTGGATCTAGACTACTGCAATCCAGATCTATTGACTAACCCCGACTAACCCAGTCCAGACTACAGAATCCTAGTCTTGAACCAAACAGGGGCTATGTGATGGTTGTAACTCCCAACTCCCTAAGAATGAGATACATTTTACTTGCAGATCGTCCAAAGCATTCAGAAATACTTACATAATTTAAGGATAAAATAGCAGTGTGGATCTAAGACTGTTATCAGCGTCATCTAAGCCTCGATCCCAACCATGTTGAGGTCGGCTACATGGATCATTCTTTTCCAATCAGCTCTGTTATGGGCCACATCGATCAAGATGTAAAGATTTAAAATCTTTCTTTATAAGCCCTTCCCCAAGTTAATTTAGGTCTGCCTCTTCTTTTAATTGTGCTTGATTCAATAGCATTGCTTCTAATAGGCATCTCGTGTGTTGCACATGTCCATATAGTCTTATACTGCCCTCTCGCAACTTGTCATCAATGCTCGCCACCGCCACTTTGGTCCTGATATAGTCATTTCTCAAGTAATCTTTTCTTGTCTTTCCAGACATCCATCTCAGCATACACATTTTGGCCACATTCATCTTATCGGGACATTGTTTCTTCACCGCCCAATATTCACTTACATATTGAATGGTTGACTGTATAGATCTGAGAGTGATCTTCCAGTCACATTATACACCAGTTGAACAACTAATTTCGATCATCCAGAAGTGATCCTATGACTAGATCTAAGCATATGTATGCAAACAATATTTTCAGGAATCATTTGCCTATGAATGTTAGTTGAACAATGTTTGTTAGTTGCATATTGCAATATGATGTATAATATGAACTCTGAATTTAGGTATTCATGAGGGTATTGGGGGGAAATTCATTCACATCCTATTGGAGAAACATACTCTAGAACTACGGGGAACCTTAGGTCCTACCTAAACTAGTGTTTGATGATATACTTGATTATAGGGGTTCAACAGTTGTTTGATTGATCTAGATTGAACCTATCCTTGACAAGAAAATTGAAACTATGTTAGAAGGGGAAGTGTAATCATTGATGATGGATTATGGGAGGTCCATGTATATTGTAAATGATTATAGTATACTTTTGATGGGAACTAAACTAGTCTCTATGCCCAAGGTACTCAAGGCTACAACCTAAGAACTCAATGAATAGAATTACACACTAGCTTGCCATTTTTCACTTAGTTTGATTGTGTGAGAGTGTGTGTGTGTATATATATATATATATATATATATATATATATATAGAGAGAGAGAGAGAGAGAGGCTAGAATACACTGGAGTGTACAGATCGCACGAATACACTCAAGTGTGTTTGCATATCAAGACTATTTTTTGCAAAATGTAAACCATTGATCTTCACTGTCATACTATAATTAGTCTACATACAAATTTTGAGCCCATTTGGATGAGTTTAAGTCACTCATCCAAGGACAACAAATCGATGTGTGAAACTAATTTGAAATGCATAATTTTTGCGGTCTTTGTAACATGACCTATAAATGTCCAAATGTGCTTAAATTTTGTATATGAGCTATTCACAAGATGTTTAAGAAGATCAACGGATTACATTTTTGAAAAAAATATTGCATCATGAAAAACTACTTGAGTGTATTCTACTCCGAATACACTCGAGTGTATTCTAGCCTGACTTTATATATATATATATATACATATATATATATGCATATATATATATACAAATATATATATATGCATATATATATATACAAATATATATGTATATATATACATATATATATGTATATATATATATATATATATATATATACACACACACATATATATATACATACACATATATATACATATATATATATGTCTATGTATATGTATATGCATATGCATATGTATATGTATATGTATATGTATATGTATATGTATATGTATATTACATATATATCCATGTACATATATGTACAATATTACATATGATATATGTGATCGTATTTTTTCCTAAATCCTTGACCGCACTTTTACCATATTTTTACCCTTTTGGCACAAATTTTGTCGTTTAATCAAATGTATCTTGAATACTAAATTTGTGACTATGATTTGTGTGAATTGTTGCACCAACTTTCTATAAATGAAGTGACAGTTGACTTTGATTCTGTTTTGCTTGCTCAGACTAGAAGAGGTTAGCAATATAAATTGTTAACCTACCGTCAAAAATATCTTTACGGGATCATACTGAGAAAATCCAAGCTAACTATGGAAGCTCACAGCGGTGTTGAGCATTTATATATGCAGGATCACTACCTACATAAGTTTGCATATAATATGGGTCAGTGCTTCACATTCTGCTCAAATCATGTGAGTGTGTGTTGGTGTCCTAGTTTCTTACTCAATACTGAATTTCAAAGTACATACATACATACATGCATACATACATATATATATATATATATATATATATATATATATATATATATATATATATATATATATATAATTTTCTAATAGATCATCACATCTAGGATGATCACGCCCAATTAGTGTTGGTAGTATGTTCTAAAACCAATGATATGATGAACGTAATGGCATACTTTGTAATTGATTTGAATAACAATAAAGTCAGTTTCAATCATTATCTTTTCTTCAACATTGAGATAATAAATAAATATAATAATGTCCTGAGAATGTCTTGATTCAATGACGTATAGGTTGGGCCGAGGACCTAAATAAGAGATCATATGTATGCTTAAATATACGCATTCTTGTTATGTCCCTAGTCAGTTATTATTGTGGATGTTATAGGACAACAATGATAATAAGCCATGCATGACGAATGATGACTATATGTCTTTAGTCATGATATTAGATATAAACTCAAATACATAGGTACTTGTTAGAGAGCAATTGTTTAGACAGACCCACTTTGAGTATGATGACTATATCTCTTTAGTCATGATATTAGATATCAACTCAAATACATAGGTACTTGTTAGAGAACAATTGTTTAGACAGACCCACTTTGAGCATGATACATGGAAGTCTTGAATTGTAGTTAGAATCATATTGCTATGTGACAACGGTGATTGTGGTCTTTTGATCTGAAATTACTAGAATGATCACATGTTTGATATACTTTAACACCACCCAACGTGACCATCAATAAGAGTTGCCATCAATGTTTTAAAAAACGTTAAGCGATAAGTGTGCGGGCAGCACCTTGTAACTGGTTAAGCGGTAAGCGGGCGATTCTTGAAAGAAAAAAATGGGTTTCAAATTTCTTTGTACTTTTATGCAAAATTACACATATGTATACAAATATTATACTTTTAAGAAATTTTATATATATCTAAACACCTATAGAACAATAATAAAACACGGAAATAGTTTATAACACAAGTTAAAAATTACGATTGAACAAATACAAATAAATTACATAAATTAAGACATTAGACAATAGACTTATCGTATGTTTACATAGCTCAACATTAAACAATACACTTATTGTATCAGTAGATACAGGCTACAGCAATATTCTGATCATCTAAATCAGCAATTGATTAGTATTTAATACAATAGAAGTAAGATCGTAGGTGATTGATGAAACATAAACTTAGTTACACAGTACTTCAGAGCATAACTCATTACAAAAAAGTCTCTCACAAAAACAAAATACAAACTTGTAGAAGATATAGATTATGTAAACAACAAATAATGACATACATAACCATATACAACCAGGGATATAACTATTATACCTCAATTTACAGACTTTAGCATACATATAGATAGCTAGAAAAGTCGATTAGGAACCAGTCCAGTAAATTATAGGCCTTTTTGGGGTCCAGCTGGACGTTTTTCCAAAAAAGGGTAAAGCGGGTGATTTTTATTCCCTCTAAGCGGCCGATTAATCGGGAAAATCGGGCATTAAGCGGGCGATTTAATCTAAAACGTCTAACCAGCGATTTTGGAGAAAATCGAGTGGTCGGAGTGTTGGGCCGATTAAGCAGCCAATTAATCGGCCGCTCAAGCCGATTTTCAATTCACTGGTTTCCGTAAATGTAGTACTCTGACGCATATGGATTATTGTAATTGATGTAGATAGAATTTGTCCCTCCTATTGGAGTAATATCCCTGGCCACATGATAAGTGAGAGTGTGAGACTATAAATGCATTCATGGCCATGCTCTATGAGTCAACAAGTGATGTTGAGCTCATATGTATCTGACTCTACGTGAGATCAAGAGAAAGGTTGAACTTTGAGAGGATGACATTTTCGTGCCTCGTGTTCAATTAGATATCAGAGATAATGGGACTATATGATCACAATAACACTGGTCACAATACTAGGTTGAAGTTGTTCTCAAACTTCTCTAATTTCTTAGGTGGCAATGACGTCTTGCTAGACACCAGTGATTGTCTGTGAAAGATATAACACGATTATGAACATCACTACCAACAAATTTTGAAGCCTATAGGGTCACACACATAGGTTGCATAGAGAAGAAGAGTACAATCATGGACATAAGGTTAATTGGTTACTAAAAGGTTCAGATAATCAATTGAATCATTCATGCACTGACTAGAAACTCATTTGAAGAGTCCAGTCGCCCGACTGGACAGCCTAGTCAATCGACTAGAGAGTTTGGTTGATTGACCAGATCCCATTCAATCGGTCGATTAGACTGGATCTTGTCGCTCGACTGGACTGGATCTAAAGGATAAGTCCAGAACATACTGACCAATCAGCCTACTGGACTGACCAATCGTCCTACTAGATTGACCAGACGGTTAACTAGAAATCCTGGACAAACTACTGTTAAACAGCCTACCCGAGCCAGTAGGCCAACGGCTATCCGTGGGCTGCAAGCGGAAAGTGATTGTTGTCTTTTCGTTTTCCAGAGTTTATTAGAAACTTTGCTTTCCTGTCTTTTCTATAAATAGGAGCATAACAGCCAAAGTTTTGTAACGACTTTTGTATGACAAAATTAGACATCTTTTCAAAGACCATTGACCAATCATCATTATTCAAAAGAAAAAGAGGGGAGAGGAGAGGTTGTACAACGCTAGAACGTCGTCAACAGAAAGGCTACTCCTTCCACACCGGCTCTTGGAACGCAACGTGGAATTCTCAATCATCCATGTGGACGATATAGAAATGTGAACGTGTTGGCGGTCATATTGGGAGATCGTCTCGACACCATCTTCTTCATCTATTCTTATGAGCCTTTTTGTCATATCTACCCTGCGATAAAGGTATAATCCAAAAACCTTTCTTTCTGTTATATTGTTGTTGACAAGATCTATTGGATAGATATGTGGAAAAATATATATTTTTACTGCCTTCGCTACGTCTGTCGCTCCCTCTTTATAGATTCATACAACGGTACCAGAGCCACGTTTGTCATTACAATCGATATGATCCAATTTATTTTATATCGTTTGTATTGTTACATGTGATGTGAACGAGTAACTATTTAAATGCATATCATGTAAATCCTACATGCATTGTAAGTTTGCAACATACATTTTGATATGACGGATGGAATTAACTAAAAAAATATGATTTTTCCTAGTGCACAGAAGTAAAATTTCATAAACCTTTTTGTGGATATCAAATATTTTTCATGGGGATGCAATACATATATGGGATTAAGAGAGCCATTCTCTCCCCCTCTCCCACACCCGTAGCGGAGGCTGGACGAATATATATATTTATAGAGAGAAAGAGAGAGAGAGTCAGGCTAGAATACACTCAAGTGTACAGACCGCACAAAAACACTCAAGTGTGTTTGCATATCAAGACTATTTTTTGCAAAATGTAAACCATTGATCTTCACCGTCATACTATAACTAGGCTACATACAAATTTTGAGCCCATTTGGGTGAGTGTAAGTCACTCATCCAAGGATAACAAAATCGACGCGCGAAACTAATTTGAAATGTATAATTTTTGCGGTCTTTATAACATGACATATAAATGTCCAAATGTGCTCAAATTTTGCGTATGAACTATTCACAACATGTTTAAGAAGATCAACGGATTAGATTTTTGAAAAAAACATTGCATCATGAAAAACTACTTGAGTGTATTTTGCTCTGAATACACTCAAATGTATTCTAGCCTGACTCTCTCTCTCTCTCTCTCTCTCTCTCTCTCTCTCTCTCTCTCTCTCTCTCTATATATATATATATATATATATATATATATATATATATGCGTGTGTGTAAGATATGATATCTATAAATCATACACACTCACCGTCGAAAACACATTGTTCGGTGGATGTATGTATGGTTATGACTGAAGACCCCTTTTTTGTGTATGCATGAAGTGAATGTGAATGGATCTGTCTTTTTGGTTGACCAGTATTCGGCTTGCATATCGAGCCTCTTTCTTATTCCATGTGTAATGGTTTTTATACTTTTTATATCACTCGAATGTAACTCGAGGTTTCTACATATCATGTAAATATTATGTGTAAATTAGAAAGTGATTTGGAGAGATTAGGGTTACACAATGAGTGTACCCTTCTATTTATAATACTGGAACAATTACAGAGAGGTCCAAACATAATATAAAATAACAAAACAGTAATAACAACACATATATTAACACTCCCCCTCAAGTTGGAGCATAAATGTCAATCATGCCCAACTTGTCCACTAGAGAGCAGAAGTCCTTTTTCGCCAGAAGCTTGGTGAATATATCAGCAACCTGATCTTCGGAGCGAGTGAAGGGAGTGCAGATCTTGCCAGAAAGAATAGATTCCCGGATGAAGTGACAGTCGACCTCAATATGCTTGGTGCGCTCATGATAGACAGGATTGTTAGCAATAAAAATAGCAGCTTTATTATCACAGTGCATAGGTATAGCAGAAGAAGATTCAACACCGAAGTCTTTCAGGAGAGAGCGCACCCACAAAAGCTCACAGGCAGTATGGGCCATGGCCCTATATTCAGCTTCAGCACTAGATCTGGCAACCACATTTTGTTTCTTACTCCTCCATGTGACTAGATTACCTCCAACATAGGTACAATAGCCAGAAGTGGATTTCCTATCAATTTTGCTCCCTGCATAGTCAGAATCCGGATAACCCTCAAGAGAACAGTGTCCATTTTTCCTGTAATGAAGTCCCTTGCCAGGAGACTTTTTCAGATATCGCAGAATATGACAGAGTGCATCCCAGTGACACTGTCTGGGTTTATCAAAGTACCTACTAAGAAGACCCACAGCAGTAGATATGTCAGCTCTAGTCAGTCAAATATATCATTTTACCAATCAGCATCCTGTATTTTTTATTATCAGCAAAGAGTGGAGAAGAGTCATCATCCCAATTGACATTGGGATCTAAAGGAGTGTCAGCAGGTCTAGCTCCAAGCATACCAGTCTCTTGCAGAAGATCTAAGACATTTTCTATGAGATAGCACAAGAGCATTAGAAGTTCTAGATACGTCTATGCCCAGAAAATACTGCAGCTTACCCAAATCTTTAGTAGCAAAGTGTTGACAGAGATGGGCTTTAGTAGCTTGAATAGCAATAGAGTCACTGCTAGAAAGTATAATATCATCCACATATACAATCAGAATCACAATGCCAGTAGAAGTCTTCTTAGTAAAGAGAGAATGATCCACCTGAGATCTCAGAAAACCAAAATCAATCAAAATCTTGCTCAATTTATCAAAGCAGGCACGAGGACTCTGTTTGAGCCCATAAATAGACTTCTTCAGCCTGCAGACTTTATGTGACTCCCCCTAAGCAACAAACCCAGGAGGTAGCTCCATATAAACCTCCTCTTGCAGATCACCATATAAGAAAACATTTTTAACATCCAGTTGTACTAGAGGCCAGTCAAGATTAACAGCAACAGATAAGAGAACTCTAACAGAATTAAGACGGGCAACAGGTGAAAAGGTTTCAAAGTAATCAATACCATATGTCTGTGTATAACCTTTAGCAACAAGACGTGCCTTCAGACGTTCTATAGTACCATCTGGTTGATATTTGACAGCATACGCCCATCTACAGCCTACAGGCTTACACTGAGGAGGTGGATCCACTAACTCCCAAGTTTGTCTGTCAGAAAGAGCAAGTATTTCTTCCTTCATAGTAGTAATCCAAGTTGTACTTTGCAAGGCATCCTGTACAGTCTTTGGGATGGCAATAGCAGATAAAGCAGTGACAAAGTTGCTAACATGAACACTTAAATTATCAGTCGATACATAGTTAGCAATGTTGTGGATAGTGTAGGAACGAGTGCCCTTTCTAAGAGCAATAGGCACATCAAGATCAGAGATTACCTCAGGTGATGCAGAACCTTCTGGAGGAGAAGATTGACTTGATTGGGGGGGGGGGGGGTCTTGTGCAGGTTGAGATATGTTCTTGCGCTGATAAACAATAAGAGGAGGTGTTGGTTGTGCAGAAGTAGTGGCATCAAAAACACAGTCACTAGTAATAGGCATCGGAGAAGCAATAAGCTCAGACTGAAGACTATCTCCTTGCGTAGAGTAGTATGGTGTACCCTCAAAAAAGACATCACTGCTAGTAAACCATCTTTTGGCAGTTGGGCTATAGCATCTGTACCCTTTCTGTGTACGAGAATACCCCAAAAAAATACATTTTTCAGCACGTGGAGATAGTTTATCATGCATTGGGCCAAGCAACTTTACAAAGCATGTAGAGCCAAAAATGCGAGGAGGTACATTGAATAGGGATGACAAATGGGCGGGTATGGGTGACCCATTCCCTTACCCACTTTACCCATCTACTCTTTTGTCTGATCCATACCCATCCCATTACTAACACAACTGGAACAGTACGAACCCATCCCAAACCCATTAGGTAATGGGGACCCAAAATAACCTGTTTGATTCAAAACTCATCATATTGATCAAATCATGCAAAATAAAACAAATTCTCGCTACGAACTTATCCTACCTGCTGCATACATCTAATTGCCAAGATATATACGTCAATTCAGAGTACGTATTCTAATATTCCACATTATTTGATTACATAACTTCTATGTGTAATTTACATAACACATCACATAATGTAAAGAATGACAATGTATGTACTTGATTACTTACTAAATATTTTCTACTTCACAAAATAACAAAGAAAAATTGTCGTCAATAACAGAGTTTTGTACTTTAGACTTGACAGCATTTAATCAAACACGTCACATACATCTCTTACTGAACTTTTTCCAGACTTGCATTTATTTAATCAACGCCTAAATTACATTCCAATGTAACAACTCAGCAAGAAATTCAAGGAGTTTCTTTTGCATCATCTTAATATACAATCGAGAAAACAAATGTTGAGGAAAAGAGGCTGTAGATGATGGCCAACCCCAATGCTATCTTCATTGGTAACAGGATGAACATCGTGCATGTATCAGCAGAAAATTCTAGGACCTGTCGACATAAAAGATCACCAGATTTACTTTATCCCTGCTCCAACATCCCACCACCCCAAAATCTTCTTATGGATAAGCTTCACAAGGGCCGTTCAGACCTATCCCCGCTTCTTCCACCTTCGGCAGCGTACGAGTCGAGCTCCTGCTGGAGAGACAGCACGAGAGATTGAGTGCTATCTAGTTCAGCGAGCTCTAGAACTTTTTCAGGCTCGAGTGTCTCACTGTATTTGAGGGAGAGCAGCGGGCCAATAGCTAGACTCGGGAAGCTAGCTTTCCAGAAAGGTGAGGTTGATGATCTTCCTGCCAAAGAATCAAGGTATGAGTCAGCGGATGGATGCGAAGGTGGGATTGCTCAAGCGAGCTGACAAAATGCAAGGAGTTGGGAGACCAGCAACAGTCAAATAGGAAGAGTCAGCAAACTGCCTCGTCTGCAAGCAATGCAGAAGATGATGAGAGTTTGGATCCAAAGATCGGATTAGAGTCAGACTCACCGAAGACCAGATGCGCCGTGTGTGACGGCGGTTAGGAGCAATTTCCAGTCTCCAACAATGATGATTCATCGCACATAGCTGATGGCAACACTAGTATCACCTCCATCACGGCATCTCGTCATGGTATACGGAGTCCGACAAGCAGAAGAAGCCTCCATCACGACTTTTGTCGAGGTCCCCTAAATCCAGCGAGCAGCAGCCTCTAACAATCGAGAAAGTTGCAAATCACGATCGAGGAGATGAGGGAGGAACGGGGCTTGAGGAGAAGAGGCAGAAGAGCATCCGCTATGATTCTCGGCGGAAGTGGGAGGGAGGTTGTCCGGTGTAGATCTGCGTGAAAATTAGGTATCAATGGGTATGGACGGGTTTCAATAGGTCCCCAGATAGAAAATGGGTTCGTGATCTTGTCCCCATCTCATACTCAACTATCACTTAAGAGTTAAGACCCATTTTGACCCACTATAATTGGGTTCGGATCATATTGGGTCTGATGGGTATTGGGTTAATGGGGACTTTTGCCATCCCTAACAGTGAATAAAGGTTTATCTGGATTCAGAATTTGCACAGGTATTTTATTTCCAATTACAGAAGAAGGCATTCTATTTATTAGAAAACAGGCAGTTAAGATGGCTTCTGGCCAAAATCCCCGAGGTATATTAGCATGCAACATAATAGTTCTGGCAACCTCTAATAGGTGTCGATTCTTTCTTTCAGCAATGCCATTCTGTTGAGGTGTGTATGTACAAGAAGTCTGGTGTATAGTGCCAACGGATTTACAAAACAACTCAACATCTTTTTGCACAAATTTAAGAGCATTATCCATTCTAATCATTTTAACCGGCATAGAATATTGTGTTTCATCTCAGCAAAAAAGAATTTAATTGTGGTCAGAACTTCAGATCGACTTTTCAGAAGAAATAACCACGTGGCCCGAGAAAAATCATTAATGAACAAAATAAAATATTTGCTGCCAGATAGGCTGGGAACATGACATGGACCCCATACATCAGCATGAACAAGATCAAAAACATTTTTACTACTAATCTTAGAACGTTTAGGATAAACAGCCCTAGTCTGTTTGCCTAACTGACACGATTCACATTGAAACACAGTTGTTCCTACATCAGATACAATATGACGCAATTTCTCAGATGATGGGTGCCCAAGTCTGTAGTGGCACTGTAAAGTCGATACTGAATAAGATACTGCAGAAGCTAGAACCACATTGTCTACTCTTTTCAGATTGTCCAGGTAGTACAAGCCATCAGGTCCTTCATGCCCCCCACCAATCTTCATCCTCGTGGGAAGGTCCTGAAAAACACATGAACCAGGAACTAAAGTCAGGCTACGCAAAGTCTTGCTAACATATAGTAAATTCAATGGAAAACAAGGCACATATAAAGCAGATTTCAGCACAATATCAGACACAATGCCTCTAATCCCCGAAACGATAGACTTGGAGCCATCAGCAAGCATAATAGATGAATGAGTAGTCGATCTAGATAAACTTCTGAACAACGACCAATTCCCAGAAATATGAGAAGACGCGCCCGAATCTATGACCCATTTCGTATTACCAGTAGTAGAGGATGATGCAGTAAGGAAGGTAGTATCACAACCAGAGTATGTCGCAGCATGCGCTCCAGTGGTGGCAGTACGCTCCAGCAACAGGCGCTCAACCTCAGCACGAATGAAGTCAGCGGTAGAAGTATATGGGGCATCAGGCTGGGTAGACAACTCAGAAGATGTAGTAGCCTCAGTGGCCGTATTGGCCCAAACTGGTTTGCCATATTTTTCCCAGCACTTGTCTTCAACATGGTTAGACCGGCCACAGAAGTTGCAGAAACGTTGGCCAGTTTGAGGGTTAGTAGCAGTAGCAAGTCTAGAGGCTGCTCTACGACCTGAAGGGTTCCTCCCCCTGCCAGCACCAAGAGGAGGGTGAACGTCATGTGAGCGGCCGCGTCCATAGCCATGACCACGACCAGACATCGCAGCAAAAGCAGTAGTATCCCCCGTATCAGCAGGATTATCAGAAGACGATGCAGGCAAGCGTTGTAGTCTCTGAAAGGCAGTCTGTAGAGTAGGCAGCGGATCACTGGCGAGAATCTGATCCACCACCCCGGCATAGGAATCAGGTAGGCCACAGAGGAACTGGACTACTTGCAACTCCTGTTGATGTCGTTGCATAGTAGCCAAATCAGTAGACAGGGGTAGTAGGCTTCCAATTCCCCCCACAGTCCCTTGAAAGCAGAGAAGTAATCCGTCAGATCGGAGCTGCTTGTTGATATCAAATACCTTTTTGAGATTCTGACTGTGTGAATAAGTGATGGCAAGTTGATCCCTCATCTGCTTCGCCATTTGCAGGTATAATAGTGTGACGCTAATCTTGGTCTCATTACTATTCAGAATCCATGTCATGACCAAGGAACGAGGTATCCGATTTCGATACCGTTTCGACAGCATGGAAACCGAAATTTATGGAAATTTCGACAGAAATTTTGACAAATGCAATCGTGCCCATTTCGACGCCAAAATGAATGAATTAATTTATGAAAATTTACAGGTGTGATCTCTACACCTAAATGCATCGTTTTATGCAATAAAATTTTATGTGGGGGTAGGTTAGGGAGGGGGTCCTTCATGTGGGAGGTAAGGGAACTGTCCTGTTTCTTGAAGATTTCGATGAATGATTTCGATGACAAAATGTAGGAATTAAGTTATGCAATTTTGTAAGTATGAGCTATATACATGCATGTACTTGTTTGTGTTATAATATCAAATATTGGATATGTAGGGCATCCCACACATTTTACTTGGGTTTATAGTTTGTTGTTGATATTGATTCAATAGTCAACCATTTCATTGGTCCCAAGAATACTAGTGCAATGTTTCCAAGCTAAATCATCATATGTTGGTGTGGTTGGCTTCCTAGCACCTTCATTGTCTAATAAACCATTAGGATACATGCCATCCACATTGTAGAAACTAAAATAGCATGCATCGCATAAGTATTTAATAATTTGAATAGCAAATATTAGGGAAATGCAATGCAATTATGATATACTAAATATACTATGTATGAGTACAAAATGGTGAAATGACCCCAATCCCCCTTTGCTCCTCTTCAAAAATCAACAATAACAACAATGATTGCAATTATCGAAATTTTCATCGAAATTTGACGAAATTCATCGAAATCGTCGAAATTTAACGAAATTCATCGAAATCGTCGAAATTTGGCGAAACTCATCGAAATTGTCGAAATCGAAACAGTCGCACATTTCGGTACCAGATAGCATCGAAATCGAAATTTCGAGCGAAATTTCGATGATTTCGACGAAACCTCATTCCATGGTCATGACTGTGGAGTCGTCTTTCACCTAGTCATCATAAGCTTTCACATCTTTCGAGTCTGTTGTTTCAGGAGGCACGGGTGGTGGATCTCGCGTCAGGTGCGACAGTTTTCCTTGTGATTTGACATAGATCTGCATAGAGCACACCCAGTGTTGGTAGTTTCTCCCATCCAGCTTCACAGTGGTCACCTGTCGACGCAGATCTTCATGGGTAGACGCCATTAGGTAGAGACAGATGTAGTAGAGTGACAGGCAGGCAGCAGTAGGTAGGAACAGGCAGTAGAAGGTTGCCTACGTCTCCAGGTTGGCAGCAGCAGGCACAGAGCTACGGGTCGGAAGGACCTCTTCATATACGAACTACGCCGGAGCGCTGCAAGGAACTCGGTGGCTCACACGGCCAACACGGGCAGGCAGAAAACGTGGCCGAAAAAAATTTCAACACACGTAGGCAGCAACACAGAGGTCCACGGAGGGGACTAAATCACTCCAGACGGGCCCAAAGGAGAGCAGACCAGTAGCTGATCAACAGGAGGCGACGACGGCGCCCAGCGGCCGGCTACGGCGGCGGCGGCGGCGCAGCAGCACGCCGCTGTTGTTGTGGCGGCGGCGGCTGCTGCAGCGGGCCGCTGGAAGCGGCGGGGGGTGTTTTACTCTGATACCATGTAAATTAGAAAGTGATTTGGAGAGCTTAGGGTTACACAATGAGTGTACCCTTCTATTTATAATACTGGAACAATTACAGAGAGGTCCAAACATAATATAAAATAACAGAACAGTAATAACAACACATATTAACAATATGGAATTAGAATAATCTTTCGAGAACTTGGCGTGATGAGGAAACCATAAAAGTCCAGGGAGCGTCCATGGAGTTGTTGATCATTGTGTTACACAAATGCAGATTCAAAGCTTGATGATGCATACGATGCAATGGACTTTAGGTAGATATTGATCCTTTGTGATTCTAAAGGATTACATCAGTATGAACAATAATCAGCATCGTATAATTGTAGATTGTGATTGCGGGTTGTTGATATAATGTGTATCTGATGCATATTATAAGTGTGCGGTGTATTGATATGTATATGTATATATGTAAAACTCCTCAAAATAAAATATTGAGTCTAAGATGCTTTTCAATATACAATACACTGTCTAGCTCGTAGAAGTGTGAGAATAGATATGTAGGTCTGTAAAAGTATGGTGCATATATTATTATAGTGGCCTTTGGTCAGATTTAACTAATGACCTTAATAGGATAGGATTAAACGCCTAGAGGTATAAAGATGGTTATGACAAAGGGTTGTAATCCATCTATCAAGAGTTGCATTTAGATGCAAATGACAATTGTTTCCTACTTACATAACTTGTGGGTGATCAACCACAACTAACTCATGATTTGATGAAATATGGATCTTATCTCAATAAAAGATTGTATGATGCAAATCTTCCACATTAATCGTGAGGACTATTAATTTAAAATAAAATATTGGGACGATACTCAGTTAAAGTCCAAATTAATATCAATAAAAAATTAAAACAAATATTAACTACTGCAAATGCTTCTTGTATATCAAATGGCAAACACAAACAGTTTTTCCTTTTTACTGTGATTGGCCCTTGAGAAAGAAAAACTAAATGAGAAATTGAGAATAATCGCAACAACAGGTCCAAGACACTGAGAATTATTCTCACACATGAGCATAAGCTCTATGTCCTGGACACACCATACCAAATGAACCAGCTCCAAGTGCGTCTAGGGCGAAAAAAGAAGCTTATAAGAGGCATTTTGATGACGCCATGGACATCTACTACCTTACGCTTTGCTTCATAAACATGACTTTCAAAAACAACATAAGAATATGGATGTTATTGAGATGATAATACATTTCAGGAACATGTACCAAGAACAAGCAAGATAAGAAAAGTATGATGTCCCAAAAATGTTTAAATATAAGATGGCAGAAAGTGATCCAGTTAGACCCCATGTACTCAAGTTAATTGGGTATATAGAAAGTATAATTAGATTGGGATTTCTTTTAGGTCAAGAGTTGGTCACATATATGATTTTGAAATTATTAGCAGATTCGTACAAACAATTTGTCATGAATTACAACATGAACAATTTTGTTAAACCACTAACAAAGCTACTTGGCATGTTGAGAATAGTTGAGGGGCAAATGAAAGACAACCTCAAATCCATGTTGATGATCTGCTAGGAGTCTAAGGACAAAGGTAAAGCCAAGAAAGGTTCTAAGGATGGCCAAAAATCTTCTACACGTTAGGCAGAAAGAGTAGCAGCTAAGGGAGGGAATTGTCACTTTTGTCACCATTCTGGACATGGGAAGAAAAATTGTCATCTCTACTTAAACAAACTGATAAACAAGGAGGGGATAGAAATATCCACCTCATGTATATATGTTATAAAAATAAACTTATCTACTTCTTCAGTATAGATATTGGATACCAGATCAAATATGTAGGATTTTAAAAACCACTGATGAAAGGTGAGGTGGAATTATTGTGTTGCAAATGGAGAAAAGAGTTGATGTCAAACTTACAAGCACTTACTATTTATCTCAGTCCCGTGGGCTTATAATAGAGTTAGAGAATTGGTATTGTGTACATGTCATAAATAGAAACATTATCTCTGCATCTTATTTAGACAACAATTGTTTTGAATTTCTAATAAAGAACGGTCAAATTTCTAATTTTAAAAAATATTGTATTATATGGCAGTGCCCCAATGTCTTATGGTTTTGATTTACTAGAAGTTGAGACACATGTATATAACATAAATATCAGGAGATTAAACCTTAATGACTCAAACAAAACTTATCTATGATACTGCCGTCAAGGGCACATAAATGAGAAATGCATTTCTAGACTCCTTAAAGATGGTTATCTGAACTTATTTGATTTTGAATAAATTAAACATGTGAATCTTTTTTGTTGGGCAAGACGATAAAAGCACCCTATACTGGAAATAGTGAAACGAAATATGACTTATTAGGACTCATACATTCTGATGTAAATGCTAGACTTGGGTATCAGTACTTCATCACATTTACTCATGATCTCAGTAGAATTGGTCATATGCATCTTACAAAACACAAGACAGAATCTTTAGGAAACTCCAAAGAATTCGTGAATGAAGTACAAAATCAACTTGACAAAAGAGTTAAAAAGCACTTTGATCAGATTTAGATGGTAAATACTTAAATCAAGAGTTTTAGACCCTTCTGAGGTATTGTGCTATTGTATGACAATCAGCTCCACCTGAAAATCACAACATAATGGTGTCTCCGAAAGCAGGAATCACATATTGTTGGACATTGTATGATCTATGATGGGTTTGTTGTTCTACCAAATTTCTTCTGATGATAATGATGATGATGATCATCATCATCATCATCATCATCTAAGTCTGAATCCCAACTATGTTGGGGTCGGCTATTTATAAGGATCAATGTCATAGAAAGAGGAACAAAGTTTTTATGGCTGGCTGTCAACCTACCACCAACCCTCCTTTACCCGGGCTTGGGGCCGACTACATTTGCACAAAATATACGAAAACATAGCCGGAGTTAACTTCCTTATGATGATATGTTCTAAAAATCAGAGCATTCTTATGATGATATGTTCTAAAAATCAGAGCATTTACACTTAATCGCATACCTTTTAAATCGGTTCAAAAGACACCATATGAGATATGAACTATTAGAAATCACAATGTGTGTGAAGATTTGGATATCTGAAGCTTATGTTGGGAGATACTTCTTTGAAAAGCTTGAACCCAAATCTAACAAATGTCATTTTGTTTAAGAAAATCAAGGGATATTACTTCTATAATCCATTTGACTATGAAGTGTTTGTTGTCAGAGTGATGTGTTTCGTGTAAAAAAAATATTTCCAAAGGAACTAGTAGGAGGAAAATAGAAATTGAAGAAGTTCGAGTCCAACAAGATAACATCGAACCTATGTAGGTCGATAAGGAAAAATGTAAACGACAAACTGTTATGGAATCTCAAATTCCTATTGTAACACAATAACCTTGAAGATCTAGTAGGACACGTCTTGAGTTAGAGAGATATGGATTTTTGTGACTCAACAAGACGATTTGTTGGTCATTGATGATGAACTAAAAACCTACAATGAAGTTGTTGAGAGACCAGATTCTGAGAAGTGACTTGAAGGCATTAGATCTGAGATGGACTCCATGTATACCAACAAGGTATGGACCTTGGTGGATCCACTTGAAGGGTTAAAAATCATAGGGTGTAATGAGTCTCCAAGAAAAAGACTGGCATGGATGGTGATGTACAAACCTACAAAAGTCGATTGGTTGTAAAAGATTTTAAACAAATTCAAGGTGTTGACTATGATAAAACTTTTTCACCGTTCATCATCATCATCATCTAAGCGTCAGTCCCAACTATGTTGGGGTCGGCTATATGGATCCTTCGTTTCCATTCAGCTCTATCATGGGTCATATTCTGATCGAGATGTAGAGATTCAAAATCTCTCTTTATAAGCTCTTCCCATGTTAATTTAGGCCTTCCTCTTCTTCTATTAATTACGCTTAACTCAATAGCATTGCTTCGTATAGGAGCATTAGTCGCTCTGCATTGCACATGTCCATACCATCTGAGTCGGTCCTCACACAACTTTTCCTCAATGCTCGCCACCCTCACTTTATTCTTGATATAGTATTTTCTCAAGTGATCTTTTCTTGTCTTCTCACACATCCATCTCAGCATATGCATTTCAGTCACGTTCATCTTGTTGAGACCTTATTTCTTCACCGCCCAACATTCACTCACATAGAGCGTGGTTGGTCGTATAGTTGGTCTACAAAATTTGCTTTTTAATCTGAGAGGGATCTTCCGATCACATAAAAATCCAGTTGCACTCCTCCATTTCAACATCTTGCAGTGAACCTATGACAAACGTCATTTTGGACATCCCTGTCTATTGGAATAATAGAAACTAAGTAACAAAAGTTATCACATTTTGGTATATCTACTCTGTCCAACTTGACTCCACCATTCACACTGCGAGATTGATTGAAATTGCAGTGCATATACTCAGTTTTGCTCCTACTAATCATTGGTCCATTGATTCTAATGTCTTTCTCCAAAGTTCAACTTTATCATTCAATCCATCATTAGTTTTGTCAATCAACACAATATCATCAGCAAACAACATGCACCAAGGAATATCACCTTGAACATTCTTTGTCAACTCATCCATAACAAGAACGAACAGATACGGGATGAGTATGGATCCTTGGTGTACCTCAATTGTGATAGGAAATCTTGGTGTCTCTCCTCCAGGAGTCTTCACTCTTGCAGTAGAGCTATCATAGATGTCTTTAATCAAGTCGATGTATTGGATTGGCACACCCTTTTTCTTTAAAATCATCCACAACACTTCCCTAGGTACTCGATCATAAGCTTTTTCACAGTTACCATTGTTAAATCTATCAGGATCATGTTTGCCATTGCATCTTATCATAACTATGAAATCTGACAAATAGACATTAAAACCGCATTCCGTAATGAAAATCTCTTTGAGGATGTGTACTTGACACAATCTTAAGGTGTTATCCCAAATGAAGCAGAAAAGGTATGTAAGCTACATTGGTCAATCTATGGATTGAAACAAGCATCTTAGAGTTAGAATCTTCATTTTGATGCATTCAAACAGTTCGACTTTATTCAAAATGAAGATGAACCTTGTGTCTACAAGAAGATTGAAGGAACATGATTATATTCCTCATATTGTATGTTGATGACACATTGTTGATGGCAAATGGCACCCCTCTACATTTGGTTAAAACATGGTTAGAAAATGTCTTCTTCATGAAGGACTTAGGAGAAGCTTCCTATAGAGATAGACCTAGAAGGCTTCTTGGTCTAAATCAAAGTACATACATTGGTGAGGTATGAAAAAGTTCAACATGTAAGAGTCTAAAAGAGGAAACTTCTGAAGAGAGGGCACACATGAAAAAGATTTCATATGCATCTGCAATTATATCTATCATGTATGCAATGTTATGTACACATCCCGACGTCTTGTATGTTTTGAATATGATGAGTAGCTACCAGTCAGATCCTGGTACTGGACTTCCGTAAAGAACATCCTCAAATAATTAAGAAGAACTAAGGATCAATTCTTTATTTACGGTGGTGAGAAAAAGTTGATTGTAAAGGCTTACATCGCTTGAAAAAAAAATCAAAAAATTTGATCAAATTTTTTTCCTAAGTCCCGCTTATATATATATATATATATATATATATATATATATATATATATATATATATATATATGCCAATTAAGCGGTCGATTATACTCCGCCTTCGAATAGACCATTGCTCACTCACACACACACGTGGACACACATTTATTATATTTAAATACAAAGTCATATATTTATGTGTATACATTTTAATATATATAACAAACTACCACACAAATATTTGTACAGACTATAGTTATGTATATACCTTTCATTCTTTAACATGTATACTTGCATATTTAATATCCCTGCATATACGCACAAATTTCACACATTTGTACATTTATTTATACATTTTGATTCGTTGATTCGTTCACACATGCATACACACTCTATGCATATATTACTACAGCTAAATGTAGACATGTCGATATTTTTACATATATCAAACATATTCTAATTTATGGACACACACATGTATGTGTATATATATCATACATATATATGGATATGCTTAAATTTTTATATATTAATGGTTACAAGCTCAATGTATGCCTTTATGATTATATGTCATTAATTTATTAAAAAAATAAAACTGCATGTATTCCTGCATATACTCTTGCATACTGCACACATTCGATGTGGTACCCTCTCTGCCCATGCACCGCATACCACATATACTCTATGTTACCCTCTCTGCCCATACACCATATACCATTTTTCTGAGCAATGGTTAAGATATGTGAATACCCAATTGAAGTTAATTTTTCTCATGGTTTGTGCGACATGAAAATGGTCACGGATTAAGGCATCCTGCTCTATACTACTCCCCGTGTAATATGTGGCACAAGCTCACACATTCATGATAGATGATGGTTGTTGACGTCATCTCTCCAAAAGTTCAAGCTTTGGGATCGTCCATTGGCCAAATCTTAGCTCCCAACTGATTAAAATAGACCATTCTCATAGTCTTCTCTATTACTAGATGTTAACCACACCCTTAATTAGTGCCTTTGCCAAGCAGACCCAGTAGTACATTTTTCCTTATAATGTGGCTCGTGTTCTTACGAATGACCATGGAAATACAACGAACAAGCAATTCGTGATAGCTTCACCAGTACCCAGAGATTTGCAGTTGGCAGTCGAGTTAGTTGTGTCTGTAGGCATTCTACAAGAATATTGATGCATGTTGTTTAGGAAACCACCGTTGATCTACATTGAAATGGAATTTTGGAACTGGCACTGCACATGAGGAGTTTGTCTTTCAAAGATGGAAGGAGATAGCAAATTATCTACTCTTAGAGAAGTTGATTCTAGTTGGAATCAAAATCTTTGTATTATTTTCTATGAAGGAGTTCAAAATGTTTCTGAGATGCATGTGTAACTAAAGAAGTGTATGACATATTTTCCGTACAAGCAGTTAACCCTGAGGCTTGTCTAGACTGAGAAGTAATAAATGGGAATTACTTATCACTGTTTTAAGACTCTTATCAGTCTAACTGTCCTCCTCTAGTTATACATCGCAACTAAAGCCATATTAATGTTTGAAGATTTATATTCTCTCCAGCTCACACAGCATGTAATTCCATATCAATATCAAAATTTAGGATCCAAGAAATATGCAAAAAGCAAATTGCAAATCATGTTGTAACAGCATATTGAAAAAGGCACTTCAGGAAAAAATTATTATGTTTTCAAAAAGAATTTGAGAGATCGTGATAGACTGAAATATAATATTTGGTGATCTAACAACTTTAATTTTTCGTTGTCATTTTTCTGTTTTCTCTGATTACATTTCATAACATGAAATCAAGAATATCGTAAACTAAACAGTGCAAAATGGATTGGGGTTATGCTTCTTAATATCATAATGTTTATGTTTAATTGATGATGACAGACTCAAACATAATACCTGGTGATCTAACAGGTTTAAATTTTCATTCTCATTTTTCAGTGTTCTGTGATTACATTCCATTACATGAAAACAATGATATCATAAAATAAAAATAGCTAAATGGATTGTGGTTATGCTTCTTACCGTCATGATGCATTGATTAACGTTGTACGTAAATCTACTGACAAACTATCGTGATAGAAAGAAAAAACAATCTTTAAGAACAAAAACCTCCAACAGACTGTTATCTCATAAACCTACCTTAGGCATCCTTCAAAAAACAGTGCTGTCTTGTTCCCTTTCCTCTCGAACACTGGATTCAGAATAACCTTAAGGAACAAGCATGGCCACAAAAACCACAAAGAATGGAAAATGTTATGTATATCGACCAAATAAGCAGTATACTAATTTGAATGAAATTGTACCAAGAGATTGAAGGGTCGACGATCTTGAGCTTCTATTTCACGCTTTGATGCATAACCTATGTATTCTTTTGTATCTTCAAGAACAATGATCTGCCGTAATGTTACCTTCTATGAGTTTCTTGATCGTTACTTGTTTGTGTGATCAAAAGAAAAAGAAAAAAAGAATACTAGTGAAACGTATCAAAAACACAACTGAACTTAAATCATTTTTTCAAAATCATGTATGTGATTACCATTTTAGCTTTTTCCAACATTAAAAGTTCACCTTGGCTGGGTAACTAAGCTTTTGTATATAAGGGGTTTCTGTACTTATTGGGGCAGCAGGGGTCACCTTCTATTGTTGTTATTAAAGAGTCTGTTTACTTATGTTATTAAGTATTATTATGGGCTCAAGTATGTTTGGCCCATTAGGGTTTAGTTTGAGTCTGTATGCTTCCCTCCTTTCCTATATAAAGGAGCATGGTTGCCTCTTATCAATACAACAACTAGTCGTCTTTTATTATTTGACATGATATCAGAGCAGTGATCCAACCTAACCCTAGAAGAGAAAAAGATTTCTTCCGCTTGCGGGCGGCAGCCGCCCTTTTTGGCTTGGCCGCCCACCGGGCATCTAGTCTACCTCCACCTTTCATCCTCCCTAGCTAATCCAGCCCAGTCGCTACCGTTTACAAACCCTTCCTCCCCTGGCTACTTGCCGCTATCTTGCTACCCGACTATATTCAACATGACTGTCAACCTTTTCTTTTTCACCGTCGCTGCTATACCCTCCCCTGATCTGAAACTCAATCATAAACAACATGTAAAATTTTCATAATTTTTGGATGCGTTTAGACCTTATCAGTAGACGAATTACAGTAATATTTTTATGACAGAAAATTCAACTGAAATAAGAGAAAGTATAGTGAGGGGTCAATGTGCAATTGACCCAAGCAGCTCAATTGCTCTATATGGTCAACCTAACACACAAGGAGCTCTCATAATTTGTGATTCAAACCAAAGAAACGAAATCCTAGAGAGAGAGGGAGAGTTAGGGTTTGAGAGGAGAAATTGATGGAGATGCTGACCTAGGGTTTTGCGGTCCGAGGAATGATGAAATCATGTAAGTTTAGCTTCTTTGGATATAGTTTCATGGTGAATCTTCTCTCAGATGTCAAGATTCCGACCCTCCCTTGATTGGATTCGAAATCATATCAAATCAAGTCCTTTTCTCACTTTTTCTCTCCTAATCTTCAATTCTAGGGTTTTCGAGTTGAAAGGAAGAAGAAAGTGGCGATTGCTAGGGTTTTGATATGGATTCGAGATTTTCAGATATGGGATACGTTTTTAAGCTATTTTACAGCTTAGGGTGAGTGGGTAAAAGAATATTTTAGTCAATTATACTCAATTAGATGGTTTTAATTCATATTCTCGATTTCTCCCTATATGACAATAAATGAAAAGAACTGTTCTTGAATTCAGTTTATAGAATACTTCAATTCATGTTCCAAATATGATCTGAAAACGTTTATATGATGACATGGATATAGATATCCATGTATCTTGAATACTACAGAATTAAGAAGTTTATTGAGAATCTTCTGAAGATCTGAATTTTCAAGTTATTCGGGTGCTTGAACAACATTATAGCTGAAATTTGGATTTATGTTTATATGATCTTACTTATTCCTAGTGCATATATCCATGCCACCTTGTTGCCATACACCACACCCAATGGTTCGTACAAAATTGCCTTAGGAGCCCAAACGCTTGATGCATATAGCCTTCTCGAAAAGGTAGGGCGGCAACTATATCAACGACTGCTCGGATAACTATGTACAGCCTCCATGCCATAGCAACAACTGTGGTTTTGTCCTTTCTCCTCTCCTCGCATGTGGCCACCCATCCTTCCGGATCCAAGCAGATCGACAACTAGTCTCATATAGATAACGTGGAAATCTATATATGCTAGAAAGTTAAATAGACTCCTAATGGCCCATACGGCTTCGTCCCTTCCACTCGGGCCATAGTTATCTCAATACGGTCTCCGGATAATCACTGTCGATGATCTCAGCTTTTTCCTACGGACGCACATCCTGATATTATAGGGTTTCGAGTAGCCATACCCATCTCAAATTTGTGTGGTTTACTATATGTGTGGTTATAATAAAAAAATGAACTTTGCCCCCAAGTCAACTATCATGAAAGGAATCAACTTGCTCGATATGATATTTGCTTATTGGTACCGTGGATTGCCGCCAACAACTTGTAAGTTGGAAAGTATTTGTATTGTAACCAAAGCAACACAGTCCAAGGTGTTCGAAATCCTCGCAGCAGAGCTCAGGCCATTAGTCATATCCCCGTTTGTGTGCCTGCTACCAAAACGTCAAGGCCTGGAGGCAGTGTCCTTAGACCAAACAATACAATCAGGTTGCATTCTTTTTTCTACTAATTGGAGGACCAAGCCCTCATGACAGTATTACGACCTATTTTTTGTTCTCTGAAGTGTTTCATTATCATTGTCCACCCCAACCACTCTTGGTTCCTTTCATGGTTGGTGTGAGGGGGAGAAATAGAGGAGAGATGAGATGGAGGAAAGAAAAATTATATTCTGTTGTAATATATTTTCATGAATCAAGATTATATTCTGCTGCAATATATTTTTATGGATCTTTATGTACTTCTTGAAGAACTTGTGGACTTCTATTATTGATGTTAGTGCTATATGGGGTGCTCTGTATCTCGAGCTTATTTTTGCTACCGTTGCTTTGTTGATGGTCTTCTATTCAGCTACGTCCACATTTCTGTTGTGTTCCAGCACTCTCTGGCATGTTCGTGTTTTGACACGTCGACTCTCTTCTATTGTGAACCAGCACAATCTAGATGTTTCTACTATGAACCAACACTCTCTGGCTTGTCCATGCTTTGTGCATGTTGACTTTTTTACTTGTCCGTGCCTTGTTTGTACGTCGACTTTCTGCTTCTGTGTGCCATCACTCTATGGCCCATCTGTGCTTTGTTTCGCACATTAACTACTAGTGTTGTTGTGACCCAGCACTCTCTAGGTTGTGACGTTAGCGATTGTGATAAAGACCATGATATTTTGTTGTTGCTTACTTCTGCTCCAGATGATCATGAAACTTCTGCTCCAAATGATTGAGAGACTTTTGCGACTTGCTTGCCTGTTTGCCTGCTATGGAGTATCTACTTGAGGGCGAGTGTCTGAATGTTTGAGTGCTTAATTGTAATACTGAGGGGGAGAAATTTTTTGTATGGGCTTGGCTTATCCTTTTTTTTTGTATGTCTGTCTATTTCCAACCTGATTTGGGATTCTCCCAACTTCAACTTGAGGGGGAGTATCAGAGAGTCTGTTTATTTATGTTATTAAGTGTTTTGTATTATGGGCCCAAGTATGTCATGGCCCATTAGGGTTTAGTTTGAGTTTATATGCTTCCCTCCTTTCCTATATAAAGGAGCATGGTTGCCTCTTATCAATACAACAACTAGCCATCTTTTATTATTTGACAGTTGTCCCAGAAGAACTTTGGTATATAAAACCTTTGGAATGTCCTAATAAGCCATGTATTCCAAATGTCTAAATCTAATGCTTATATGTTTGCTCAAGACTTATTCGGAAGCAAAATGATCAAAGAACGATAAGATACAATGCAGGAGGATCGCACAGAAGATGTGACCAAGAAACAAGGTTGGGTAGGAGTGGAGTAAAAAAGTCTAGGTTACAAGCAGTAGAAAGTATGGTAACATTAGACTAGGAGATAAGTACAGAGGTGCAAGAAAAGAGTAGGAAATGCAGGTGCAGGGATACATGACAAGTCGTAAAAAGTAAACAGTAATGCATTTATGACAAAAATCAGCTGGAGCATCATATCCGGTCATTGCACTAGAGCCCAGTAAAAAGCAGGTTGCGTTCCTAGCATTCCCATCCCTTGTAGATGATCAAGGGCTTACTTTTTGCGTGAGTAACTTTATTTAATTTGCGGTAAGGACGCATACCTATAAGGTATGTAAAAGACCAACTATATTATGTGTGTTGGTTACTAAATTTAAACTGTGAATGGCAGATTAAAAAAAAGAGTAACAATTGGTGGAGGGACCCCCCGTTGCCCCTTAAACCACCTCAACCCCAGGACGAGTGGTGTTACATCCTTGAAATTCATGGATTTCGAGCCTAAATGAAATTAGGGAACATATAGTAATGAAGAGTTTTGAGGATCATGGTGGATGATTCCAAACCCTAGATTCATAATAAATGTTCAATGTAAGTTAATAATGAACATTGAATATATGTGATCATATGAGGCTAGTATAAGATGCAATGGTTATCAAATCCTCAAGTTTGGTATTTAGGAATGTGACTAAGCTCATGGAGCCTTTGGAAGGCCCAAGATGTGGTTCATGGGCCTTAGGGTCACTTTTGAGCCCAAGTGAATAATCGGGGTTTACATATGGGTCCCTGAGATATGTTTTGGATATTGAGGAGATTCGTGATTATGATAAATAGTCAAGATATTTTTAGTTGATAGATAATCACAATATGAGTTAATGGGTGGAAAATTAGAATGATCCAAGTTATAATGTGGCTTGGATAATTAGTTGAAGAATTGTCCATCTTTTAATTCAAGACTCTGTTTCGGATAGTTAGAAAGAGAATTAAGCTCCTATCTTCTAACAGCAGGTAGATAATGGTAACTTGGGCATTATCCCAAAGTTTGAGATAATTTGGGATTATGTTGCGCCCTAGACGATTATTAGAAGAAAGTGGACTTTTGTTAAAAGAATATAGAGTATTTTAGTTGGTCTGCTGGGAAAAGGGAAGTCCAGGCGAATCCAGACTCACGATCCATGAGGAGGATCATCCCTCTGACCCAAAGAGACAGGGGAGTCTCACACTCCTCTCCCGCTGGGGATAAGCCAGGCCAATTCCCCCCTTCCCTCAGTCTCTTGCCACGAGCAGAGGCCTGGTGAGTTCGGGACACTTCATCGATTTCATTGACCCCTAGGATCGCGTTATCTCGCCATGAGGAGATAATGCCCAAATGGAAAAGGAATCCCAGGATATTGGGATGGAACGGGGACGGCTCCCAATCTGGGCTACTTAAGGCTAACCAGAATTCGTTCGAGGGCAGAGCAGTAAGAGGTTGAACGGGTAAGAAGGGAGGGCGACGAGCGCGCAGACCATCGACCAACCACCCTCGGGCCGTTGTGGCCCAGGTTGTGCCTTCACCGGAGGAAACCAAGGATCTATCGACGGACGCATCGGGGCATGGGGCTTCCCTGGTCAGCAGAGAGGGAGTTCGCAGGGTCGAGGTGCGAGCGGAGGAGCCCAACGGGGGAGTCGTTCGAATCCCATGTGCCTGCTCTGTTCCAAGAAGACGGATTGGTGGGGAGACCTCCCCCGACCAATGCGGGTCACGCGGAGACCGCCGCCGAGTTCGGGGAGGCTTGGTGGAGCCGAGGGGTCCAAGTCCTGGTTGATCGGAGCACCGGAGGTGGGAGTCAACCCCCATGGTTGGCCCGCCGGTCGCGCAGCCTGGTTCTGCGCGAGGTTGAAGAAGGCCGAAGCACGTTTGACCGTTTTGCCCCTGGGCGGGGGGAGCCGCAAAGCGCGGAGCAAAGGGTAGTAGGGTCATTGCGGTGTGTCTCTTAAGTCCCCGCTTCGCTGGAAGCGGCGCTGACTTGGCGAGCGCCCACTGGCCGGGCCTGGTCACGTGGAATGATAGGTAAGCCATTCACTTGTATACATGGCGGCCTCTGATTGGCCAGGTTAGCAATAATTTGAAATAAACGTAGTTAATTAATGGTAGCTCGGAATGTAGTGATATTATATATCAAATTGATCAAAAGAACGAGAGGAGTCCAAATAAAATAGTATCAGAACCTGATTAAGCTTCATGTTCCAAAAGTATATACAATGCATGTGTTTATGTGATTAGTATAAAGGAAACCTAGATTTGCCTTAACTTGATGCTCAATTGAATAGATTCGTTCATGATAGGCTAATACCTGATCGAGCTCTGCAATAATGAAGAAATCTTTGACAATGAGGAATAATGATTTTTCTAGATTAGTAATCTTATATATGTTGATTTAGGATTTTGAAACCAATGTGGACATTTTGCTATGATCATTATGTTAGTGATATGATTTAGGTGTCACGGGTAATCTAATATGCTTAATTGATGATTAGAGTTTCACCTAATACGCATAAATGAACTTGTAATTTTAGAGACCGCGATATGATGGAATTAGGGTTGGTAACCCTAATGCTTGGTCCAAACACGAGATAACTCTAAACCCTAGTTTAGGAGCGAATCTAGATTTGAGTAATGTAATGAGAATACATGGTGACACATATGTAGTATGTACATTTCAAATTGAATGCTTGTTGCTTGGATGTTTGGATATATTCCTAAAGTACATATGATGTTCTGCACAGTTCTGCAATGGCATAAGGTACGTGGTTACGCTTATGAATACATGTATCGAATTCCGAGATTGTCGATGTTTCTCGATGAGATTGAACGACAAATAAACTTCTTGCTTGTTTATTTACTTCTTACAAATTATAAAGTTCCTATGAGTATCATATAAGTAAATAACAATATTCTAAACCCTGGGTTAGACTGATTTTAAGGGTAATACACACGAGCCCCGGAGGGACAGTGATTACACCTGAAGTAGTAGACCAGATAAGGGTTAGAATATGAAAACAAGTTTATATTCCTATATGCAAGATAAAGATGGTGCTTATATATGTATCAGTGATTATTGGTTGAACCCACGTACCAGTATAGCAATATACTGACCGCGTATTTGTTTGTCGGCGTTTTAGGTATCAGATATACTTGATAGCGTGGACATGAGGGTATAGATAAAGATGTTGAAGACACTTGAGTTATTCCTGGTGGTTTAGTTGTAATGGTATATCTTCACACTTGTATAAGTTAGTTCTGTTTAAAAGTTAGGTAACTCCTTAGAGGAAGTTTTTATGCAAACATGTAACTATTTGTTCATTAATGGAAATTGTTTACTATTCTGTATTATTTTTTGAATCTGATCCTGGAATTTATGATTAACGATCTGCGACTTTAAGGTCTTTTAGATACTCAAAAGTGCGGGTCGTTACAAGTGGCAGGGAGGTGAATCGCGAATGTGTATTCACCAGGGATTTAATTTAGGGGTGGCTGTAAAATAAAATCAAATCATTGAACCAAATCAAAACAAATTAATCAATTCAGTTTGGTTTGAATACGCTTAGCAATTCGGCTTATAATATATCCAAACCACCAAAGCGGTTCCTTTTGGTTTGTGGGATTAGTTTATCGAACAAACCAGATTTTTTTAGGGGAACAAACAAGAGACACAAACAATGAGATATATACATAATTGCATACACACACATGAGTGCTTAAGGTCTTACACAGTACCAACATCAGATTACAATGGTTTGAAACCAAATAGAACAGGAGTGAACCCCATTATGGTGGTTCAATCCAGATTAATCCAACTTGGCCTGATTCAC
This sequence comes from Alisma plantago-aquatica, assembly GCA_963693085.1. Lineage (NCBI taxonomy): Eukaryota > Viridiplantae > Streptophyta > Magnoliopsida > Alismatales > Alismataceae > Alisma > Alisma plantago-aquatica. Next base: position 1,379,864,755 of record OY856409.1, on the reverse strand, counting down.
TTTGAAAATTTCACAACTGGATTTTATTCATTGCGGTTTAGGTGCAAATCGAACCATGCCCACTGTAAATGAAGAATTGTTTACTCAAATTAATGATTTACATGAGATCACGGTACGTGATTATATAGTAATTACTAATTAGAGAGGAGTATCTCTCATTGATTACAAGATGTAGGACTAAACCGAACACATGAGTTAGGCCCAATAGGCCAACTAACACAAATTAACTCTTAACACTCCCCCTAGTGCTGGAACGTATATGTTAATCATGTTCAGCTTGTCCACTAGAGTAGAGAACATCTTCTTTCCCAGAGGCTTGATGTAAAGATCAGCAACTTGTTCTTCAGATTGGTGAACAATGTGTATAGTCTTTGTTTGAATTGCTTCTCGAAAAAAGTGGTGGTCAACTTCAATATGTTTTGTCCTTTCATGGAAGACTGGTTGTTGGCAATAAAGATGGCAGCTGCATTGTCGCAGTACATCGGCATAGGCGTAGATGGCAAGAGCCCAAGTTCAATAAGGGAAGCCTTGACCCACATATTTCACGGGCAGTTTGAGCCATAGCTCAATACTATGCCTCAATGCTAGACCGAGCAACAACAGCCTGTTTTTTTCTATGACATGTAACAAGATTTCCTCCAATGGAAGTGCAAAATCCTATGGTGAATTTCCTATCAGTTCAGCTACCAACATAGTCAGAATCTGAAAAAGGATATTGCAATGGCCATGTTTATGATAACAGAGACCCTTTCATGGACGATTCTTAAGGTAATCACGAATATGGCACACAACATTCCAATAACATTGTCAAGGCTTGTCAAGATAACTATTCATCAAGCCAACAGTTGCAATGATATCAAGACGAGTAACATTTAAGTATATAAGCCTCCCAATAGTTCTGTGATATCTTTGATTATCAAGAAAGGCAGGTGAGGAGTCAACTTCCCGTGGAACATTGGCAGCTAGTCGAACATCTGCATGTTTTGCACTAGCATGCCAGTTTCACCAAGAAGATCTAGTGTGTACTTCCTATAAGATAAGTTGCCTACATATGACATGCGTGCAACTTCAATTTCTAGGAAATACCTTAGCTTTCTTAGGTCCTTAGTAACAAAATGTTTGTACAAATACTATTCTTTTGCTTGGAGACCATTATAATTACTCCTAGAAAGAATGATATCAACTTATACTCAGCGTTCTGAAAAGCGGTTCATGCGGCCGCATATGCGTATGCAGTCCTCAGCCGCTCCGCATATAACTTTGCAGTGTCATTTTTGGGCATGGACTGAATATGCAGCCTGCGGTCCGCATATGCGGCCGCTTAGGCCCCGCATTTCATTTGATGACTAAATAAAACCTCAAATAAAATCAACCAAATTGAACGACAACTTCTATATGGTTGGTTTTAGATCAAATATTGAAATTTTGCTACCTCAGAGTTAATTTTGTTTTGAATGAGTGGTGCACAATATATCATTACATTTTCCCTCAAATTATCAATGTTTCATTATGCTCTTTCCTTTGCTCTTTTTTTCTTCTATTTTGATCTAAGATTAGAACCAATTGCACTTGCAACAATTCTTGCTTTGTCTTGTATAAAAGGGGAATCTATTGCAGATATTAATTGGATATGATATTTTCTATTACAAAGTATCAAATTTCTGTGCTGCCTAGGGTTCTCTATTTATTACTGACTTGACTTCTTCATATTATTTTGATATTTTTATTCTGTTTTTGATGTTCTTTTTCTATTTTTACTTTGAACTACCATGTGTTGTGTTACTGTGGTTATTCCTATGGTGTTCATTCAATAAATGATGATTGGGAAATATGTGTTTCTTCTTCCATGATGTAACAATCTGTTGGTACATTTTGACTATTAGGTTGCGCAACTACATAGTATAAAATTTATTATTGTGATTATATTTGTTTATAATAAATATATGTATAAAATATAGAATTTATTTGAAAAAATCCAAAAATGCATATGCCCCACTTATGCTCCCGCATTCCACTTATACTCTATGTGATACCCTGACCGAACGCATACCGCATAACGCATTTCAGAACTTTGCTTATACTAGTAAAACCGCAATTCATGCAGTTAATACAAAAGAAACGGATCCGCATGAGAACAACGGAAGCCTACTTTTGAGAAGGAATCTGACTTAACTTCTAAAACCAAGTTCAGGGGCTTTGCTTTAAGCCATATATAGCTATCCAAAAATGACACATTTTAGTATACTCCTACCCCATAAAGATTGTCTCGTCGAGTTCACCATAAAAATGCATTTTTAGCATCCACTTGTAGAAGAGGCCAACTCATATTAGTATCAACAGATATTAGAATCTGAATGCATTTAACCAAGCAACGGGAAGAGAAATTGATGCATACCACGTTCCAAAAATCAAACTCATCCATATAAGTCAACTCTATTGGACAATACCCCTGAGCATGGATTTGTATAGAATATTCATGGGAAGCCCTAATTGGCTTATTTGCACTAATGACACTACCGAAATAATAAATAAAACAAAACTAAAACTGAACAAGTGAAAATGGAGAGCTTAGGGTTACACAATGTGTGTACCCTTGTATTTATAATAACAGAACATTTACAGTGAGGTCCATATATAAAAGTAAATTAACAAAACACTAAATAAAGACATATATATATTAACACTCCCCCTCAAGTTGGAGCATAGATGTCAATCATGCCCAACTTGTCCACCAGAGAACAGAAGTACTTCTTCGCCAGCAGCTTTGTAAATATGTCAGCAACCTGGTCTTCAGAATGGGTGAAAGGAGTGCAAATTTTCCCAGATAGAATAGCTTCCCTGATGAAGTGGCAGTCAACCTCAATATGTTTTGTGCGCTCATGATAGACAGGATTGTTGGCAATAAAAATAACAGCTTTGTTATCACAGTGCATCGGAATAGCAGAAGAAGACTCAATACCAAAGTCTTTCAGAAGAGACTGCACCCACAGGAGTTCACAGGCAGTATGGGCCATGGCCCTGTATTCAGCTTCAGCACTAGATCTAACAACAACATTTTGTTTCTTGCTGCACTAGGTCACAAGATTACCCCCTACATATGTGCAGCATCCAGAAGTGGATTTCCTGTCAATCTTGCTCCCTGCATAGTCAGAATCAGAATAGCCTTCTAGAGAGCAGTGCCCATTTTTCCTGTAATGGAGGCCCTTGCCAGGTGACTTCTTTAGATATCGCAAAATATTACACAAAGCATCCCAGTGACACTGTCTGGGTTTATCCAAGTACCTGCTAAGAAGTCCCACAGCAGTAGATATGTCAGCTCTAGTCACATTTAGATAGATCATCTTACCAATCAATCTCCTGTACTTTTTGTTATCAGCAAACAACGGAGAAGAATCATCATCCCAATTAACATTGGGATCTAGAGGAGTGTCAGCTAGCCTTGCACCAAGCATATCAGTTTCCTGTAACAAATCCAGTACATATTTCCTTTGAGATAGAGCAAGAGCATTAGAAGTTCTAGACACCTCTATGCCCAGAAAATATCGTAGTTTTCCCAGATCTTTAGTAGCAAAATGCTTGCAGAGATGGGCTTTAGTAGCCTGAATAGCAATAGAATCACTGCCAGATAGGATGATATCATCAACGTATACTATAAGTATCACAATACCAGAGGAAGTCTTCTTTGTAAAGACAGAATGATCAACCTGTGATCTCAGAAAACCAAAGGCAGTCAAAATTTTGCTCAACTTATCAAACCAAGCCCGAGGACTCTGTTTGAGCCCATAGATAGATTTCTTCATCCGACAGACTTTATGTGACTCCCCCTGAGCAACAAACCCAGGAGGTTGCTCCATATAAACCTCCTCTTGCAGATTACCATATAAGAAAGCATTTTTAACATCCAGTTGTACTAGAGGCCAGTCAAGGTTAACAGCAACAGATAGTAGAGCTCTGACAGAATTAAGACGGGCAACAGGTGAAAAGGTTTCAAAGTAATCAATACCATAAGTCTGTGTATACCCTTTAGCAACAAGGAGTGCCTTCAGACGTTCTACAGTACCATCTGGTTGATATTTGACAGCATAAACCCATCTGCAGCCTACTGGCTTACACTGAGGAGGTGGATCCACCAACTCCCAAGTTTGTCTGTCAGCAAGAGCAAGCATCTCCTCCTTCATAGTAGTAGTCCAAGCTGTACTTTGCAAGGCATCCTGTACAGTCTTTGGAATGGCAATCGCAGATAAAGCAGTGACAAAGTTGCTAGCATGAACACTTAAATGATCAGTAGATACATGGTTAGCAATATTGTGGATAGTGTAGGAACGAGTACCCTTCCTAAGAGCAATAGGTACATCAAGATCATAGATTACCTCAGGTGACGCAGAACCTTCTGGAGGAGAAGTAAGACGAGGTGTACAGGAGTAGTGGCATCAGAAACATAGTCACTAGTAATAGGCAGCAAAGAAGCAATAAGCTCAGAATGAGGACTATCTCCTTTAGTAGAGTAGTACGGTGTACCCTCAAAAAAGACAACATCGTTGCTTGTAAACCATCTCTTTGTAGTTGGACTATAGCATCTATACCCTTTCTGTGTACGAGAATACCCCAAAAGGATACATTTTTCAGTCCATGGAGATAGTTTATCATGAGTAGGACCAAGTAATTTTACAAAGCATGTAGAGCCAAATATACGAGGAGGTACAACAAACAAGGGTTTATCAGGGTGCAGAATTTGTACAGGTATTTTATTTCCAATCACCGAAGAGGGCATCCGATTTATTAGAAAGCAGGCAGTCAAGATGGCTTCTGGCCAGAATAACCGAGGTACATTAGCATGCAACATAATAGTTCTAGCAACCTCTAGCAAGTGTCTATTCTTCCTTTCAGCAATGCCATTCTGCTGAGGTGTGTATGCACAAGAACTCTGGTGTATAGTGCCAACTGATTTATACAACAACTCGACATCTTTTTGAACAAATTCAAGTGCATTATCAGTTCTCAAAAAATTTAACAGGCATAGCGTATTGTGTTTTCACCTCAGTAAAAAAGAATTTAATTGTGGATAAAACTTCAGATCGACTTTTCAGAAGAAATAATCAAGTGGCCCGAGAAAAATCATCAATAAACATAATAAAATATTTGTTGCCAGATAGACTAGGGACATGACATGGACCCCATACATCAGCATGAACAAGATCAAAAACATTTTTACTACTAATCTGAGAACGTTTAGGATAAACAACCATATTTTGTTTGCCTAATTGACATGATTCACATTGAAACACATTTGTCCCTACATCAGATACAATATGGCGCAGTTTCTCAGATGATGGGTGCCCAAGTCTATAGTGCCACTATAAAGCCGAAACTGAAGAAGATACTGCAGAAGCAACAGTCACATCGTCCATTCTTTTCATATTGTCCAGGTAGTACAAGCCATCAGATCCTTCATGCCCCCACCAATCTTCATCCTCGTGCGAAGGTCCTGAAAAACACATGAACCAGGAACTAAAGTCAGGCTACGCAAAGTCTTGCTAACATATAATAAATTCAGCGGAAAACGAGGCACATAAAGAGCAGATTTCAACATGATATCAGACACAATGTCTCCAATCCCAGAAAAAGCAGACTTGGAGCCATCAGCAAGCATAACAGACGAATTAGCAATCGGTCTAGAAAAATTTCTGAACAACGACCGATTCCCAGAAATATGAGACGATGCACCCGAATCAATAACCCATTTCGTATTACCAGAACTAGAAGACGATGCAGTGAGGAAGGCAGTGTCACAACCAGAGTACGTCGCAGCATGTGCTCCAGAGGTGGTGGCAGTAGACGATGAGCCAGTACGCTCAAGCAACAGGCGCTCGACCTCAGCACGAATGAAGTCAGCAGTAGAAGTACTCGGGGCATCAGGCTGGGTAGACATTTCTGAAGAGGTAGTAGCATCAGTGGTCGCATCGGCCCAAGCCGGTTTGTCGTATTTTTCCCAACATTTCTCTTCAATATGGTTAGACCGGCCACAGAAGTTACAGAAGCGTTGGCCCATCTGAGGGCGAGCATCAGCAGTAGCAGTAGCAGGTCCAGAAGATGCTCCACAACCTGAAGAATTCCTCCCCTTGCTAGCACCAAGGGGAGGGCGAGTGTCGTGAGACCGACCGCGTCCACGGCCACGACCACGACCAGACATCGCAGCAAATGCAATAGTATCACCAGTGTCAGTGGGTGTCTCAGAAGACGATGCAGGCAAACGTTGTAGCCGCTGAAAGGCACTCTGTAGAGTAGGTAGCTGATTACTGGCTAGAATTTGATCCACCACCCCAGCAAAGGAATCAGGTAAACCACAGAGAAACTGAACTACTTGCAACTCCTGGCGCTGACGTTGCATAGTAGCCAAATCAGTAGACAAGGGATGGTAGGCTTCCAATTCCCCCCACAATCCCTTGAAAGCAGAAAAGTAGTCTGTCAAGTCAGATCCGGAGAAGCGTAGGCGGCTGAGCTGCTTATTGATATCAAACACTTTCTTGGGGTTCTGACTGTGTGAATAGGTACTGGCAAGCTAATCTCACATCTACTTTGTCGTCTGCAGGTATAGTAGCGTGACACTGATCTTGGTCTCACTACTATTCAGAATCCATGTCATAACCGTAGAATCATCTTTTACCCAGTCATCATAGGCTTTCACATCTTTTGAGTCGGCTGTTGCAGGAGACACCGGAGACGGATCACGCGTCAAGTGAGACATTTTGCCTTGTGATTTGACATATATCTGCATGGAACACACCTAGTGCTGGTAGTTTCTCCCATCCAGTTTCACCGTTGTAACCTGACGGCGCAGATCCTCATGTGTAGACGCCATGAGGTAGAAGCAGACCAACTCCCGGAGTAACAGGCAAGCAGCAGAAGGCAGGAACAGGCAGAAGAAGGTTGTCTACGTCCTCAGGTAGGCAGCAGTAGGCACAGATCTACATATTGGAGGGATCCCTCACATACGGGCTACGCCAGAGCGCAGCAAGGAACTCGGTGGCTCAACTGACCATACGGGCAGGCACAAAAAAAGCAGATCTGAAGGTGTTCTTCAGTAGGGAGTCAGGCCATCGGGCAACCGTGGGCAGATCGGAGCCCAACACTGGCAGACTGGCCTGGCGGTGGGCTGCCCCGGAGGCCTAGCAGCCCTGGCGGCTCAGCCTGCCCGGCGGCACAGCGGTGCTGCTGCAGCTCGGGCAGCCGGCCGGCGGCGGCGGCCTGCGGGTGGTTGCGGGCGGGGGATGGGGTGGGGGGTGGGGGGGAGGGTGGCGGCGCCGGGTGAGAGAGAGCCCGGATCAGTCCTGCTCTGGTACCATGAAACTCAACAAGTGAAAATGGAGAGCTTAGGGTTACACAATGTGTGTACCCTTGTATTTATAATAACAGAACATTTATAGTGAGGTCCATATATAAAAGTAAATTAACAAAACACTAAATAAAGACATATATTAACAAAAACAATTAAGAACTTACAAGTCCATAATATTACACTTGCGTCCTAAAACTAAAACGATTGTCAGAAAAGCCTTAGGGCTAGTTTGGTTGGGTGTGGTGGGGTGTAGTTTAGTGAGTTCGCAATGTAAAATGTACATCAAACACGCACTTTGTCGTCCGACTACACCCTACCAAACAGACCCTTGGACAAAAACCAAGACTCAACATCTAAATAAAGGATGAACATAAAAAAAAGATGACTCATAACACACTGTAGTCAAGAGGCACCAAATTCTAGCAAGGATCTGGATGAGCAGGTTGTACTACATCAGAAAGTCTCAAAGTAGTCAACTCCGTAGGTCTGTGTGTACTCTTTGTCAACAAGTATGGCTTCGAGGTGTTCCATAGTGTCATATGGGCGGTATTTTATAGAGCATACCCAAGGACGTCCCATAGGCTTGCAGTTGGTAGGAGAGCTCACCAAATCTCAGGTATCTCTTTCAAAGAGAGCATTGATTTCATCTTTAATAGCCTTCAGACGGCCATTACAAAATAATGCCTCAGATACAATCTTTGGGACAGAAATAATTGAGAGAGAATCAAAGAAGCGAGAGAGAGACAAACTGAATGCCCATGCAATATTTGGCAATGTCAAAAAAGGCACGGGAACATCTGGTGCGCCATTCAGTACCAAACTTATCCAAGTCAGAGAAGGGAGAAGTCGACGGAGCATTAGAGGATATTTGTCTATGAGTTATTGGACCTTTAGGAAAATGAGCGAGTCTGTGGGAGGCATCTTGAGAGAAACATGTCGCCTGCCTTGATAGACATGTAATGGTTTTTGTAGCATGGGCTCATGTGATAAAGAGATGGCATTAGTAAGGGCACCACATGATGGGAAGGGGCTAGAATTTCTAAAGATAAGGAAGTTGCCCTTAAAGAAGACAACATCGGAGCTGACAAGCCACTTTCGACCAACTGGATCATAGAAATGAAGCCCTTCTGTGTCGAGGATATCCAAGAAAGATACACTTGGTAGCTCGAGAGAAAATGTATCCCTATCCGAGTGTAGGTCTTTGATAAAGCAAGTGCAGTCAAAGATTTGTGGTGGCGGAGGTAGGATGCAAAATCTGAAAGGGGTTTGCTTTCGAATAACAATGGATGGCATGCAGTTAATAAGAAAGCAGACAATGAGTAAAGCTTCTGGCTAGTAAGTGTTATGCCGCCTAAGAATAAAATATGGTAATTTTGGCAACATCCAGAAGGTGAGGATTCTAGCATTCTGCAACCTCATTTTGCTTAGGTGTATGGGTTCATGAGGTTTAATGATAGAAACGCATTTTTTACAAAAGGTGGTTAGGTCACATTTGATACATTCAACGGTGTTGTCAGTCTAAAAAACTTAAATGGGCAGCGGGAATTGTGTTTGTATTTCACTAAAGAACATCTTGATAGTAGGAAAAACTTGTGATCTATCTTGCAATAAAAAAATCAAGTACCGCATCAAAGTTCGTCAATAAAGGAGATAAAATCATTGTAACCAGATAAACTAAGAATTTTAAGGTCCCCACACGTCTAAATGTACGAGATCAAAAATTGCTTTACTAGATAACACGGTTTTGCATGACAAGGAAACATGAGGGTTGTATGTTCAGTTGGCAAGAGCACACTCAAAAATAGAACCAAATAAATTAGGAAACAAAATCTTCAATTTAGAGGATGCAAAATGGCTCAATCAATAATGACATTGAGTTGCAGATAGTGTCCTTGACAGCTAGCTCAGTTGGCTAAGCCCGGTGCTTGTGAAGCAGAGGTTGCGGGATCGAATCATACCGGATCCCGTTGGGGGCACTACAAGTAGGGATAAATAAGCCTTTAGTGTTAGCTATTGTCCGTTCTCCCTCCTGATTACATTAACAGGGTTGAAATTCCCCAAATCATTTTTTTATTGAGGTGCAGATAGTGAAGATGCTATACTGGTAGCAACAAGCATCTTCGTGTGATCATCAAGGTAGTACAGATCATCAGGACCCACCACCGCCAAATCTCTTTTGTAATTTATTATGGTAGGTCCAATATCGGAATGTTGATTATCCGACTTGATCTTTGACTATCTTGCTAAGAAAATCAAGTAGTTTAACAATAAAGGAGCATAGTAGTAGGGAAATGTAGTATCAAAATCGAAGGAAAAGAAGAAAAGAGCTATAGAGTAGTTAGATAGAATTTCATAACATGGGAGGTCATGTGAAATGCAAAACTTAGAACGGAAGATTTGTGAACACTTCATTTGTTGAACAAGTTTGCTAACAAATTACATGTTTAGAGGAAATTTTGGTGCAAAGAGAGCAAAATTAAGATACAAATGAGGCAACACATGCAATTCCAATGCCCTCAACAGCAATTGTGGTACCATCAATGAGCATGACTGGAGCAATGCTTGAAGACTTGGCTAAGTTTTAAAACAAAGATTTATCGCCAAATATGTGAGAAGATGCATCAAAATCAATGATTTAATGTTTATTACCAAGAGGGGAAGTAGCAGTGAGGAAGGTCGAGCTACCTTATGAAGATTGGAAAGACGTAAAGGTTGAGTTGGCAGCAAGGTATTTTAAAGAAGACGATCAAGTTCTTGCCATAACATACTCCTTGTATTGTCCAGCCAGAGTAGCGCGGGTGGTAAGAGCTCGGTAAGTCTCAATGAAGGACTCGGGTTCAAACCACGCCGAAGGCACTCTGCAAATGACAATCCACGTTGATTTGGTGCGGGAGGGGGTGACTAGACCACACCCTCTCGTGCCTCAAGAGTTTACCATGTCGGGCACGCTCGGGAAGGATTCTCTCGGTCACCAAAAGGAAAATACCCCTTATATCAGTTGTCGAGGCAGTGGGGGCATCTTCAGTGTTAACTTGATTGGCTCAAGTCATAGTGACATGTTTGGTACAGCAACGATCTTTTATGTGGTTGTACCCGCAAAAATTACAGTGACGAGGTCTAGAGACAGAACCATGCCCACGACCAACCTCCTTTGAGGAGCGACCACAACCAAGGCCACGACTGGGGCCGGCAAGGAGGGTTGTGGAGTTGGGGGAAACAACAATTAGAGCAGAGTTTGAGGAGACATGTTTAAAAGGTTTCAAAACGTTGTCGTCATCATTCATCAGGTAGAGGGTCACTCCCAAGAATCTAATCAACTACGCCAGAAATACTCGCATGAAAGCTAGCAAGATTATTGAACAAATTGGAGTTCTTTGTGTTGTTTGGTGAGTTCAGCAGATCAATGTTTTAAAAAGCGGGAAGCAGAAGGAGTACAAACATGACCTTGCGGGTTGCGGCTGCTTGAGCGCCAAGTGGCCACTTTTTGAAAAAGCAGATGCTTATTTTCCTGTGTAATTTTGTATAAAATTACACATATTCGTATATAAATAATCATTATGTAGGAACTTTTATATATATATATTGAACCACATGATAAGTGTAGACATCACCCTACACAACTCTGTAGCTAGTTTATAACATAATTGTAAACGTATGCCGCAAAGCTGCTTGCAATGCAACGTATGTGAGGGTTAAAGACCACTCACCCTTTTATTAATAGAAACTAGAGAAATTACATAGGGGTCCAACAATATATAGAAATTACAAATAATAGAATATAAAGAGATATATTAACACTCTCCTTCAAGCTGGAGCGTACACATCGTGTATGCCCAACTTGTTGCAAAAGCTCTGAAATGTTGTTGGACTCAATGGCTTTGTGAGGACATCTGCAAGTTGATCTTCAGATTTGACATGCGGAGTCACCACATTGCCATTCTTGATCTGATCTCTGATGAAGTGATAGTCAACCTCTATATGTTTAGTGCGCTCATGGAAGACTGGATTCTTGGCAATGTAGATAGCAGCCTGATTGTCACATCTGAGCTCTATGAGAGACGAAATAGAAATCTTTAACTCAGAAAGTACAGATTGAACCCACTGCAACTCGCAACAGGCATGAGCCATTGCTCGATACTCAGCTTCCGTGCTTGATCTAGCCACAACATTCTGCTTTTTACTTTTCCAGGTGATAAGGTGATTTCCCAAAAACGTGCAATACCCAGAAGTAGACCTCCTGTTATTCAGATTACCAGCCCAGTCTGCATTTGCATAACCAATAAGAACAAGAGTAGACATAGGAGTCTTGGGTCTATAGTAGGTGATCCCCTTACTGGGTGCACCCTTCAGATATCTTAGAATACGGCAGACTACCATCCAGTGTGATTGTTGTGGTGAGCTCATATGCTGACTCACCACACCTACAGCAAAAGAAATGTCAGGGTGAGTAATTGTTAGGTATATCAGTTTCCCAGCAATTTTTCTATAGTATCCTGGATCTGGATAATCAATATCATCAGTCATCTCCTTCACATGATAGTACATAGGAGTAGACACCGGCTTGGATTCACTCATGCCAGCTTTCTGCAGTAAATCCAGCACATATTTCCTCTGAGACAAATTAGTATCTGCGTGAGATCTAAGTACTTCAATGCCCAGAAAATATCTCAGTTTGCCCAGATCCTTTGTATGAACGTGTCCCTGCAATCCTTCCTTCACACGTGATATGTCTGTAGAATCGTTGCCAGTGATAACTATATCATCAACATATACAACAATAATGATGGATCCAACAGAAGAGCTAGAATGAAATAAGGAGTGATCAGTCACAGAACGAGAGAAGCCCATCTTTAGTACAACATCACTGAACTTGTCAAACCAAGCTCTAGGAGATTGTTTCAACCCGTCGATGGCTTTCTTCAATCTATACACCTTCTGACACTCCCCCTGAGCAATAAAACCAGGAGGTTGCTCCATGTACACCTCTTCTTGTAGATCACCATGGAGAAAGGCATTTTTGACATCAAGCTGAAATAGAGGCCAGTCAAAGGTAGTAGCCAGAGAGATAAGAATCTGTACTGAATTCAGACGAGCTGGTGAAAAGATCTCAAAGATATCAACTCCATATGTTTGAGTATAACCCTTTGCCACCAGTCTAGCCTTCAACCTCTCAACTGAACCATCTGGATTATGTTTTACTGTGAATACCCATCTGCATCCCACAATATTTTTCCCTGGAGGTAAGTTAATAAGATCCAATGTGTTGTTTTGTAGAAGAGCATACATTTCCATATGCATCGCCTGTTTCCAGCCAATATCTTTCATAGCATCAAGATGAGTTCTTGGAATGACCACAAAATCAATCCCTAGAGCAAATGACCGGGCCTTCTTAGATAATTTCGACAAACAACACACATTTGCAATAGGATGTTGAATAGTACAGGAACGAGTACCTTTGCGAACAGCAATGGGAACATCAAGGTCAGATGGTTCTGCAGAAATATCTTGAGTAGAGGAAGACGGGGAAGGCTCAGAGACTGGAGTCGCTACCTCCTCTGTATCACGCCTGCCTCGTCTGCTATAAACATTTTGATATTGTTGAATTAATGTATCACATGTTGGCTGCTCTTCCTAAATGACAGTATAGTCAGGAATGATAGGTGGCACTCTCTCACCACCGATGTCTGATGGTGGCACTCTCTCACTTTCATACAATTACACCCCCTTACTGGGAACACTCGAGAAATATGGTGAGGATTCATGGAAAGTTACATCCCAAGACACAAACATACGGCGGAGACTGGGACAATAGCACTTGTATCCTTTGCTAGTGTTGGAGTACCCAAGAAAGAGAGTCCTAATAGACCTAGGGGATGATTTATCAGCCTTAGCATCAAAATTGTGGACAAATGAAGTACACCCAAACACTCTGAGAGGAACAAGGAAAGGCTGATCTTTTGGACGTAAGACAGAAAAAGGAGTACATCCTTGAAGCACTGAAGAGGGTTGCATGTTGATTAGGAAACAGGCAGTAAGTAAAGCATCAGACCGGAACCTCTTAGGGACATTGGATTGAAACATAATAGTCTTGGTAATATCAAGGAGATGACGATTTTTACGCTCAACTACCCCATTTTGTTGAGGAGTGTCAGGACAAGACGTACGATGAATCATCCCAACAGAGCTACAAAATCAGCCATAGCAGTTTGAACATATTCCAAGCCATTATCAGATTGAAGAATTTTAATATTGCAATCAAATTGAACTTTTATTTCTTGATGAAAATGTTTGACAATGGATAACACAGACTCTCAACTCTTTAATAAATAAATCCATGTCATGCGAGAAAAATCATCCACAAGGAAATAAAATAGCGAAAATCATTATAACTATTGGTCTTTACAGGACCCCAAACATCACTGTGGACTAACTCAAAGGGACAAGATGCCTGTTTATTGACACGGCTGGGATAAGACAGTCTATGATGTTTTCCCAATTGACAGGACTGACACTCTAATGAAGACACTTGGGATATCTCAGGTTCTAACTTTCTCAAGCTCTCCAACGACGGACGTCCATATTTGTAGTGCCACAGTAAGGGAGAACCGCTCAAAAGGATAGCTGGAGCAGGAGCAGGAGCAGATACTTGGCGAGGCAGACTGTCACCATGGAAGAGGTAGAGATCACCTTTCCTGGGCCCCCACCAATCATCCTCATACTCTTGAGATCATGTAATACAAAGCAAGAAGGCTCAAACGTCGTTGTACAGTTCACAGTATCAACTAATTTTGCAACAGAGAGAAGATTAAGAAGAAATGCAGGCACATAGTGAACAGATTTAAGATTAATTTTAGGAGTCAGAGAAACAGATCCACTTGCTAACACTCTCCTCACTGAACCATCTGCTATGGTCACAGATTTGTGAGGAATATATGAGTCAATGGACTGAAGTAGCCTCCTCATACCAGTCATATGTTGTGATGCTCCAGAATCAATCACCCATGAAAAAGTTGAACCAGAAGCTAGTAAGGAGGTAGCCTGATTACCAATGGTAGAAGCCAGATTTGTTGAGGAAGAAGAAGATCTCACACTCATGTTGTGTAGCCAGAATAAATCTATCATAATCTTCCTTTGTGAGTGTGATGCCAGAAGAACCAGAATTTGATGCAGACGTCTCAGAAGACTCAGCGGTACTCGCATAGTTTGCTGCACCCACAGGTGGTGCAGCAGGTTTACCATCCTTTTTCCAGCATTTCTCAATAGTGTGTCCAGGTTTGTCACAGAAGGTGCACTTGGGATGTGCTCCACGTCCTCATCCCATACCTATACGGCCTCCTCTAACTGCAGCGGCTACAGATGCATGGGAATCTCTAGAAGGAGAGAATGTTGTAGAATCAACTGGTTCAAAAAAAATTTGTAGAATTCTCGAGTAGGCTTCTTCCAGGCTGGGAAGCTTATCAGAAGCGAGGATGACACTGCGGGCTGAACTGCATGACGAATTCAGACCCGATAGAAACTTTTTAGTAATCAAATCATCTCTGTCTTTGACTTGTTCTTGGACAGTCATTGGATGATAGAAGCTCAGTTCCTGGGCAACATCTTGGATCACTCTGAAATATTCTTCTAAAGGCTTGTCTCCCTGTCGTTCGGCGAAGAGGCGATCATATATCATAAACTGACGAAGAGCATTCTTTTCCTGAGAGTAATGCTTCTTCACTGCATCTCATGTCTTTGGCAGTAGTATAGAACATGAATCTAGCAGCAATAGCAGGTTCCATGCTCCCCCATAGCCATGTCTTCACCAGACTATTATGATACTTCCATTCAGAATAGCCTTTGTCAGTAGAAGCAGGAGGATCAGAATCAACATGTCTTGCTTTATAACGGGATTCTAACATTGTATGGACAGCATTCATCCACAGGAGAAAATATTTCCAGTTAAGCTTATGGAGGGGATAGGTGACATCTCGTTGTAGATAGTAGATGCATTGGTGTCCTCCATGATTCAACGGAGAGATAGGGTGACGGAGAGATACACGTCATAGAAGAATAGAAAGTGACGGAGAGATACACGTCACATCAAATAATTAGATGTGTTTCTGACGCATCCACAGCCCCCAATCGAAAAATTCCCAAATCACGCATGGAGATGTGATTAGGAATTTCCAACGTACGGACGGAGCCTCCGGTATGAATTTTAACGAGCCGTTTTACGTAGACGTTGCCTTCGGAGTCAACTGGAGAAACCGGGGTTTGCTGACGAACAGTGGGTCTGCCCAGAGTCGGCGGCTACAGTGCTGCCCTGACCGGTGGCTGTTGTTGCCGCAAGGCTGGCGGCAGCGGCAGCGGCAGCTGCTGCCCTCCCAGGCGACAGCAGCGGCTGCTGCCAGCGGAGCGGTGGTTGCTGCCCACGGGGCTCCGCGGTGGTGCCCGGCGGCGGCTGTTGCCAGCGAAGCGGTGGTTGCTGCCCACGGGGCATCGCGGTGGTGCCCGGCGGCGGCGGCGCGAAGGTGAGGATAGAGAGGGGGGGGGGGGGGTACCCTAGATGAAACCCTAGGAGCAACTTTGCTTTGGTGCCATGTGAATGTATGACGCAAAGCTTCTTGCAATGCAGCGTATGTGAGGGTTCAAGACCACTCACCCTTTTATTAATAGAAACTAGAGAAATTCCATAGGGGTCCAGCAATATATAGAAATTACAAATAATAGAATATAAAGAGATATATTAACAATAATTGTATTACAAAACACAATGTAAAACAATTATTTAAATTTGAGAACTGCCGTAGTCGTATAAGTAGTAAATTACCTGAATTGTAATATACTAATATAGTTATATACTAAATTCATATACACAGCAGTAGTAGGTACATCATATATAGTCATGGTTCACCAACTAGTGGTACGCAGTATATATTATATACAGTGGTAAGTTACATCTAATCATTTAAGTATGAGTAGTTAAGTACATACTAGTAGATAATACATACACTGGTCAGTTACATCTAATTATTTAAGTATAAGCAGTTAATTACATACTAACAGATAATAGATACAGAGAAGTACAGAACAGTACAAGAGATAAGATATGCAATACAGTAGAATACATTGTTACATTAAAGTTTAAGAATATGAGTATAGACAAATATATAGTATATAATAATATAGGTAATAAACAATTAAACGTTTGTTTAGTTGATGAGATACTATGCTATATATAGTAAAAAAATACGAGATTACAGTATTATATTTCCCTATTTCAGTAGTATATTTCAGATTACAGTAGTATATTCTGAATATTACAGTAGCATATAGCTATATTGAAATACTATAGGATGATATTTGTGGGCTGGCAATTATAGGGCCGACAATTGGGCCTACATTGGCCGCCTAAAACTTAAGTGGGTAGAGCGGCACCCAAAGCAGCCTTTGAAGAGGCTGCTCATGTGGGTTGAGCGGACGATAAATGGCCGCTTAACGCAAAGCTGCCTAAAATCCGCCTGAAGCTCCAATCGAGTGGACGGCACCTTGTGGCGCTCAAGCGACCACTCGGGCCGCTTCTCAAAACATTGAAGCGGATGAAGGATCTCAACATTGTTACCGAGACTTTTGAAATATTCATAGTGATCCTCAATATCATTTTCGGGAGCAAGTTTGAGCTTAACAGGTTCTTGTATATATCATAAGATCTTCTTAGGGTTTTGGCGATGAGCATAGACATGTGCAAGTTGCTCCCACATGTCTGTGGCAGTCTGGAGACGAAGAAGAGAAGCGTTGATACAGGAATCAAAGCTATAAATAATCCAACAGACCACAAGAGAGTTGTTTTTGACCCAAGAATGATAATCAATCTTGACTTTTGAATCAACATTTGTGGCCCGTAGGGCAAGAGACTTATCGGTGAGATGGTTGGCTATGTCCTGAGAGGTGACATGGATCTCCATCAAGCAATATCGTTGGAGATAGTTTCTACCATGCAATCGGACAGTAGTGACTTGGTAGCGAGGATGATCTGCTGTCAAGGCCATCAAGGGAAGCAGAGAGCAGGCAACAGATAGTACTGGTCTACAGAGTGAAATTGGGTAGGAATAAGCACAGCAGCAGAAGGCTTAAGCACCTAGGTGCATAAGCAACGGTGGACAAAAGTAATACAGCAGATAATTCAACAAAGCACATTGGAGACCGCCAAAATTTTCAAAGCCTAATGCCACCAAATGAAGATCTAAAAATGATCTAAAGACTGAAGGGGGGTGCTAGGAATTATCCCACACAGCAGCAGTTGAGGCTGAAAGCAATTGTTGCCCCAAACAAAAAAACACAAACGGGCTGCATAGTATAGCGGTCATTACGTCTGCTAAAGGTGGTGGAACCAACACCTCATCTCCCAACCAGATGGGGGAGGGGCTGATTCTTTCCCTCCTGGGTGAGTAGCAACCTAATGGATTTTCTTCGCAAGGGAAAATGGCCCCGAATGAGACTAGGACAGGAGGAGGAGAAGGGGGTATGAAAAGTGTTTGCAACAGCAGAAAGAAGGGGTTGTGAAGAGAAGAGGAAGGAGGGAGGGAAGTGGGATGACTTAGGGGGTGTCCTAGGGTACCAAAGAGGGAAACTCCAAAGGGGGATGGGTAGCAGCCATAGAGGCTGGGAGTAGAACCCCTGTACCAGGCTGGCAGCTGCAGTACTCCAAAGGGGGATGAATAGCAGCCATAAAGGGGGGACAATGGAGAAAAAGGAAGGATCAATGGACTCTTATGATGTCATTTAACGAATATTTGTTTACTTAATTTGATGATCTACATGATGTCATTCTACATGGTTATATACTAATTAGAGAGGAGTATCTCTCACGGGTTTCACGGTGTGCACCTAAACTAAACACTTAAGTTAGGCGTGATAGGCAAACTAATACAAATTAACTCTAACACCCACTCCTTTTGAATATATGGTTTCAGTTTAAAGTTCAGCGTCTTCTTGTAGTTGTTCCAAGCCTAATATCCAAATTTCATATGGTAGCAAATATAAAGTTTGGTGAAAGGAAAGCTGCAATAAGCCGATAGCCCGTCACAGACCTTCATTATAATCTTATGAATCGGATTCTAAGAGTTTTTTTCTTTAGATCACAAAAAAGTGACACGGTGCATCAATGTCCAGGCACACTGTTAACAATCAAGGGGTTTCAAGCACATTGATTCTTGGGTTTCACAATATAAGAAAGGGAGGCAGCAATTCCCATGAGTATAATATCGAAGAAGCTAGTTTTATGGCAACATCACTTGATTGGTGTGCACTGTGCACAATGAGCAAGGTCCTTGCATCTCTATGGATAATCATGAGTAGAGAAGCAAATCTGACATAATGGGGAATCATGCAACATAGCATGAGCTCCTTGACTGAGAAGGCTTTTCATTAGTGGAAGCTATGGTAGGGAGGAAATTCGGTAGCCTGTTTGTAAAAAATTAATTAGAGTGGTGATTAATAAATAGGAACTTGGAACAGATAGTAACGTTTAATGGATATTGATAGGTTCAGAAATTTATAGAAACCATTGCCTGTGAGATGCTTAAGGGTGACACTTTCAATGGCACGAGAACAGGTGTAGGATGTTGCAATTAAGCGTATTCTAAGGGGATATTTAATAAGTGTCACTAGCTCATCCGCTCAAGCTGACCAAGTCAAAGACAAATGAAATGAGATCATGGATGAGTGGATTCAAGGAATATCAAGGAATAGGATTTTATTAGATGTGATTTGCATAGCTATATCGGACGAGTTGATGATGGTGTTAAAGATCGCGTTGTCATACAGGTAACCTGTGTGGGGCCAGACTGAGTTAGGTAGGTCGCCATGATTCCTATGAAGGGATGCAAGGTTAAGCATGAGTTCCCAGAGAGATGATAGAGTTTTGGGTGATGATTCAAGAATGAAATGTGCTTGAGTATCAACAAAGGAACCATGAGCTACAGTAGAATCCTAAGTCAATACTAAGGTTAAGTAGGGATAAAACTGATGGAAGTAGAAGTTGTATGTTCCTGGAATGCACAAGACCATAGGGTCGGGAGGTAACAACTACCTTTGCCCGAGGCCCATGGGTTAGGAGGTTGGCCACTTTCGTGAGTTCATGGGGCCTAAGGGGTAAATGTGAAAGGCACTCCCTAGATGCATGAGGGTAAGATCACCCCAAAAGTACCGGCACCCTAGAGACATTAAGGAAATGACTAAGGATTATATATATATGAGTAATATTAAAACCCAAAAGTGTTTGGGAACAGCCTTTCCATGGATGTAAACATAGATTTGAGATATTCATGGTGTGGAGCCATGTGAAGTATGTTTCAACTTAGACTGGAAAGTGTAATGGTGATGTGTGATGCACCATCTCTACTCTTAGAATGGGATGAACTTTGTATTTGGACTGCAACCAAATACTTATTTCATCTTGTTATGGGAGTGAGAAGATCAAAAGTATGCAATGATCATGGAAGGACTTGCTACTCAATTCATATTAACCAAACGAATGAAGAGTTCAGTTTTGACAACATTTTGATGGCTAACAATAGAAATTCGGAGAAACTCAAACTAAATATGTTTTGTTTTTCAATGTCAAAATGGAGGAATTTTCATGAAATTCTATATGTATGATAATTGAGATCTTATACACCTTAAACATTAAAAAATATTTTGCATGTAACAGAAAAGGAGTCATCATCTTTAAGGCATAAAGCTCTAAATGAGTGTTAGAAGTTAACACAATTGCCATGCCAAATTTAGAGGAGCTACATCTGTTAAAAGAAAAACATGCTGAATAAAAAAGTCACTCGTGTAAGAAAATTATCAGTTTGTGATAGGGTTGATTTGATTAAAATCACCAGTTGTGTGTATCTCAAATCTAGCATGACATTTTGAACATTACTAATCTAGAATGATGTTTGTTACTTTTGTTCGATATATCATGACATTCATATGTTAAAAGAGGTTATTTTACCTTCCTACTTTTCCCTTGTTTCCTTTTTATATTCTTTCTTTTTTCACGGCGCTAGAGCCTCTTTCTGCAACACTCGCGCGTTCACCGTCTAGACTCAAAGGCATACCTTTTGTGGTCAACAATAAGAGCAAAACCACAGAGAGTCTAGCTAGCATAAATACTAGTTGTCGTTATTGCAGGCATCCAGCTAGAGCTCGATAGGATGAGGTTGTGCAAGGACTTAGCATGGTGTTGGTTGTTTCTCTTGCTAGTGGAAGAATGCATGAAAAGGATGTCATGGTGGCGGGGAAGGGTTAGACAAACGAGTGGGGTTTTGTGGGGGAGTGATGGGTAACCAATTCCTAAAAATGCATTCAATAATCAAGCATTCATACTAATTGTCATTATTGCAGGCACCCAGCTAGCGCTGATAGGATGGGGTGTGTATGGACTTAGCACAGTGTTAGTTGTTTCCCTTGCTAATGGGAGAAAGCATGAGAATGATGTTTTCCTTAGTGGTGGGGAAAGGGTTGGGCAAAGGAGTAGGGTCAGAGAGTTGGTGATGGCAAACTAATCATGAATGAAATACATTCACGAAACTCCCCTTAGACAAATACCCAAGGTTTTATTTATAACAAATGACCTGAAACCCCTAGTTTTCAGGACATTTGCCACTTCGACTAATTAATGATCAAATAGACTAATAAACTCATTTAAACTGCTAATATTTGAAACATACACATAAAACCTAAACTAAACTATGAAGTCACCAGAAATACTAAGAAGACCCTACAAAATACCTAAAATGCCAAAAAAAATCATTTAATTAACCCTGACCAGGCTATCACGGGAGCTTTTATCCTACACCAACTCCCCCCCCTAAAAGATGAGCCTCAACAAGTCTAGTGGGTGATCTAGGACCTGAACCCATGATGCCGCAATTGATTCCGGACACAATTCATGGGAGTGGGATCTAGAACGAATGATCAAGATTATAGCTCGGCGTTTGCACTTTTCTCATCATAGTTGTCATGCTCACGCTAATTGGGAAAAACATTGCAGAATCCACAACATTGATATATGTATCAAAACAATGATGACTGACATCTGACTAGGAATCTAAATAATGCTCTAGTGTGGTTGTTTCATCGTAGGTACCATTCGAGAAGACACTCAGAGTTGCACAATGTGGCCATTGTAGAATTTTAGAGGTAGTATGGTAATGCAATTTGGAAAGATGCTCGGATAGTAGATCGTGAAGCATCATGTAGGCATGGAGATGTTTGCTTGTGACACGTGACATGACATGCTCCATTTATCCAAGAGATTGTAAAATTGGTCGTTTGTCTCCCGCAACATAGACCAAAAGTCAAGGTTCGCTCAGAATCACAACATGGTTGTTAGTGTTGTTGATGCTGGCATTGTAATCTTCCTTATGCACCATGGTGTGTGTGTCGATGTAGTGCGATGCAGGAATTTCATACCTAGAAAACGCATAATTTGGTTTCATGGACGCAGCGGGATTCACATCAAAGCTATATTGGACCCATAGAAACCAAGATGGATACCATATAGAGGCGCTCAAGTTTCAGGAGAGGTTGACAAATTGTTATAGTCAATTTGAGGGGAAATCCCCATTGGCTACAAGCCTACAATAACGTTGTTACCCAGGACCTAGGATTTAGATATTAGACTAAAAGTAGGCCTAAACCTAGGGTTCAGGCTGTGGATTGGTGATACAAATTAGGGGAATTGATTCCCAAAAAATGCAAATTTACTAATCAAACTTTGTTGGGACATATACTCCAAAGCTTGTATTTATAACAAATAAATGAAAACCATAGTTGCCACAACATTGGCACCTAATCGCCTATTTAACAAACAAACAAAATTATAAACTCAAGGAAACTATTACAACTTGGAACTTATAAAGAAGTCCCTAATGATAACTAATAAGTCCTTGCTCTTCTCCCTACTTCGATTGGTTTTGGAGTCCTCCTGTTCCTAAACGCTATCATATTAATGGTTGGAAGGTCGGCCATAACAAGTTACCTACTAATAGCTATATCAAGAAATTAGGGATCTCTATGCCCTCTTTTTGTATTCTCTGCAAGAACAACGAGGAAAATATGGAACACTTAATGTTTGAGTGTTTTTACTCTAAATGTATTTGGGAGAAAGTTAGTCTGATTATTAAGAGCACTTCGCTTTCTTCTATGATCTTTGTCTGTTCAAGAGTAAAGAAGGTCATTTTCTGAGTTGTATTCTCTACTGGCTCTGAAGGGAAAGGAATTCTAGAATCCATGAGGGAAAAGGAAACGCTTCTAATTGTCTCTGGAGCACTATTCTGGGCGATTTCAGAAACTTCTTTTTGAGGGATGCACTCAAAAAAAATTCTTGGTAGCTCCTGTTTCTTCTTCTAGGAAGTGCTTCAATTAGAGGGATTTTGGATTTTCACAATCTGCTGATGAGCTCAAGCCTTGATACTTTCTCTCCCTTTAGTAGCTTTTGATTTGATTTTCTTCCTTATCTTTGGGATCGGTCTTTTATCTGACTTGGTGCGAGTGTTGTTCTCCCAAAGATGTATAGAAAGGAATTGTACATATCTACAAAAATACAAAGAAGCAATAGAAGAGCATCGTTCACCAAAAAAGCTAATAAGTCCTTACAAATAATGAAAGAGTTCCTACCATCTAATTAATATGAACGGGCTCTCACAAGAGCTTTTTTCCTATGTCATTTGCGCTTGGGGAAAATTCTTGGACAAGGGAGGTTGGCATGAAGAGGGCTAGGAAGGTGGCAGGTTGAGAGGAGGGTGTGGGCAAGAGGAAAGTTGTGAGGAATTAGAAAATGTGGTCAGGCAATAGGTGGTCTTGTCAAAGATGTAAGTGAGGTCTGCGTTTTACTTAGGGTGCGTTTGTTACATGGTGAATTGTGGGGAGGGGAATGATGGTGAAAAAAAAAATGTTGTTTGGCTGCCATGGTGATAGGGAATCATGGTGAATCCATGGTGAAATTTGATTTGCTTTTGTCACCATGGAAAAGCATGGTGAATCATGGTGAAAGAAGTTTCTTTCAAGACTCCACTACTTACTTAGACACGTGCAAAAAAAAGTTCTAATAAATATAATTCGTGCTTGTGTACAGTGTTTTATATAAAGAATTTTTCCATCATTGTCCCTATAACCACGTAACAAACAACATATTTTAAGTTTTTCTCCATCACTATCACTATCACCATGCACATGTTACCAAACAACACATTTTAACAATTGCCCATCACCATATTCGTCCCCTTCCCCATCACCATCACCGTCCCCACCACTATCAATTTTTTCACCACGTACCAAACACAACTAAAGGTAATGGCCAATACCATACAGATGCAGGACAAGTCCTATTCTCAGTCCAAACACCTTAGAATGCTTCTGATTAGAGTTTTGTTAGTCCATTTATTAATTTTGATTTATAGGATCTATTATGCAATTGTTTTAGTTTTAGGACCTATATGTAATAGTTATGGACTTGAAAGATCTCAACTCAATATTTTATTTCTTATTTAAGCTAATTCATTAGCGGAAATAAGTTGATTAGGGCTACATGTGAGTTATCTATAAAAACCCATGCCCAGGGATATTGTCCGATTGGTTGGTATTAATAAATGAATTTAGGTTTAGCAACATGATTTGCATCATTTGGTATCAGAGAATGAGATCTAAGCCCTAGGTATAGATCCCAACACCCACTCAGGAAACCACTAAAACTCTAGATGTGACCTAACCCATTTAGGCACCTATCATCAACATAGGTTAATCTAAAAAATGTTAATGTTCTTGAGAGTAGTGTGTCACCATTTCTTTCCCTTCTTCCTCCTTAAATCCTATTCCACCAAGGCAATTTCTTCACCATAAGAGGGTCCCACTCCATCATAATCTTCTTTCCCTTTTACTATGGTTCCTATATTTCCTCATTTTGCCTGATTCGAGTAATGATCAAGGTCTCACGATGTTAATATTATAGTACCGCCAACTTTGAAGCGACTACAGTCGACGCAAGAGCTGCAAGCGGCCTATCTAGCCATTCCCACTGCCTCCTGCACGACCTAGCAGTCACGAGGAATGGACCAAGGGTGACGTCAACTTCTAAGAGAGGCAAGAGGGCCCCTCCTTTACATTAACAGGAAGTTGCCAACCTGCCACTTAGGCCACTACTGCAGCCCCACAAGTGGGTCCCACACATCAAAGTCAGTCCCTCTTGGGGTACCAACGACCCTTGAGCATTCCCCTAAAATTTGGTGGCCATCAACAGCCAGATGAGGGAGCAAGAAGCTCCATGGCCATCAACGGCTGTTACAGGTGTATCATGCAACAAGCTACAGTTTGCTTTAGGACCATGATATAATTGTTGGTGATTTCTCTCCAGCTTGAGCATCATCCATAGCATTTGCAGCCTTCAGGAACATCTCAAAATTTGACCTCAATCATCTTGAAATTCGTGCACACCCACAAATTTCATAATTCTACACCTCACCTGGAGTTCACCAACATGTGTTCCTATGTGTCTTCTTTGGGAGGACTAGCATATAATGAAGTCACCTACATAGATGACTTTTACTGTTGGGTTCAACTGATAGAATGTCACCAACATCGGCGGACATCCCGTGATACACTCTACTTTGTTATCAAACAATTGTGAGGAGCAACCAAAGAGTGTACATTTCTGCATTTGCATGTATCTGCATCTCTACTTGAGAAGATTCAAAGATGTGATATAGGCTGACTTCATGTTGCGACACTTCCCCAAGCTTGAACTAGTCGTTCCAATTATGTGATGATCAAAACCTCCATCAATTAGCACATGCCTTGTTGCAATGAAGTTGGCATCAATACATTAAAAACCCAAAACATTTTGCATGGGACGATGAAGATTCAAAGGATGAGAACAGCAACGCCAATCAATTAGATGCAATTGCAATTGTGCTCACACATCCAATTGTGATTGTCGATCCAGTTGATCATTACTTCCAAAGAGTTGATACCAAAGACAGCAAACGATACATATGTAGATATAGTTCCAACTTCTCCTCCACTTGTAGCAATGCCACTAGTGAAGCACAACACACTCATCAAAAAGTTTCATGATCCATTCTTCCCATCACTCCTAAATGCAACCCATTCATCACTTGTCTAACAGAAGACACCAAGATGGTTAGACACTCAGTTTGTTAATGAGAGGTCCCAAGATCGAGCCCAGGCCACGGGATGAATAGAATGGCCAATTAAAAAAAAAACATTTCATCACTTCACTCCCAGATGCAGCTTACGCATTAAGGTGTTCATTTGCTTGATCGTTCGCAGCGTGATTTTTGTCAAACCAATCTTCTTCCCAAGAGGACATGGCATTCAATTGCATCATGAACTCCAGGTTTTAATCTCAGAGATCATTCACATCGAAAGTGGCTATTGCATGACAATGTTTTATTAGGGTTGCCCAGATGTCCGTGAATACCTCTAATTAGGGTTTTACTAGTTTATTGTGTTTTAGGATTTATTATGTGATTGCTTCAATTTAAAACCTATATGTCGTAGTTGAGGACTTATTTGAAAGCTTTCAATTTATTAGTTTATTTTTTACTTAACTTGGGTCATTAGAGAAATAAGCTGACTAGGCTTCCCGCGAGTTATTGATATTAACCCATGCATGGGGGTATTGTTTGGCAAGTTGGTTTTAGTGAATGAATTTAGGGTTTTACAGAGTGGTGTGTGTCACTGATTTACACTTACTGTTGGAG
The DNA here is from genome assembly GCA_963693085.1 of Alisma plantago-aquatica. Classification (NCBI taxonomy): domain Eukaryota; kingdom Viridiplantae; phylum Streptophyta; class Magnoliopsida; order Alismatales; family Alismataceae; genus Alisma; species Alisma plantago-aquatica. Next base: position 1,379,838,667 of record OY856409.1, on the reverse strand, counting down.
GTGGACTAGGTGATGGTGCCAACATCAAGTTTGGTGGAGCTAAAGGCGGTGCATGTGGAGGTTTTTTGACAGTTAATGTGGTCTAAGCGAATGAGATGGAGGTGGTGTTGGAGGTATATTGGGTATGATCACGATGGAAAAATTGGTAATCGTTTGGGTGAATTTGGAGGTGGTAGGACACTTACCCCAATTTTGATAAATAGGTATGTGCATGCATACATACATGCATGTTGTCCGTTAGAGTGTGCAGTGGTGATTAGACCATGGTGCTAGACCTGTCAAACTGGGTCAAAATCCGCGGGTGCCCATGGGTCGACCCGTTTAAGTTGGGTTTGGGTCCTAAAATTTACCACCCGCTGGAAAACACCCAGACCCATACCCACCCATTTAACTAACGGGTTTCATGGGCAATCCGCGGGCACCCGTGGGTGACCCGCTTTATTACACTGATTTTATTAATAAAAATAATTATATAAGATTTAGTTATCAGTAAAAAAATATACACATGTTGCATATATGAAACTTGCCACTTGCGTGCGTTTGCGTCCAAGCCACTACCACTTGGTAGTAATAGGTAATATATATATATTTTTGAAGTCTAGTAATAGGTAATATTAAATATGTCTTGTACTCTTATCTCAAATTTTAAACCACAACCAAGTTAACAAAACACATAGATTGGTTTATAATATTTTTTACTCATTAAATAGTTTGTAAAATTTATTCTTTTGTATTATTTTGTGAGAATGGGAGGCATACATAAGGTTGTGTCATCGTCATACTACAAATTAAAAGGGTGTGGAGTTGTTGGTTGTATCATCTTCATATTGAAAATTAAAAAGAGCGTCGAGTTATTGGTTGTCATCTTCATACTGCATAATAAAAGAATGTGGAGTTGCTGTTTGGAACATGCCAAAGTTTTAGTCTTTTTTCAGTTCTCCGATTTATACCCCATCTCATTTGGATGCCTTCTTCATAATATACGTTGTTCAATTAATGTTTAGTTGTTTGGTATAGGTGGTCCTCGCTATTTAAAAGATGTATGCTTTTGAGTTAAGCTTCTAAAATCTGTATTATATTTGCTGTTCTAGCATCTACACAATACTGGTAATTAATTCAGCCAGTCGGAGGTTTTTCTTTACTAGCATGTAACATCTCTGCCCATGGGTGTATTGTTGTTTGATGCTCTTCTTATAGAAAATTTTTGGACAAATGAAAAAGGTTTACATGTCAATGTGATTCTTTTGTGCCATATCTTATGTAAACAAACATTAGCATGGTAATTTTTTTTAATTTTATATGGGCACCCACGGGCAACCCGCAACCCGCTGGGTCGGGTTTGGATTTATCTTTCTTCCACCCGTTTAGAACTGGGTCTTTTTGACCCGCACCCGCGAGACCCAAACCCGCAACGACCCAACCCAAACCCAACCCACCCACCCGTTTGACAGGTCTACCATGGTGATGGTGCAAGTTAGGAGGTCTAAGGTTCAATTCTATCTAGGGTGAAGTTGGTATTGTGGTTTGTGACAGATGCGAAGTAGGTATTGTGGTTTGTGACAAATGCATTGTGTTAGCCCTAGAGTTACCTACCAACATTGCTCCATGCCTTCACAGGTTTATGGGATCCTACATAGATTTCCTCCGCTTTTGAGCTTTTACATGCATGCATAGAATTAAATGTCCAATTTCGATGTCGTGTCTGATGGCCCAGAAACAGAAATTTTTCGACGATATTTACGGCCCTAACGATTTCGACGACCAAATAAGCGAATTAAATCATGAAAATTTACCAAGACGTTCGCCAAGATCTACTCAAATATGCAATAATATTTCACATTGGTTATGTGGGGGGTGGGGTCTCCTACATTTGTAAGTGAAGGAAGCTGAACAATTTTGACAGAATTTCGATGGAAATTTCGATAACAAAATGAAGGAATTAAGTTATGGACTTTGCAAACACAATGTTTAAACATAGACACACTAGATTATATAATAAATTTATATGTTTAGAGGTTAGGGTGGGATCCATGTCTTAATGAGTGCACAAATGAACAGAAATGTCAAGTCTGTTAGACAGTTAGACTGTTACAAACTTGCAAACTTCAAGTTAAAACAACTAGAGTACTAGACTTTAGTTACAACTTACAAGTTACAATATTGTAGGTTAGTATATTTATTGTATAAGTCTACTATTATAATATATTTAGGGTTACATAAGTGAATAATAATAAAAAAATATATAGGATTACAAGTTACAACTTACACTTAACATTTTGTATAAGGTTATTATTATAATATATATTGGGTTACATAAATGAAAAATACAAAAATATAAGAACTTCCATTAAAAAGCTTTTGTATCCATTTTGTGTATAAATATGAAATATAATGATTAGACTTTCAAAATAAGTATAGATATACGTATTTCACACTATTATTTCTTAGATTTACAAGTTCACTTCAAGATCTTGAGAATTTTAAGAGAAATGTCACTTAGAAATTTAGGATTTTCAGAGTACTTATAAAGATATGTCTAAAAGGGAGTAGAAATAGGAGGATGAGTAGATGGGCTAGGGAGAGGGGTTACATACTTTAGAATCAAGTAGAGCAGCCTTCGAGAGCAAGATATCACACAAAAATCCTAAAAGATCAAAGTCCCAGCAAATCCAGTCAATGGAACATTGTTTCGCGAAATAGGTGTTGTATTTCGCACTGATTTCGCAATATCCAGCCCCAAACTAGACTTTTTTGCACTAAAATACCCCCTGTTTTGTGAAATTTCGACTGTAGCTACGAAATTTTCGCGAAATTGCGGACCAAATCTTACGTACTGACGTTTCGATGTTCGATTGCAAAGAAAACAAAATTTCGAGCAAAATTTTGCAATTTCGATCGAAATTTTATTCCATGCATGCATGCATGGCTATAACACGAAAGTGCTTGACTACAACTTCAAGAGGGAAGACCCTTGTTTATATCATATCATGGGGGTTAGTGTCGCAGGAACTTTCTACCAATTTTGTGGTTTGCATCAGCCAGTGAAACTACCCATGATATATCCACTTCATTTGTGTCAATAAGGCCTTCATAATTTGTGGCTTCCTAAGGAAAAGGGTTCCTCCTTTGCACTTCACATAATCTCATTGTTTGTAGTGCCTCTACGATTTTCTCTTGGTGCCAAGCTAAGGCTGCCTATGATTATCCATATCACCTAGGTCAAACCTCTTTAGTTTATGGATACCTAGGGAAAAGAATTGCACCCTTTGCAAAATTGTTAGCATGAATATATCCCCTTTAATGGTTATATATGTGAATACATACATATATTATAAGATTGCAGATATAGGCAAATTTAATGGTTAACCTAAACAAAACTCTAATCATGTATAACTAGATATACTTGTATGGTTAGTAAGGGTATCTGAGATCCCTATGATAGGTAAGAGGGGCTCTAGTCTAGGAACGATAATCTTTTAAGTTGCAATCAAACCCTTGATAGGGGTAACATGTTCCTTAGCATAGGAGGCCATTTTTATTTTCGGTAATTTTCACATTTACAAGGCTTTTATACATGTATTTTTTATGGTGATAGGTATCTGAAGTTCCTGAGCATTACAGAAGGGGACTCTAATCTAAGTACTATGGTCTACTACCATGCAATTAAAGCTAACATAAAAAGAAATCTTTCGTTAGTCGATGAAACTACAGAAAAATTGAATAATAAAAATGAACTTTGGATAAATGCATTAGAATTTAGTGGACTTAAGATCAATAGAAGCAAAATAGAGTATATGCATTGCTATTTAGCCAATCTAGAATTGTGAATGGTGGTGGATGGAGTGGATATACCAAAATGTGATCGGTTTTGTTACTTGGCTTCTATAATTCAAATGGATGGCGACAAGAAGGTGTTCGTCACTAGATCACGGTATGCTGGTTGAAATGGAGGAGTGTAGCTGGAGTAGTATGTGACACGAAGATCCCACTCAAATTAAGAAGTAAGTTTTGTTGAGCAATTAGATGACCAACTATGCTAAATGGGAGTCAATGATGACCGTTGAAGAAATAGGTCTCAACAAGATGAGTATGGCGGAAACATGTATGTTGGGATTGATGTAGGAAGACAGGGAGATATCGCTTAAGAAAAGTGAGGCTGGCAAATGTTGAGGAGCAGTTGCACGAAGTTCTTTTGAGATGGTATGGACATATGCAACGCAGAGTGGAAAATGCACCAATTCAATTAGGTCAAGCATAATATGAAGAAGAGGAGGACCTAAATGAATTTAGGGAGAGCTTATCATGAGTGATTTTGAATCTTTACATCTTCATCAAATATAGCCCAAAATACAGCTAATTGGAAAAGTAGGATCCATGTAGCTGACCCTACATGGTTGGGATTGAGGTTTAGATGACAATGAATATCCATTAATAACAATTGGGACTACCAAAAACACAATGTGGCAGACAAATCACGGCGGAAGCACCTTGCACCTAGGTGCATGCATGCCTAATGGAAGTTGCTCCTTCGGACTTACACCTACATACATGTGTGGGTGTGGTGCGATCGTGATCAAAATCAAATGTCAAGAAGGCCGTAGGTTCAGCTTCTACTGTGATATTATGAATCCTAGGGGATTTCATCCCTCCTTTGTCTTCCATACATATCTTTGTCACATACAAGGATGTAGATTTCTCCAAGTGATTTATCATACACGCAGCAGAGCACAGGGCCATAAAAAAAACACCCGTGTACATGTGGGTTGGGGTGGTATTCTTTTATTGGACTTCACATACAAATGTGTGTAAAAACCCAAATGGGGAAGAACTCCTCCTAGCACTAGGAGCCAAGAATCTAAAAGTCCGACATGAGAGAGGTATGCACGGGTAGTATTAAAGGTCAACAGGAGAAAAACTCTCCTAGGACCCCACAACCCCATTGGGGGGGGAATCAAGAGCTGTAGCGATGTAAAACAAACTAACCCCTAAACTGAAAATCGCATACCAGAAAAACTTGAGCCTTAGATTTTTAATCAGCACCATGGTTTAATCATCAATGCACCCCGCTTTTGTGAGTGTGTCTATACTAAAGAGAGTAAAGAAGGCATGTATTTATGTATGTGCATTCGTGTGAATATTGATATGAGGGCTGTTCTGTAACTTCTTAACTATATATGCAACTTTTTATGGATACTCCTTGATTCCACCGTCCAGTTCCCAACCGCTCCACTTCACACTTGAATGCAACCATTCAAATGACAACTGACTACCAAATGCTGGAATATCATATATCATTTCCAACTATCAGGTAAGGAATCCAAAAACGTAATTAGGGAGGAAGTTTTACATATTCCTAGGCACTTCATCCGGGAGATCATGTATTCGTGCCCTATCCTAAACTATAACAGTCAACAAGGGGTTCATAATAGACCCACCGCCCACCCAAAAACAAAGCAGTCCCTGCCCCATTGGACGACAGAAGCTCAATGTAGTAATTTCCAACTATCAGATAAAGAATATCAGATATCATTTCCAACTATCAGGTAAGGAATCCAAAAACGTAATTAGGGAGGAAGTTTTACATATTCCTAGGCACTTCATCCGGGAGATCATGTATTCGTGCCCTATCCTAAACTATAACAGTCAACAAGGAGTTCATAATAGACCCACCGCCCACCCAAAAACAAAGCAGTCCCTGCCCCATTGGACAACAGAAGCTCGATGTAGTAATAATTTCCACTCCCTACTAATTCAATTCCGGCACTTTCTTGTGTTTCATTCTAAAAATCTTTTCACAGCAACAGAGTTTGTTTAGCTTACAAACCAGGTTCAACCTTATCTATATTGTCAAAGACCCAAAAAGAAAATTCATAAAATGACGACATATCTCCTAGTGCCATTATCTAATACACTGTTACCGTAACCAAAAGCAGAAAGTACCTTGAGAGGCACACCAATCTGGGGAGCAGCAAGACCGACGCCAGGTGCCTTTCGCATCGCCATAATCATGCTATCAATAATCTTCTCGATTTTTTCTGACCCAATCTCCTCTGTAGTTACTTCCCGAGCAGGCTCGTGAAGTACAGGGTCGCCAGCCTTCACGATATCGGGATAAAACTCCTTCTTCGGACCAAAACCAGAGAACCACCCAGAAGCAGAAATCCGGCTAGATGAACGGGAGAAGTGCCGGAGACTGCGGTCCCGGAACCGTGGAATGGGCAAGAAGGGGCTGCGACAGGTAGGAAGGAATGAGGGGGGAATGACGGCATTGCGTCTAATAGTAGGTACAGTTTCGGCTGTAGGAGCGGGGAAAAGGCGGGTCGAGAGGCGAGGGATGACCTCCATTGCTGACTTGCCAACCTGTGTAGAGGCTCAGTCGAACATGCTAGCAGTTGCAATCTTCTGTGTCATGCGGGCTGCGGCTGTTGTCGAACCGGATCGAAGGTCTTTTGGTAGTTTTTCATGCCACAACTAAAGCCGATCCACATTTTGATTGAGAGGTTTTTTTGTTTTGGTCCATATGAATTGTGTATAAGGAACGGTATTATTTGTCATAATATATTTTTATGATAAATTTTATTTAATTATTAGGAGGAGAGGTCTAATAATCATAAAATATGAAGTCGAGTATTTATTTGTTACTATAAGTTTTCTTTACTTTTCTTTGAATATTTCAAATGAGAATTGAACCAGCGACCAATGATTAATAAACCGACCAAACTTATCAGTTGAGTCAACTAACAAGTGGTATGAATGGTTTAAATATTCAAACAACAGAAAATAAATAAAAACCAACTTAGATATTGAATATTGTAAAAGTTTGTGTAGGTAATCACAAATTTATTTTTGGAGTCAAAGGTAAACAATTGAAATCTTGATAAACATTAAAGAAAAAATTAATGAAAAACTTTGTGAACGTTAAGTTGCAAGCATCAAATTTTTGTAAAAAAATACCATCATCTACTTACAACATCATATAAAGATGCCACCATGAAAACTCAAGATCATTCTTTTCTAAGTGATATGTGGAGCATCATACCTATGCATTGATATGAGATGCATCTTTTTATTTTAGCTAAATAAATCTAGAACCAACAATTTGAGACAAAAAAGTATGGTAATATAAAGATTAAAAATAATTTATCTAAAATGTCTCATCCCAAAACATATATGCACAAAATAAAGAACTTTGAGGACACATCTTTACACTTTTTAGACTAGTTAGAAATCATCTTTTGTGTGTGTGAACCTACATATTTTAAGCAGTAAGATATTTTGTCTATGTATGTGCACTTGTGTGTGTGTGAATATATCTTTATCCCTATAACTACAAGAGGTGTCTAATTTACTCATCATATAGCTAGCCTATGTGCTTAAAATCTTTTACTTTTTTCTTTAATAACAATTATTATGAGGGTCATGAGGGAGAGGTCCAATCATATCAAAACAAACGTGATTGAGTGTCTCTAGATGTCGATATAAACCCCCTTCTCTTTTTCTCGGGTGCTCCATCTAGAAGTTGAACCAATGACCTGAGGCTGACAATCTAACTAGTCTTTCATTTTTCAACTAGTGTTGATCCAACATATCTCTTGTATGGATAAGAAAACTTAAGGAAAAGAGGAATATCTAGCTTACATTCAACTAGCAATGTGTGTGGTTGTTTTACGAACAGAGGATGGAGATGTTATGTACGTGTCATCTTTGAGGTATGGTGCTTATTAGTTTAGTCTATGTGTGTATTCTAGTAGCTTAGTTATGTACTTATCGGTCTAGTCAGTAAGTGTGTTTCAGGAACCTTCTATGTGTTGATTAGTCCAATATGTCGGCGTCCTTATATGATTGAGGTAGTTAACTCGTTACTAATTGAGATCCTCTTTGTAAGTGGGTTTTGTATGAATTATGATGTATGACAGTGTAATAATAATTATGAACTGACTAAAATATTAATTTTGGATACAGAGTGAGTACTAGAAACCTATCTAAATGTTCATTGTTGCAATATGTATCTTTGTTCTAGAAGCATATCTGTCAGTTAAAAGGATCTAGTTTATATGTGCTCTTATAGATTAGAGGGAGTCAACTCGTTGTTCATCTAGCTGCTCTTTCATAGCGGGTTTATATAGAATGTCGTGTGATAGTGTAGTAGTGTAGTACTAGTTACAAGCTTGATGTAAAAATTAGAATTAGTGGAGGTTCATTTATTTGTCTAGCTACTACTCTAGTTAGACGTCGATGTTAATTTTCGTACTAGTCATCTATTTATAATTTTGTTGACTACATGTTACTCTAATTAGATGTGTGTGTGGTATTTTATTTTTCACCAAACTATTTATTTTTTCTTCTGTATTTTAAAAAAGAACATGTGTCAGTGTCTAAGCAGCTTCATTTTGTTAACTTTTTTATAAAGTAGTTACAATTGTTGTCCAAGTTTGTTTTTATTGATTTGAATATTCTTTGAAGAAAAACTGGTGACTACAGTTGTTGGCAGGCTCTATTTGATTCGCTTACTTTGTGTGGTATGTAACTAATTTAACAACCGTTCTAATAGCTTCACTATATTATTTTTCTACGAAAATAGTCGTAGTTGTTATTCATGCTTTCTTTAGCTAATTTGTTTAATTTTTTTTTCTACAAAAGAAGTGTCCAAGACTGGAGGGAGTGCTATTTGACATCTTGCTTCAATTAGTATGCATTTTTAGTGTAGTAGTTATTATTATTAAATTATTTTGCTTCCGCTAATTTTCTTTTAAATTTTTATTTATTTTTTGATAAAATCGGTGAGACATGATGGTGATGGGTGTTATTAAAACATCTTGTTTCATCTGATATGAATTTTTCTTTCAATGTTTGTTCAAACAGCTTTAGTCCACTTATTTATTATACAAGTTATGATAATTGTTACTCCTACAATCCTTAAGATAATTTTTAATCACTTTATTATAGAAGTGATGACATATGTTGGTGTAAGTGCTATATGAACAACATCACTTGGTATGTAATTCCTTTTTCTAAAGTAGTTACATACTTGACTATAGGTATAACAATCGATAAATTATTGGCATGCACTATCTTTATTCACTTGCTATGCAATTCTTTTACCTGAGTGGTACCAATTTAACCATAGAGACATAAAATTTCTATGAATTATAATATAAGAATGTCATCAGTTATAGTTCAAGGAACCTCTACCAGATAGTGTCATGTTAGGCCCACCCCCACCAGAGTAATTCAAAGACTAGTCATATGGTGACAAATCAACATGTGTCGAATAGTTAAACTAATATTCAAAGCAACTTATTTTTGAACTTTTTTCTACAAAAATGGTGAAAACTGCTATTTGAGCAGTTGAATTCTTAGAATTTTATTTCCTTCCACAAAAAGTGATGAAAAAATTTGTTGTTGTGTAATTATAATTTACTTCAACCGGTACATAATTGATTTTAATTATATTAAACTATTTCTTTTGGGTTAAGTCAGGAGGCTATCTTATTCATCCCCCTCCTCTTGTAAGAAAACTATGGGTTACATTACAAGTTGTTTCTCTAAAAGTTCATGTCTCTGTATGACTAGTTCTATTGCTACTCTTGCTACTAGTCTACTACTAGTCTTGTCAAGTTCCACCAACCTAAGAAGTTTAACATGTGGATGGTGATACATTTGTGTATTAGCCTGGTTTTTAGGTGCAGTTTAGCTAATCCATCTGTGATGGAGTTTGAGGCTTGTCTAACATGGTCGAGGTCAACAATCCAACTCCTATTGAGCAAAGCTCCAATTCTCTCCTTTCATGGGGCCAATGTAGGATATTTCCCTAGAGGTCTCCAATCACATCAAGGGCCTTGCTGCTATCAGATTCAAGCACCGCTTGTCTCCATCCCATGTCCCAAGCATGTCTCAATGCCATGAGTATTGCGGCCAGCTTCGCCTCCACTACATATTGGACCTCCATCTTCCTCCCTCCTGTAGAGTACCATTTACATGCATGGTCTCTTATAACCCACGTGAGAGCACCCTATTTCCTTTGAACTGCAGCGTCAGGATTTACCTTTACCCAACCTTCCTGTGGTGCCCTCCACTTATTCTCGTTGGGCAGGTTTGGGTAGGACATGATGAAGTCTAAGTTTGTTTGGTCTTCGTTGATTCACCTTGAATGGTCGTCACCAGTCGTTCAATGGTGTTGCATTTCTCATTGAAGATAGCTTCATTTCTATTCTTCTGAACTTTCCAATAGGCTGTAAGGAATAGATTCGCACTCTCTTTCATGTTCCTTGAAAACCATCCTTCCCATACGACAGAAAAGAACCAATATGGCTTAACCAACTTGTGAATAGCGGTCCAGACTTCCTTTGTTTTCTTGTAGTCCCAAATTGTGTGTAGGGTAGATTCCTCCTCCCTCTCACATCTCAGGCATATTTTATTATTTGTCATCCTCCTCTTATACCTCATCATGTTAGTGAAAATTGCTTCATGGGCAAGGAGCCAACTAAAGGTTTTAATTCGCGTTGGTAGATCGACACTCCAAATCTCCTTCCATGGTCCTGTCTTCACTCAACATTTACCTTCCATCACCAGTCCGTAGGTAGAACTGGTGGTGAATCTACCTTCCTCCTTTAAGGATCATCTCCATTTATCTTCTCCCACATCCTGCATAGGCGGAAGTATGCTCATGGTTCTTTCTACAACACTAATAGGGGATAGTAGTGGAGGAATTCTATATCCCAGTCCCAGACTCCTTGACCACACAGCCCACGGTCAGGTCCATCAGCTCCACTGGTACATGCTCTATGATCACGTCAATTAACTTGTTCCCCTTAGGCTCCCACCTATCGGTCCACATCCAGTTGTTCCTGCCTCTGACTACCACCCTTTTGTTGTGTTGTTGGATATGTTCATTTAGTTTGCTCACATCCCTTCGAAGAGGGGTGGCTCTCCCTCCCTTGGTGAGATGGAAGTTCTGATACCTGGCGACCAACCCCTTATACCGTGGGGCATGTCTGTTGTGATGTAACTCCCAGTTGTTCTTCATCAACAAAGCTCCATTCTATTCACCCATAAACCTGATCCCCAATCTACCTTCATCCACATGTGCCACTACTTGCTCCCAGATGACCAAAGAAGTGGAGTGTGTGGTGTGGCTTCCCCCCACCAGATGAACCTCCAAATTACATTGTCCAGTCTTGCACATAGACTAGCAGGTAGAACCACAGTTTGCATTATGTAGGTGGGGATGGTTGTCAGGACCGATTTCACCAGGCTGATCCTCCCTACAAGATAAAGAGTATGTGTCTCCCAACCACATACAGTGTCCTCAATTCTCTTTAGCAGGTCCTTGTATGTCTCTTTCTTCACTCTGTTGTGTAGTAAAGGGACTCCAAGATACTTTCCCAAATTATCAGTGGTTTTGAAACTCGTTATCCTCCTAATGGCAACTCTTATGTTAGCATGGACCAATTTTGTGAAGAATATTTTAGTTTTCTCACCAGACATACATTGTCCAAAGGCTTTAGCAAATATGTTAAAGCATTCCCAAATCACCTTTGCTTGATCATTGGTTGCCTTGGCAAAGGGGATCACATCATCAACAAAGCAAATGTGTGACACTTCCAGACTTTGTCTTGCCACTTTGATAGGTTTCCAAATATTAGCATCAACTTTCTGCTGAACGAGTTGTGTAAGTCTCTTTATACACATCATGAACAGGTACAGAGATGGCAGATCTTATTGCCTCAGGCCTCTATTGTTTTTAAACATTGGTAACTTCTCTCCATTCTAGTTTAGGCTTGCCATGCCTCCCTCGATAGAGTTCATAAAAATACCGCACTATATCAAATTTTGGTCTTTTTAACCATGTAATATATGACCTAATTACTGTATGGTAAATCTCTAGCTCAAAATAGTCAATATTTTGAGGTAATAGTATGTGTGGATAAGGATTTAGAGAAATGGGGGATGAAACCCTTACATGGATCAATTTTGATAGACTTAATAAGTGGTTTCGAGATCTAAAAAGATAGAAAACAAAATTTAATAAGTTTACCATGTTTTGGGAACTTTTAGTGAGCTTGATTTTCTTCTTAGGAAGTCCAACCAACCAAAATGTTTCCCAACCAAAAAATGCCTAATAGTGGCACAAGTTTTATTGGAATTTATTGGAACTTATATTATATACTCACATCTTATTTTCTAGCCCCTAAATAATCTACTACAAGGGTTAATGAAGCAAAATAGTATTGGCAACTTTATAAATATTTATAGTGCCAATATATAACTTCCAATTCTAGTATTATATATCTCATGACATAATTCAGTCCATCCATCATATTTTACATATTTACCTATCTCCAAAGAACATACATCTATTGAGCTTGTCATATCCATATAATATCACATGCATGTCATAGTAATGACTTTAGAATGGGTTTTCTTTTACTTGTCGTATTCTACCTGAGTCCAAAGAGGCATGGTTTGTATTGTCACATAAGTTTCCCCTTTAAAAAGATGAAATTTTTTCCACACACCATTTACTTACACAATTCAATGGTTTGACTCGAGAAGTTAGTCCACTACTAGTCCTAATAAAAAAAATTCCTCACAAATGTGCACTTCACCAACCCCTAACTCTACTTCTCCCTTTTCACTATTGAAAATGTGCCATATTTTACGCTATTATAGGTCATACCATCCTTATAAGTAACTTTTGGAGTTGTAATGCCTTCACCATCCATCCACTAGACTATGAAAGAAAATAACATAAGGATTCCAATAGGTGACTAATGTTTATAGCGTTGGTTATATGCCTCGAGATCCATCATCTAATGATTGTAATAGGGATATTGTAACACCCTAGCCCACTGTACAAAGCTCTAGTAGAGTTATAGGCATGACAACTGACCCCACAGACCACCACTAGCCTTAACCGCGCGCTTTGTCCTCACTCATGTGCAAGCCTGGTAACTTCTCGACTAATCACCATCCTAGTATTGCTCTGGGTCGAGCATTCTTAACCATAGAATTCATTAGAGACGGGCTCCCTGAAAAGGAAGTGTTCCTTGGTGATATAGGTAATCCAATCATTCCTTTTAAGATCATTTTATTTGAGGCATCAAATATTAGGACATTACAATCTCACCCACTTACACTCTTGACGTCCTCATCAAGGCTCAACTATATGGCCTTATAATATTTCCCCATTTTGGTCACCCATCCTAGTACTACTCTAGACTGAGCATGCTTAACTTTGGAGTTCTTAGTGATAGGCTCCCTAAAAAGGAAATGCACCTTGGTGATATGGATAGTCGAATCATTCTTTTTAAGATCATTTTATCTGAGGCATCAAATCTTGGGATGTTATAATCTCCTCCACTTAAACTCTTGACGTCTTCGTCAAGGCTCGACTATATAGCCTCACAATATTTCTCCATTTCAGTACAAACTCAGAATGGCCCATGGACACCCAGCTTCCGATCACACAATACCAGTGCAAGGGTTGCTACATCACCATGGGGATAATAGATCCCTAACAATTAATGACACTCACCCAATTATGTAAGGAAAATACATGGGGATAAGATTAATAAAAAAGGAAATATCAGGGTCAATAAAATCTTATTTTTAGAAAAGGAGTCCTACCTTTTTGAGATCAACATACCACCTGTTAGATCCAGTGGGTGACAAAGAAGGGGAGGAGTACCAATCAGATTCCTATGAAGGTTGCTACATCAGAAAGCACCCAATCAAATGGTCACAAGTGCAACTCTAAAGGGGGTGATGACCTATGACTCTCCTACCAAAGATTAGGCAAACCGGGATAGAGATACCCCAGACAAGATAGCAGGATGGAGGTTGTCATCCCATGCAACCAAACTATTGGTGGTAGTGGCAATGTGCTAGCACACTGCTGTCAGCTGCATACCCAAAGGTCGACTGTGGCAGCAGGCCACACGTGCCGCTAGGACTGGTCGGCAGTGGTGAAAAGGTTGGTCAGGTACAGGGACAGGTGGGCGCACGGGTAGGGTGAGTGAGGGGAAGAGAAGAAGTAGAGAACAAGAAGAAAGAAGAAGAGGAAAAAAGGCTCCTTTTTGGAAACTAAAGATCCGCTCTTGATACCATGTGAAGAGAAATTCTTGTTATAAGAATTAGGATTATAGAGAGTCATATGTATAGACTTGTATCAAGGTATGATGTATCATAGACACAACATAACATAAGATATATTGATGCTAATGGGCCCAAGGAGAGGAAGCCCAATCATTTAATACAAGGAAAAATAAATAATAGAAATACCACCAACAAGACCCAACTACCAGAGTAACTGATGAGGCAGAAATATAGGGTTAGAATATAAGATGTTTAATATCTCTCATATGTTGGGTGTCCCCCAGAGTCAACAATCAAGAAGAACATGATGCTAGAATGGAGGTCTTGAAATTACCTTGGTTGGAGGCCAAATGAACCAAAGACGTCCTAGTAGGTTGGATGGCCATGGAATCCTCAAATGTTGCCTATTGAATGGATTACATAAGTTGCTCATATTCGACTGATGAGATGATGACAAAGAGCTTGTCTATTCCTTGGAAAACATGAGCAGTCCTAATGCCATGACAACGCATGTAGGGATGGACGTGCTTCTAGTATCACTTCTCCTCTAGATGTCCCAACTTATTTTTAGAAAGTGGATCATGTTGGATCTAAGGCTCTAGAAGGGGGGGTTGAATAGAGCTTCAAAACTTGCAAAAGAATATTTATACCTTCAAATTATATCAAATGAAGCCAAATGCTAAGAGTGAATTTGAAGTCATATCTAAACAGCAAAGCAAGGATGAGAGAGATTGAAACAAACACTTGGACAAGGTGTTTAGAGTGGTTCCAATCTCTAAACTAGGAGACCGTCAGTCCACTACCTAGAGAGGCCAACCTCTAGGACTTTGCAACCCATATATACTTATATTCCATTATAAGACATACAAGATGGCCACCTTACACCTAAGGGTTGACCTATCCAAGAGCTACCCTTCTACCTCACAACAAGTCTTACCCACTCTTGTAAGCAGCTCGATTCCTTCTCCTAGGACATCTCCTCCTTGCAACAAGTCTTCAGTCTTGAGGATTTACCCACCAAGCTCCTTGGATCTTCTGCCTTGTCCTTCTCCTTCACTTGGTGAAGATCTTCACACCTTCTTCAGTCTTGAAGAAGAAGAACTCCTCCTTCACTCAAAGAAAATCAATTCAGCCTTTGCTCATGGAGAAAGGGGATTGGGAAGTAGAGAGATGGAGAACTTTACAAGTTAACAATGAGGGAGATCTCTTTCAACGTTCCTATCTCATTCATAATCACAAAATTCTTTGTAAATGAGAGAGAGGAAGGGGCTCAAAGGGGTTTAGCACACACAACTATAGCAAAGACCAAGGATAGCATGAATGAGCAACCTTATAATGAACTCCAAGAGGTCCTGTTTATAAATGGGGATGTTCCTTTGAGTGTGGTATCACTTAAGAATGAAAACTAACCATTTTACAACTTACAACGGATATTTTTTTATTCTAACAACTTTCCAACGGTTATTCAGTCGAGTTTCAATAAAGGTAACTCGACCGATCTACTATCCGACAAAGCTAATTTTCAAATGATCGGTCGAGTTTGTCTTGGAGTAACTCGATCGATTCAATAAAATCAACTTTGGACAAAAAGTTGGTTGGTCGAGTTTTGTGAGTGGAAAACTCGATCGATCCAAACATTTCCAAAAATCCATCGTGGATCTGTTGAGATTCAAACTCGAACTATTAAGTTGTTGTGATGAATTTTCCAAAATGATTTTAAGTGATCAAATGATGGAATTAAGTGTCCATAATTATGGAATTAAGTGTCCCTAATTTTTTCTCATCTTAGTTACAAGTCATATCATCAATATAAATGATTACAAAAATATTATAATGTGGTTTGGAGTGTTTTCCACAAAAGTGCATTTGCATTGCTTTTGACTTGAACTTGGACAAGCTAGGGCTTGGTGAATGTGATCCTTTTCATGTACCTAATGCCTGAAATCAATTTTAAACAAACATATTAGATACATATGAATGGAATGGTTAAGTCATTATCAAAATATGAACAATGTATAACTCTCAAGTCAACATTCTCCCCCTTTTAACAATGGCAAACCATTCCTCAACATATTGAAAAGGATATGTGAAGTTATACCTTAGCCTTGTGAATTGCAAGGGGATTTAAGATTTTAACAATGTGAATTGCCCCCCCCCCCTGAATCTATGCTCACTCTTACTTGCATAGTTAGTATTTCTACGCAAAGCTATATGACATGTATACTACATGGTCCTTTAGCAAGTCACATGATGAAACATATACTTAGAGAAGAAAAAGATCATATAGGAAGTAAAAACAATATGGTTGAGCTTCAAAAACATCTTAAACTTCTCTCCCCCTTTTGGCATTATCAAAAAGTAAGGGGGTAGAGGAGCATAAAAAATAGGTTGTCTCCAAGCACAACCAAAAACATGTAACCACACGTAGCACAAACCAAAATAGAGATGAGGACAAAGAGAAGCAAGCAACCTGTGTCATAATCAAAATATATCAAAATATGGAAAGCATAACAATAACTCATATGATAGAGCACACACAAAGTTATGATACATGGGATTAAGATTACAACACATAAGCATGTTCTCAAAACAAGTACATATCAAAGATGAAAACAACATGATGAAATAAATAGTACAACTCAGATAATGTGCCCCTATGTCTTTAGTACAAATTAGTCTAGAAAGATATATATGATCAACATCTAAGAGCTAACTACTAAAACATCTAAGATATCTATGTCCAATGGGTCATCACAACAACATCATCCTCAGGCTCGTAGTCCTCATCATTGTCTGAAGGTGCACCAGTGACAACAACATCACCATCATTGCCAGAGGCATCAACAAAGCCATTATATGAACCATCATATGGGCCATCATCCTCAGTGGCCTCCTCATTATCAGCAACATCTTCCACATCAACCTGTTCGGACATCTCCTCATCGATAGAAGGACCAAAACCACGATCGGGCCACAGTACATTTTGCTCAGCCCAAGACATGCCAAGGTCATGCAACTCCTGGGTCTGAGTAAAAGAGGTAGCAAAAGTGCCAAGGCTGGAAAGTAGGGTAGCAATGGGGCCAACATGTAGAGGAAGCACTCTAGGGGTAGATGCACCAACAATAGAGTGTGTAGCAGCAGAAGCAACAAGTGGAGGGATCGAGTAGAAGTGACTATATGCATAGGAAGCATAGTCACCAATTGGATAGGGTTGTATGCAGGGTAAGGATGGGCACATGATAGATTTATGGTCGACATGATCTGGCAAAGATCTTGATGCAGGTGCTCCTGAACTTATAGGTCGTATGCCTGCTGATGTACCATGTAACCCATGAGGGATTCATCAGATACATGAAATGAGGCACAAGAAGGTCAAGAAACAAGATGGTGGTGGAGGTAGAGGTTCTTGGGTGGAGGTAGAGGCTCCAAGTGTGGTGGAAGAGGATGTAGGCAAAAAGGTTTTATTAATTGTGGTCTCGTTGATGCAGACTCCTTTTCTAGATAGTTTGTAATGAACATCATGAAAAAGAGACTTCTCAATCACAAAGGTGAAGAGACTACATATCAGGGTTGGGTAGGGTGGGTGGGTACCTTGAGTATTCTTCTCAGAGTCAAAGTAGGTCATGTGGTGGAGAATGTATCTAGACCACTTTAATCCTATGTTCTTCAAAATACGATACATAATCACTATAATATTCTCTACAATTTCAGTTTGATTCTTTTTGGGGTGAATATTGCAGTTGACTACCAGAGCGAGTATGCGATTTTTGAGATCAAAGGAAGAGGATGGTATGGTGGACTTCTTCTTATAGGGTATCTGAGGCTTCTTCAAGAACTTATGAATATCATGGAGAGTGAGACCATAGTGCTTATAGAAAGACTCGAGGTCAAGAAAGTCAAAATACTTAAGACAATCTTTCCTCCATGTGTCTATGATAGTGAAACATGTTCAAGGTATCTTCTGAGATAGTGAATTTCTTATCGGCAATCATAGATGTGATAATCACTTTAGTATTAGGAGGGGGTAGAAGAGAGTCATTGTTACATGAAAGATTGGGATAAAATCATGGACTTCCTTAGTGCTTGTAATGGAATTATGAAAGCATCGACATTCGATACCCATGGCTGCTAGTGGAAAATGGTTCCTATGAAGGATCTCCTTATACATGTTTAGAGCTTCAGTTGAAACAAAGAATGTGTCATCATAAGGAATGAGGTGTGAGTTGGAGGATGATGATGGAGCTCCAGTAGGTGTGGACCTCTTTCTTCTATTTGAGGCCATGAAGGCAAGATGGAGAATATTGAGAGACCGAACAAGAGAAAACTACCACCAAAGGTCATCTAACCACCTAGGGCAAATAAGAAAAGGTGCTAGGTAGGTCAAACAGAGGTTGGCTAGGGCTAGGAGAAGGAAGTTCAAGGCTAGGGTTGAGGGTTTAAGGGAGCTGGAGTAAGAATTGGTCAAATTTTCTCAAGTTGAGAGGGAGAATAATCGGCCGAAACCTATTTAAGATTTGGTCCGTCGTGACCATCAGTCAAGTTCTGAGAGAAAGAAACTCAACTGAATGACTTTTTCCAAAAGTCCTTGATCACAGATCGATCGAGTTGTCAACTCGACTGATAGAAAGTCTATCTAAACTTATAAATTCTAGATTCTAGCCATTTTGATGCTAATTAAATTTATTTTTCTAATCCATTTTGCATTTTAGACATATTGAGGCACATATCACTCATCATAGGGTACTATTTGGCGATAAAATAGTCGTTTGCAAAGGATACCCAAAAACAAGCAAAAAACAAAGCATAAGAACATGAAATATTAGCACTTAGCAAGTAGAGGTGATCAAGACATGAGAAAAACATATAGGATATATAGCAAATAGCTAGATGGCATATCAATAACATCCAAAGTAGTTATGATCAATTTATATCTAATAAAATTAAATTTCTCTCTAGCTATAGGTTTAGTAAAAATGTTCACCAATTGATTTTCTCTATCTACATGTGTGATATATATGTCCTTTTTGGCAATGTGATCATGAAGAAAATGATGACGAACCTCTATATGCTTGACTCTACTATGTAATACAGGATTGTAAGATAAATTGATTGCACTAGTATTATTACAATAGATAGGAGAAGCATAAAAATAAATGTTGAAGTCTTGGAGCATTTGCTTCATCCATAGAACCTGGGCACAACAACTCGCGACTATATTATGTTCAACCTCAGTAGTTGATAGAGCCATTGTGATCTGTTTCTTGAAAAACTAACACACCAAGCATGGTCCTAGGAGGAAGCAAGTGCCACTTGTGCACTTTCTATCTATAAAACAATTTGCATAATCAACATCACTATAAGCAGTAAGAATAAAGTCTCTTAACTTAGTATACCATGGTAAAAAAATGCATTTTAGCTAATTACCTTAAAATCATCTTAACAACTATAAGATGTGATTTCTTAGGACTTGATTGAAAGTGAGCACACAAGCCAACACTAAACATTATGTCAGGTCTAGAGGTAGTTAAATAAAGTAAACTTTCAAGTATACCTCTATAGAGCTTCTCATCCACTTTCTCACCTTCTTCATTACGGTCCAATTTGGTGGTGTTGGACATGGGTGTGTCTGTCAACTTCATGTTCTCCATCCTAAAGCATTTGAGTAGTTCACTTGTGTATTTGCTTTGGTTGATGAAGTTCCCATCTTTAGTTTGCTTGATTTGAAAGCTTAGGAAGAATGTAAGCTCACCCATCATGCTCATCTCAAAATCGCTCTGCATAAGAGAATTGAACTCCTTGCAAAGGTCAAGAGTAGTTCTGCCAAAAATAATATCATCAACATATATTTGAATGATAAGAAAACTGTTAGAAGTGTGTTTGAGAAATAAGGTAGAATCAACTTTTCCCATGATATAACCATTATCTAACAAAAAGTTCTTTAGTTTCTCATACCAAGCTCGAGGTGCTTATTTGAGTCCATAGAGAGTGTGAAAGACTGGATTTTCTGGCTTAATTTCGAGGACGAAATTTCTTTTAAGATGTATATGATGTGATGGAGTGAACTTTTTGAGTATTTTGAATACCTAATGAGATAGATGGATCTTTGTGCTTGAGTTATTTTGAGGAATTTAATTGATTGGTCAATTAGTGATAACTTGGCACCTCAAATGTAGAAGGAATGGTTCTGAAACCATGGTTGAAGTTTCATCTTGTTGGGATGATCGTAGAGAGAGAGATGGTGGGGTTTTGGATGATAGAATAATGTATGCAATTGAAGGGTTGATAATTACAAGCATGGTTTTTGGTTTATGACTTAGAGCCATATCTTATGAAGTCCCGCTTCCAATGAATAATGACTAGGCACCCTTTTTCTGAAGCCACCGTATCAGTAACATGAATTAGTGTTGGCCATGCGATGTCCAGATCTGATGATATAGGTATCACCATCAATCCCTATTCAGTGGGTACGTGGGTTGGTAGTTCGGCTCGTGTGAGAGATATCCACCAAGATCATTGGTCATGGGGAGCAATTCCTTAGCAAGCGATCGTGGCCCGGAGGTGGTTTCTATTTGAGGGAGTAATGGTTCCTCATCGTGGGCTGTCTGTAGACCCTTATTCATAGTTGTGAGTGTTGGTGAGGATGAGGATGGGAGCATGTGGGAAGGTGTCGAGACACATACCCGACATTGAGATGCAAACACGGAAGCTAGGGAATGATGGAGAAGCGGCTGACTCCTCACCCGAATAGACCCAGTCTTGCAGCGGTGTTGCGTTGCAGGATCGCTCGACCTGGAGAGCCTCCTCGTGGAGGCGGCCGTTTTCTAATAGAATAACTTCATGTGTCGCTGAGCGCATAAGTAGTTGATCTCGTATTAGAGATGCTTCTACCTTGCCGGAGCAGATCCCAACAGCAGTGACTCCACCACGACCCTTGCAAGCGTCGGGTGCCCTGTCCCTCACGAGAGAGAGGAGAACATGTGGCGGCAGTTTTTGTGCCTCGAGGACTTGAATCCAGGAGACAGAGCAATCGAGCAAAGAGTTGACGGCCGTAGCAAGCAGCGTGGCGGCGCTCTGTGGACATGAGAGGCAGAGTGCAGTGGACAGATCTCATCGCCGAAGCAGAGCCGACGACGATCGAGTCCCCGACGGAGGAAGGAGACTGCAACGGCAGTGCCATAGGCGGAGCAGTCGCTTTAGATGCAGTAGTCAGAGAGAGAGAGAGAGAGAGAGAGTGATAGCAAGTGCACACTCAGTGAGAAGGCAAGAAGAGGAGGACTCAAGGAGGCAACTGCAGAGGAGCTCTGCAGAGGCCAGCCCAAGCCAGCGGCGGCGCTCGTACAGGCGAGAACGCCTGGTCTTGCATGCGCAGGAGAAGAAAGAAAGATAGGAGATCGGGCGAACCGCTAGGATAATCCCAAACCCAGTTCAATCATGAACCAGCCAGACCAAGGGAGCATCATGCTCTGAGGAGCCACGTGGCGCAGTCCAATTGGCCAGAACAAGGTAAATATCCCAGATCTTAGATAAATCATAGTAATTAGCATGTTTATCAGAAAATTATAAATAAGGTACCATTTTTCTCAGAAAAATGAGTAGAACACAGTAGAATAATAATATCAGGCTTTTGATGCTTAAAACTCTATGATATCATGTAAGATGATTTATACTTGTTTCATGAGTAATAAATATCAAATGATGATATAAAATTATGGAAAAATGTCACTAGATTCATAATTACGTTTATAATGCATATGATGTCAGATATGACAATTCTTGGACACAAAATCATGTAATTTGCTTTATATGGATAATTAGGGCTAATAACCCTAATTAATGTGTAATAATTACAAATATACTCATAAAATCCTAGAAATCATAGAGTAAGCTCATATCAGTATTTGGAACCTCAAATTTATTAAATATGAGATCAGGATGATACACATAATCCATGTTATATGATGATGTTACTCTTAATGTGATATAAACCCTAATTTTGGTTAATGGTGTAACATAGGGTTAATTAATGTGCACAAAAATGATATGGAAGATAATGTTCAGATTATGTATCCTAATCTGGAATATAACATCAGTAACATAAATCTCACATAAGGATGAAGATAATACAAATAATGATGGGAATATCCTAATGAGATAAGCAAACCCTAATGAACACGATTAGGGTTAAGATGAGATGTAAGATGATGAGAATCTGATGACAGTATATGATCTTGTCTTAATCAGGGTTGACCAGACATAGATGACATGAGGATATAGTTGATGTCAGGAATATGTGGTTTAGTTTATCTCTTGATCAAGGTACGCCATTACCTCTTACTTGGCTTATTATACAATATGCTTGTGTTATATGGTAGTAAAGACTTGGCATGTGGTATTGATTGAAATGATTGTTCTGGTATGATATCGTGCATGATTTTCCATACTTATTTCTATGAACACATGAAACATAATATATCTGTTCCATTATATCTAAGCACTTCAACTCTTTGGTAGTAAAGTGCTGGAAATAAGTACTTCAACTCTTTGGTAGTAGATCACATTGTGAAATGATCCAACTCTTTGGTAGTAGATCATAAAGGCCTTAATGCATTCAACTCTCAGGTAGTAAATGCATGGATGATATATCTGTTCTGGTATGATATCGTGCATGATTTTCCATACTTATTGCTATGAACACATGAAACATAATATATCTGTTCCATTATATCTAAGCACTTCAACTCTTTGGTAGTAAAGTGCTGGAAATAAGTACTTCAACTCTTTGGTAGTAAAGTACTTGGAAGTGATCCAACTCTTTGGTAGTAGATCACATTGTGAAATGATCCAACTCTTTGGTAGTAGATCATAAAGGCCTTAATGCATTCAACTCTCAGGTAGTAAATGCATGGATGATATAATGGAAATTATGCTTAAAATATGTGTTCTCTTTTGTTAATGAACCTCTTTGTGCAAGTATACATTTTTCTTATATTCTTCTGTTACTGCCAAGTATTAGTTTTATCTTATTGCCAAGATATGATGAGAGGTATATAAAAGACACGTAGGCGTACTCAGTACAATATTCTTGAATATTGTGCTGACGTGTACCACATGCAATCTTTTGTCTAGGTTGTGGTGATGCTCTTGAAGATCCAGGATAGTGAGAGTTGTGTGGCGAGATGATGTACAGGTGGACATGTTGTCTTAAGATCCTGTAGTTTAGTGGTAGTACATGTATATGTTAAAGTTTGTTGTTCAATGTGTAATATCAAATGTTGTAACAATTCATGTTGTAATTATATGTTGAATGGTGAACATGTGTGTATGGTTTTATTATTGTTCATCTACATGTGCTACTGTGTTTCCTTCTGACTTCCTCTGATTTTCTCTTTCTTAGCCTAGTATGGGGTGTTTAAATTGGGATTCTCACTGAGGTGAGGGTTTCAATTTGGACGTCACACATCAGATTAAGTTTAGAAAATCTGGGGACGTCACATGCGGTATCAGAGCATGAACAATAGCAAAGCCTGACATTTGCTCATTATGCAACTCAAAAATAAAGAACCTTGAACTTAATAATCTTTAGGGTTAGATTAGTCGTCTTTTAGAGACTAGATCTGACCTAGCCTCTAGGTTAGCACCTAGATGTCCGAGAAGTAGGTCTAGACTGGTGCTTGTTTTGTAGCAAGTCCTTAGATGTCGTTCTTTCCTTGTAGTGCAGTGGTATGGGACGTTGCACTATCTGGAAATGGCGTGC
This sequence comes from Alisma plantago-aquatica, assembly GCA_963693085.1. Lineage (NCBI taxonomy): Eukaryota > Viridiplantae > Streptophyta > Magnoliopsida > Alismatales > Alismataceae > Alisma > Alisma plantago-aquatica. The sequence goes on along the minus strand of OY856409.1, from coordinate 1,379,814,816 downwards.
ATCAAGGGAAGAGAAATCCTAGGCATATGGCGCTCGTTGTCTAGGGTAGCTACACTAGTCTACACCATGTTCTCACCCTTTTCACTAGTTTTCATGACACTGTACTCTCTACTATGTGTGGGACACTCGTTTTCTGGATTTGGTTTTTGATTCCAACCGGATCGAACCTCAATAGTTTTCTCTGACGCTTGTTTTATCGGAGAAAAACTATATAATATTTTATTATGTATATGTATTACAAAAATGTGTCCCCACACATGTACGAGTAGGAGGTGGTCATGCAACCTAAGTGAAAGTGAATGACATCAGTATAGAAGAGAGTAGTTCTAGATTAGATATCTAGAGCCTTTTTGATATATATGTGATAGACGGAATATATGATATAAGTTTTGATGATATGATGTAAGTCTTATATAGATAATATAAGATAGTTATGATGATTTATGATTGTCTTTGAGGACTTCATTTCAGTTTTGAGGATTTGAGATAAGTTTTGATGATGCAGGTATGCATTCTTTTATGAGATAAGATATGCTAAGTTAAGACAAGGTTGTGAGTCAGCATGAGCTTCAAGCTCTTTTACAAAGGAGGATCTCTAGTGTTAGGACCAGTTTTGGGGTTAGCTCAAGAGAGAGCGAGACCCACAGGGAGAAGGTCAGAGAACCTAGACTCCATGATATGAGAAATACGAGAAATATGTGATATGATATGTCCTAAACTAGACTACTCCTGAGTGATTGAGTTGAGTTGCTTTATGTATGATTCCTATAGTTATCTTGAACCCTAGATGTCCTTGAGAGGACCAAACCCTAAAGTCAGAGAGAGGTTGGTTATTTGTGCATATGTGAACATGAATATGAGAACCTACCATCTGGGTGAGGGAGAGAGCCCAAGACCCTGGAGGAGGTAGCTATGCTAGTTTCTGTGAAGCCTCATGCTCGGGTTGGTGGTTCCTTGTAGGACTCTAGTGGCGTATATAAGAGAGTTTTGGGTAAGATGTTTCACGGTTAGAGACCTATGAATCGTATGTTGTAGCATGTTTTGGTTTGTGCTTATGTGGCTAGAGCTATTGAAGCTATTAGCTAGTGCCAATGAGGTATACCCGAGAACCCTAAACGGAGAGGGAAGATATGATTTGTGCATATGAGATACTCATAGAGTTGAGTTAGCTCAGAGAGACTGAGCATGGCACTACCCTCGTGGTATGGGTTAGAGGAACCTCTTTTGGCCTAAGTAAAGTTTTGATATATGAGCCACTTGTATAAATTTGCATAGCACAACCATGATATATATATGTAAGGATGTGATCTAATCTTGAGATATGATATATAGACATGATATGATGAAATATCTAGAGATGATTTAGTGACATCAAAGTAGAAATAGTTAACCATATACATGAATAATGATGCTAATGTGATATTGTTGGTTAATCTTGTGATGAAATCACTAGTGAATGTTGCATTTTATTATGAGCAATGAAATAAAATCATATGAATGAAACATGTTACATGAGGTGTTAATCTTAGTGCTTAATAAAGATGAAAGATATAGTTTGACAGTTAGTACAACATAATAATTATGACACCTTGATATAATGGGTTAACTTTGGTTAACTCCTTTAGAACATGATAATATGATGTGGGAATCCTAAATGCATGGGTAAAGATAAAGATGCAATCCTAATATACAAGATATGTCGTGACTGAACATGAGTTTCCAAACCCTTTTGAAGTGATGTTTACCCTAGATGTTGTGAAACATCCTAGTAGCTTGGATATAGTTCTGTAGCTTTGTCTATGTGGATATGTTGTACATAGAATAGTGCTTACATGTGGATGAAGGCAAGATAAGGTTTTCCCTGGAAGTATGAGTATGGTGTACTTTCGAGGACGAAAGTTCTTTTAAGATGTATATGATGTGAAAGACTGGATTTTCTGGCTTAATTTCGAGGACAAAATTTCTTTTAAGATGTATATGATGTGATGGAGTGAACTTTTTGAGTATTTTGAATACCTAATGAGATAGATGGATCTTTGTGCTTGAGTTATTTTGAGAAATTTAATTTATTATTCAATTAGTGATAACTTGGCACCTCAAATGTAGAAGGAATGGTTCTGAAACCATGGTTGAAGTTTCATCTTGTTGGGATGATCGTAGAGAGAGAGATGGTGGGGTTTTGGATGATAAAATAATGTATGCAATTGAAGGGTTGATAATTACAAGCATGGTTTTTGGTTTATGACTTAGAGCCATATCTTATGAAGTCACGCTTCCAATGAATAATGACTAGGCACCCTTTTTCTGAAGCCACCGTATCAGTAACATGAATTAGTGATGGCCATGCGATGTCCAGATCTGATGATATAGGTATCACCATCAATCCCTATTCAGTGGGTACGTGGGTAGGCAGTTCGGCTCGTGTGAGAGATATCCACCAAGATCATTGGTCATGGGGAGCAGTTCCTTAGCAAGCGATCGTGGCCTAGAGGTGGTTTCTATTTGAGGGAGTACTGGTTCCTCATCGTGGGCTGTCTGTAGACCCTTATTCATAGTTGTGAGTGTTGGTGAGGATGAGGATGGGAGCATGTGGGAAGGTGTCGAGACACATACCCAGCACTGAGATGTGAACACAGAAGCTAGGGAATGATGGAGAAGCGGCTGACTCCTCACCGGAATAGACCCAGCCTTGCAGCGGTGCTGCGTTGCAGGATCGCTCGCATGCAATGGAGCTAGCTCGACCTGGAGAGCCTCCTCGTGGAGGCAGCCGTTTTCTAATAGAATAACTTCAGGCGTCGCTGAGTGCATAAGTAGTTGATCTCGTGTTAGAGATGCTTCTACCTTGCCAGAGCATATCCCAACAGCAGCGACTCCACCACGACCCTTGCAAGCGTCGGGTGCCCTGTCTCTCACGAGAGAGAGGAGAACATGTGGCGGCAGTTTTTGTGCCTCGAGGACTTGAATCCAGGAGACAGAGCAATCGAGCAGAGAGTTGGCGGCCGTAGCAAGCAGTGTGGCGGTGCTCTGTGGACATGAGAGGCAGAGCGCAGTGGACATATCTCATCGCCAAAGCAGAGCTGATGACGATCGAGTCCCCGACCGAGGAAGGAGACCGCAGCGGCAGTGCCATAGGCGGAGCAATCGCTTTAGCGGAGGTAGTCGGAGAGAGAGAGAGAGAGAGATAGCAGGTGCATACTCAGTGAGAAGGCAAGAAGAGGAGGAATCAAAAAGGCAACCGCAGAGGAGCTCCACAGAGGCCAGCCCAAGCCAGCAGCGGCGCTCGTACAAACGAGAACGCCTGGTCTTGCGTGCGCAGGAGAAGAAAGAAAGATAGGAGAGCGGGCGAACCGCTAGGATAATCCCAAACCCGATTCAATCATGAACCAGCTAGACCAAGGGAGCATCGCGCTCTGAGGAGCCACGTGGCGCAGGCCAATTGGCCAAAACAAGGTAAATATCCCAGATCTTAGATAAATCACAGTAATTAGCATGTTTATCAGAGAATTACAAATAAGGTGCCGTTTTTCTCAGAAAAATGAGTAGAACACAGTAGAATAATAATATCAGGCTTTTGATGCTTAAAACTCTACGATATCATGTAAGATGATTTATACTTGTTTCATGAGTAATAAATATCAAATGATGATATAAAATTATGGAAAAATGTCACTAGATTCATAATTACATTTATAATGCATATGATGTCAGATATGACAATTCTTGGACACAAAATCATGAAATTTGCTTTATATGGATAATTAGGGCTAATAACCCTAATTAATGTGTAATAATTACAAATATACTCATAAAATCCTGGAAATCATAGAGTAAGCTCATATCAAAATTTGGAACTTCAATTTATTAAATATGAGATCAGGATGATACACATAATCCATGTTATACGATGATGTTACTCTTAATGTGATATAAACCCTAATTTTGGTTAATGGTGTAACATAGGGTTAATTAATGTGCACAAAAATGATATGGAAGATAATGTTTAGATTATGTATCCTAATCTGGAATATAACATCAGTAACATAAATCTCACATAAGGATGAAGATAATACAAATAATGATGGGAATATCCTAATGAGATAAGCAAACCCTAATGAACACGATTAGGGTTAAGATGAGATGTAAGATGATGAGAATCTGATGACAGTATATGATCTTGTCTTAATCAGGGTTGACCAGACATAGATGACATGAGGATATAGTTGATGTCAGGAATATGTGGTTTAGTTTATCTCTGGATCAAGGTACGCCATTACCTCTTACTTGGCTTATTATACAATATGCTTGTGTTATATGGTAGTAAAGACTTGGCATATGGTATTGATTGAAATGATTGTTCTGGCATGATATCGTGCATGATTTTACATACTTATTGCTATGAACACATGAAACATAATATATCTGTTCCATTATATCTAAGCACTTCAACTCTTTGGTAGTAAAGTGCTGGAAATAAGTACTTCAACTCTTTGGTAGTAAAGTACTTGGAAGTGATCCAACTCTTTGGTAGTAGATCACATTGTGAAATGATCCAACTCCTTGGTAGTAGATCATAAAGGCCTTAATGCATTCAACTCTCAGGTAGTAAATGCATGGATGATATAATGGAAATTATGCTTAAAATATGTGTTCTCTTTTGTTAATGAACCTCTTTGTGCAAGTATACACTTTTCTTATATTCTTCTGTTACTGCCAAGTATTAGTTTTATCTTATTGCCAAGATATGATGAGAGGTGTATAAAAGACACGTAGGCGTACTCAGTACAATATTCTTGAATATTGTGCTGACGTGTACCGCATGTAATCTTTTGTCTAGGTTGCGGTGATGCTCTTGAAGATCTAGGATAGTGAGAGTTGTGTGGCGAGATGATGTACAGGTGGACCTGTTGTCTTAAGATCATGTAGTTTTGTGGTAGTACATGTATATGTTAAAGTTTGTTGTTCAATGTGTAATATCAAATGTTGTAACAATTCATGTTGTAATTATATGTTGAATGGTGAACATGTGTGTATGGTTTTATTATTGTTCATGTACATGTGCTACCATGTTTCCTTCTGACTTCCTCTGATTTTCTCTTTCTTAGCCTAGTGTGGGGTGTTTAAATTGGGATTCTCGATGAGGTGAGGGTTTCAATTTAGACGTCACACATCAGATTAAGTTTTAGAAAATCCGGGGACGTCACAGAGAGCTTTTTGCAATAGACAGACATGATTTGGCAAACTATCATGTTCAAAGCCCAGAGGTTGAGCAACATATACTCCTCAATTGTACCATTCAAAAATGCACTTTTAACATCCATTTGATATAACAATAATTTTTGTAGCTAGCAAAAGCAAGTAACATTCTAATAGACTCAAGCTTAGCAACAAGAGCATAAGTTTCCTCAAAGTCAATACCTTCTTGTTGATTGTAGCTTTGAGCCACTAACCTTGATTTATTTCTTACCACCTTGCCGCTTTCATCTATCTTGTTGTGGTAGACTCACTTTGTGATACCCCGCCATCACATAGACAGCAAGGTACCACACGAAAACGTGCAGAAACATCATAAAGTACATATTACCGAAAACACAGGTTAATTAAAACTGTTTGTGGAAAGCAGATGAAAGAGAACTATTACGTCCAGATCCTGTAAGGAAGCATGTTATATAAACATTTACAAACCTTGATATATGTCCACAGCTTATCGGAACCAGCTGTACTGTCAGCACCAGAGTTCATCACCTGTTTATTCATATATAATGGGCCACGTAAGGCCATCAATAGGGTATATAAAAGTACAACAACTAGTCATCGTGAAACGTCGTCAAACACCTCCGAGGACCTGAGAGTACATGGATGACTCTAGGATTCTACTAAAAAACCACCAAAACAACAACATGTCCACCTCTTGCCTTCTACTTCTCTTCTTACTGCTCGGCCGCAACCTCTCAACCACCACCACGTCTAGCGCGACCACCTAAAAAGGTTGTAAACCAGCGGGATGAGACACACAGTCCCAACGAGAAACATAACTCCCCACTGAAACTATAAAACCTCAGAAGGTTTAAAGCAGATAAAGCAGATAGCTGGTAAAGACATATAATAAGAGAAGCATACTGAGCAAGACTATTATCATCAGTCTTACCAAGATATCCAGGAGGCATATGACCAAGTATTTCTTTATGGAACATGATTGACAAGATAAGTTTTATAAGAACTCATCACAAAATATAAGGATCGTACACATAACTGCAAAGTATAACTAGATCAGCTATATAAGCAAGGCCTCAATCAATGTTCCGTGTTTTTCTCTAAGCAGTATGTACTATTCGGCTGGATTACATTTTATTATGCCCTGAGGAAGTGAGCTGTCCCTGCTCAAATCTAACCTTCGACTGCGAAGCCCAAAACCAGTGCCATACAAGGTCAATGGGAGAGCCGAACTCCATGACCTCACCTCCTCGTGGTCAGTGCATGAAAACCAAAGCAGGACCGCAGTCTCATGCTTATATGGCCCAACCTTAGGGTCAGCTCCGCAAGCTACCCATATCTCTAGCTCACCTTGACACAGGTGCTAGTATACTTTTTGAGCCATGGGCCTAATCATCGTGCTCTTGAGCCATGAACACATTCATGCTCTAGCTCATTGAGTCATGGGCATGTTCACCATGCTCTTTATCATACGGAGTCTACAACCGCAGTTGTACTCCAATCCTCCCATTTTTGGCTAGGAAAACCCTGCATATTCAACAATATGTGCTCCAGGTAATCCCGCAGGATAAACCTGTTTCACCATCATCAAAATCTGACGATGATGGATCTATTGCCAGGGCAAACTACATGATATGTTCCACTGTAATTAATTAGTATATTTTAAGTGAGTTGTTGAGGCAACCAAGTTGTAAAACATAAACAGCATTGAGCTACATTAATAATGTTATTATCACATCATCCTGGGATCTCAATCCCTCATCACAGGAAGTCACTGCCTCTCAAGGCATCATCATCTTACATCATCACCTGGGATAACAATCCCTTATCTCATCACCAGAGGATAACACCTCAACTAGGTACTCAGCCTTTATTAAGTCCTCAGACATATCTCATCATACTGGGATGCATGTTATCTCATCAACAAGGATTATTATCATTTAGTGTTATTAAATCACATATACCTCATAGAGTTTACCTAGCTATGAATCCATTTAGTATACCTACATGGTTAGTATGCACATCAAGAGAGATAACTTAAAATCAGTAGACATAGCTCTTATGAATTATCATGTCATTAGGATTTGCAGATGCACATGCCATGATTATAAATATGTGTGTCATACTGTATCAATTACATCACTGCTATCAAATCATGGACATTCATTTATGCTCTTTACCATATAAACATGGGAAAGCATCTTATCATCTTAAACGGAATCATCTTTAGACATCCAACATAGCATTGGTTTGCAACTATCATCCATATATCAAAAGATGCGGTTACATGATAAAGAACTACTACCTAGGGTTTTCGGATTGGACATAACCCTCACCAAAGGTGCTCACTACCCTCACTAGAAGTGTGATGGGTAGTGCAACCTTTACTAAAGGTGATATCAAGCAGGGTAACAACCCTCACTAGAGGCCTATCGGCCAAGAACTTAGACACATATCGGCCAACCCAAAGGCAAGGTATATCAGGCAACCACTTCATGGTGTGTCATGCACATAGAGAGCAAAGGTGCTATCGTGCAACTCAGATGCAAGGACCATGTCGTGCAACCAAGACCAAGAAGTGTATCATGTAGCTGGGTCCATGGAGCATATCGTGCATCCAAGGTCAAGGTGTGATGGGCAACTATGTGTATTGGGCAAAGCTCAAACGGTTAGCTAGGGTTAGGGTTTGGGTTGTGTCAAACAACCATCACCCCCTATCGGCCAAGATTGTGGCGCCCAAAGCCAGCACCATATCGCCCATCAAGGTACACATCAACAACCGATACAAGGGCACCACAAGGAAGCCTATCACCTAACAAGAGCAAGCACAACCTATCTGCCATCACAAAGGCAAGACCAGGGTTCTCCATACAACACTGTATCGGGTAGCCCCTAACTTGTGTATCGTGCAAGACACCAAGCTCATCCCGACAAGGTCATCATCAACCACAAAATCACCATCATCAAAACCCTAAAAGATCAAGAGAATTGGCTCACCTCTCAACAACCAAGAGAGAGGGGTTTTTCTCAATCTCCATCACAAATCGGGCATCATGATGGATTATTTCCATATCAGCCAAGGTCTCAACCACTACTAGGTCAACACTCAACCAAGGCTCACCTCTTAAATCCATGGTGAGATAAGAGTGTTGCCCAAGCAACTAGAGTATAGACTCACCTCTCAACAACCAAGTGAGAGGGGGTGTTGCCTATATCACTAGAGCCGAACTCACTTCTCAAGACCAAAGGAGAGAAAGGGGTATTGCCCAAGAAACTCTGCACATAGGGTTCGTCCACCAAGATCAAAGTACATATACAACATATCCATTATAGCAACAAGATCATATATCCAACAAGATCAAAGATACAACTAAGCAAGAAGTATATTCGACAAGGTACATGGCCGATCAAGGTAGAACATAACATGCAACAAGAAAAGGAAGTACTATAGCTAAGGTTAGGAGTTATGGAACCCACCTTAAGCAATCTCCAAGCTCTTAGCACCAAGCAACACCTTCAGACACCACAAGAGGAGGAAGAAGAAGACTCCAAAGAGAAGGATCGACCACCAAGCTTAGCTCCTCCAAGGGTATCGGCCACCAAGGTTGCAAAGGAGAGGTGTCGTTCACCAAGGAAGAGGGGAAACTAAGGAACTAAAGGGATCCTTAGCAATAGAAAGGAGATACATATATAGAAGAGGGTGGAGGAGAAAACAAGGCAATGTGTCGCCCACCTAGGGACACTTGTCCATGGGCAATGCCACCTTCTCATCTCTCCATGACCACATGTCCAAGGCAATTGCCACATCTAAGCATCATGCACTAAGTGTCCACTAGAGTGGTGACACAAACGAAGCTAAGAGTCAAAGATGGTCATACGTCGATACACCTCACTTCCTTGCCCAACACAGCCCCATGGGCGACACACCCATGGCCGACACAAAGCTCTCTTGCCCGATACAGGGTCCAACAAGGAAAAGTAAGGCCCAAACAAGGCAAAACGAAGCCCAACAAAGCTCAACAAAGCCCAAGGCAACTCAATCAATGAGCCCAACCCTTCCTTTCAACTCTAGAGGAAGCAAGGAGAGAGAAAATCATCTCTCAAGGTGACAAACTTGCTCATCAACCCTAAACTTTGGTTATTTGCAAGTAGAACCTCCAACTCTCAACAAAGCTCAAGCAAACCCTAATCAACACTAGAGGTGATTAGCAAGCAACTAAGCACACGGTTAGGCAAAGCAAACAAGATAAGCCTAAAATGAAGGTTAGGATCCTTACACACTTGGTGCCAATGATCTTTCTATCACATGGTCTTTGCACGAGAGTCCACACTCTGTTCTTTTAATTGCTCTAATTCTTCCTGCATAGCTAGGATTCACTCATCATCCCCAAGAGCTTCTTTGACATTGTTTGGCTCAAGTTGTGAGATGAAGGCACTATTAGCTTGTTCTTTGTTATAGTCATCCTACGTCTTCCCTCTTTTAAAGGGGTGACCTATAATGAGCTCTTTAGGATGATTCTTTGCAAATCTGGGGGGGGGGTTGGATACTTCTTTTCTTCATCTATATCTTCTTCTTGAGTGGCCACCTCTTTTCCCTTTTGAGTGATGTTGTGTTCTTTTAAGATAGGAATTACTTCATCTGCAACATCATCATTAGCAATATCCTTGGAAACGGATGGGTTAATCTCAATAAATTTGACATTAATAGATTCTTCTACTTTATATAGATCAAAATTATACACTCTATAAGCCTTGCTAGTAGTGTTATAGCCAAGAAAGAAGCCCTTGTATTTTGGGTCAAACTTGTCAAGAGAATCTTTCATGTTCAAAACAAAACAAGGACACCCAAAAACATGAAAATACTCGATAGAAGTCATCCTTACCACGCCATAGCTCGTAGTAGATTTTCTTCAAAGAGGGATGTGTGAAAACCTGGTTTTGCACAAAACATGAAGTACTGATAGCTCCGACCCAAAACTTCTTTGGAATGTCATAATCTAGAAGCATGGTCTTAGCCATTTCCTATAGCGACATGTTCTTCCTCTCTACAATCCCATTTTGTTGAAGTGTTCGAGATGAACAGAAGTTATGTGCATATCCAAACTCTTCAAAAAACATTCAAAAATATCATTTTCAAATTCTCCCCGATGATCACTATGAATAAAAACAATGCGGCAAGAAGCTTTGTTTTCAACTCTTTTGCAAAAATTAGAGAAAACAAAAAGAGTATCACTCTTAGAAATGAGAAAGAAGTTCCAAGTATATCGAGAAAAATCATTGACAATAATAAGAGAATTCTTGGAACCACGAATCAATTGAGTTCTCATAGGTCCAAATAGATCAATATGGATAAGTTCAAGGACTCTCTTGGTACTAATGACTGCTTTGGATTTGAAGGACTTGGTTTTCTTTCCTTATGTACAATGTTGACATTCCTCATCCTTTTCAAAATCCAATTTGGAAAGTCCCTTGACCAAGTCCTTTTTGCTCAACTTCTTTAATTGATGGATATTTACCTGACCTAGCCGATGATACCAAAGAGAAATATCATTTTAATTGACTACAAGACATCTACCAACAACATGTTTAATAGAGTCAAGCACAATAACATAAAGATTACCATTTCTGATTCCCTTACATATGACATTATAATTGAGGGAATCTAGGAGCAAGCATTCAAAAGAAGTAAACAACACAAGGTAACCATTATCACATAATTGACTAATGCTTATCAAATTGTGATGTAGGCCATCCATAAGGAGAACATTCTTGATACACAAGGATTCACCTACTTCACCCTCACCTTTACTTTGTATTTCTTGTTGTCCCCAAACGTAATCGATCCTCCTTTCTTCTTTGTGAAATTGTTGAAATGGCTTATATCACTTGTCATGTTCTTTGTGCAACCACTATCAACAATCCATTTTCCTTTTTCCTGTAAGAAAGGAGAATGTTGATTCCCAACTCAAACTTTGGGATCAGGTGTTAGCTTGGGGGGCCATTTCATCTTTGGGTTGGTCCTCTTAGAATTGTATGGATAATAAGTAGAATAATGATCATCACTCTTGCAATGACAAAAAATCCTAGGATTTGTTGAGCCAGAAGACTCTCCATAGAAGAAAGGAGGATCCTTACTCTTTTTCTTACCTTTGTCCTTACTCTTTCCCTAAGGAAACCCCCCTACAAATCCCAAACCACTAGTATCATTTTGTTTGGTAGAGTGATCAAGGATTTCATTTAGGGAGTTCTTCCCTTTGAGGAATTTCTACAAAGAGGCTCTAAGTCTATGATTGTCATCAGTAAGAGAGATAATAATAGAAGACAAACTAGAAAGATCATCTCTAGCATGTAAAAGGTTGGCCTCTAAACATAGGGATTTAGTCAAATAGCAATCCTTTTCAAGAGTAATAGAAGCATCATCATTGCTAGGCAAAATAGGTCTAGAAGATAAGTCATTTACTTGAGCAAGTAACCTAGCATTTTTTAGTTTTAAGCAACTCAATCTCATAAAGGTATTTTTTGTTATCTTCCTTAAGAGTAGTGATATTCTTAAGGTAGATCCCATTCTCAACTTCAACTCCATTGTATTGGAGCTCAAGATCGAGAAATTGGCCTTGCAAAGAATCAATTCTCTCAAGATGAATCTTCTCATTTTGCTTAAGAGTATCAAGCTTAGCATACAAATTGTCAATAATTTTACCCAATCTCTTCTTTTTAGATTTACATTCAGAATAAGAAGAACGGGTAACATTAAGCATGTCAATAAGAGTTTTTTTAGCTAACTCATGCAAACTTACCTCACTTGCCTCACCAGTGTCTTCACTTATAGAGGACATGAGGGCAAGGTGGCATTCTCCATCTTCATCAGAGCTTGATCCACTAGAGGATGATCCTTCCCATACAACATGAGATACATCTTTGTTCCTCCTCTCCTTCTTGTCCTTCCTATTGTATTTACTATCTTTCTTGTAGTCTTCCTCCTTCTTGGAGCTTCTCTTGTAGTGTGACTTTCTAGCCTTAGGAAATTCACTCTTGTAGTGCCTTTTTTTACCACACTTGTAGCACCTTGGAGTGGAAAATGAAGGTGGCTTCCCTTTGTAGTGCTTTCCCTTAGAGAAGTTGGCTTCATGCTCACTAGCGCCATCATCTTCACAAGAGGAGGAGGGAGAGGTATGACAAGAAAGTTGTTATTGAAGAATGAGAGCTTCCACTTTAGCTTTGAAGGTACTATTTTTGATCTTCCTTGATTCTTTTTCTTCTTGATTTGTCTCCTCTTCTTGCTTGTCAAGTCTTGGTTCATGAGCTTGTAGATTGACAATAACCTCCTCAGTTGGAAGATCACCAAGACTTCTTACTTCTTTGTGGAGGTCACAGTCCCAACTTGCCTTGTACATCACCATAAAACATGTAACATGAACTTCACACTCATAGTTGTTGTCTGTGGCATAGGTCTCAACGTATATACTTTCACAACATCTGTCACCTTGGTCATCATGTCCAGAAGAATGTAACCAACCTTAACCATGATGGTGATATTGGATATGTCACCCAAGGAGGTGATGGGGGAAATTAAACTCATTAGATAAGTATGACCAATGATGTGCAATAATTATTTTATAGTCCTGGAGGTCAATATATCTCAACTTTCTTCTAAGACACCCATAAATTTATAGAATCAAAGTTTTCCAGTCAACTCTCCACTGGTGTCTGAAATTCAGACATGGACACATGGTGATCATTTTTAGCAACGATATGATTCCTATCATGGTAGGTAAGTAGGGGAGGTGAATCTAGACCTATGATTATACTTCTAGACAATTGAACTATCAATATCGATGAGACTGAGATTGTGGATCTTAAGCTGTCAAGATATAAACCTTATATAATATACCAATCTCAATCTTTTATCAAAGACTAGTGTCGATGCATCACTTTAGGGTTGATCCTTTAGAGAGAACCAAAGATGTATTATACCTTTTCCAAATTATCTAGTCAAATCAATTCTGAAAGATTATTATTAAATAAATATTAACAAACTAAAATAAACAAAGAAAGTAAATTTAGGGTTTAATGAATTGGGGAAAGAGTTAGGTCTAGGGTTTCACCACAATGGAAACTGCAATATCAAGGAAATAACTCCCCAAAGACATTTAGTATTGATATTCTGATAGTAGTTTATAATTTCCTCTTTAAATATGAATAAATATTTTAATATTGAAGGGTACGATAAACTTTCATGATGATCAAACTCTCAACCATCCATTAGGCATGCAAAAATGCCCAAATTTTTTTCTTCTACTTTCATATTAGAGAGATCTTCTCATTTCCTTAATCTAAACCAAACACACCCTATCAAGCTATCATTTACTTTATTGAAATAGGACACATGATGGACAAACATCCAAACCATAATTAAACATTAGGAAAATAAAATTTATTCAATAAGCAAATCAACACATGAAAAGTTATGCACAATAGAAAATATGTTCCATGAGGCTACTCTGCATGCCTAACTAGATGATCTACTCACAATTAGACAAGATTAAAGCAAAGGTTGAGTTATCTAGAGATAGAAATCATAATGGATAATAGGGTATTAAGGTTAAAGAAACCCTGCTCTCTCATTTCCTTCCATTCCACTTTGTAGAGAATCTAATATCTCTTTGGACACATTCCTTATAATTTGTCCATTTTTTCACTTGTTTCCTCCTATCAAGTACTTAATTTTGACTAAAATACCTTAAATATCCTACCCCATAGTTGTAGGAGTGTATTTATTAGGTTTGGTGGCTTGTCGTGCAAGTTTAGGGTGTTTGGAGGAAACCCTAATTCACAATTCTACTGCCCAATGACCCAATTGATTGGTTGACAAGACAATCAAGTGGCTTGTCTACATAAGGTCTTCAACTTTCTCGTAAAGTGATAGTCTACCAGTTGGAACCTAAAAGTTCTAGAATTTGACTGATTGAGGTCCCAGTCGCTTGTTTCATGGTTTCTAGATATCTAATTTTCAAGTTCTATAAAAAACAACCCACTAAAAAATAGTCAACCCAGTGAAGATCTAATGAACATATCGAGTGTATCACTTCATCTTTTTTGTGTTAAAAATAGTTGGGATGATTCTAAAACTTTATGGTAACATTCTTGGAGGTTTCAGGTACCCAAGAGAGGTGGTGAAGATCAATTCCCATTTTTTTAATCTATTTTCTCAATTTCATTATCCGTAAAACCCTAAAATCAGATGAAATTAGGGACGTAGGTATTCACAAAACCTAAATAAAATCGAAATATAGAAAATATGGATTATATAATACAATTAACTGGAGGCAATTTTGCATGTAAAGTAGGACATTTGGGCATATATCAAACTCCCTTATACTTATCATCTTGCTTGTCATCAAGAGAGACTAGATCATCATCATTATGAAATTAAGTCAAGAAGAAAACTGACTTATGGTAATTGGGATTTCATAAAGGTATTCAAGATAGAGCCCACTATAAAACCAAATCAATATTATATTTAAACACATCACCTTCCCCCTTCATAAATTCCCAGATTTACGTCAAGTCCAAAATGAAAGTAATTTAAGATAGAAATTCACAAACCAATAGTGTTCTATGAATGCACATGATTTTATAATAAAATATAGTCCATTGTAAACTTAATGAAAGATATAAAACAATTCAAAACTAATGATATTGTCAAATAAATAATTTGAGATAAGAGCCTCTCTATACGTTACTATAGACTGAACTGAAAATAAAATATATGACCTATTTTATTTCTTTCCCTCATTTTCCTTATTATTCCTATGACTAGGGGTGTGTTATCAAGCAATCAATGCCTACAACCCAACCCAATTGGATTGAAGTAGTGATTTCATGCCTAACATATTGATGCTCCAAATTCTTACTTCCTAGTGAGATACCTTGGAAAATTGATTGAAAACTTCTGATATTGTTATTTTTTTAATTATATTGATATATAAGTGTCATTTCATCACCTGGTTATCAAATAAGGTTAATATAAATATTAATGCATACATGATTAACTAAGCAATGTAGATAGTAGCAAGTGCAATTTCATGAAATCGAAGTTTGTTAGCTTCAATTGAAAATTAATTTTCAAATTAACATCAATTCTCTCCCTTCTTCAATTCTTATGAGTTCTTTTTTCCAATAAATAAAGGTAAATATAGCGACCCTTATTGAATACATTAACCTGACACCTTTGTAAATTTTTAGAGCATAAAAATCCAAGAAATAGATGAGTTTGGGTTTGTCTTAAATCAGAACCATTTCAATCAATTAGTAAAACATCAGACTTAGCACAATTCACTAAGCCTAAAATAGCTTGAATATAAGAGAAAAACCATAGTTTACGACACTAACATTGAAATGCAAGCAATATAACAATTACATAATTAAATGAAATGTCAATGAAAAAAGGAAACCTAAGATAAATTACCACCATCCACCCCCTAAAATTAAATTTCACTTTTCTTGAATATATCTATACTAAGGATGAAGGGGAAGAGATCAAATGTGGATTGGAGAGTCTAGTGGGTTTTTCAGTAGTGTATGTAGTGGAGGGGATTGCAAATCCTCTACTGGTGTGGCTGCATGACTCATGAGGTAGGCTTGTTTAGTAAGAGGGGATCTCTCCATAGTCTTCTATTATGTAATTCCTTCTTAGCATCTCCTTTGAGTAAGTGGGCATCTTGGTAATCACGTAAATGAAGGTATTATGTAAATGGATCTTCTTTAGGATGTCAATTAACTTTGTTAATCCTTTATCTAGGTGAACTTCACTAGTTTTCACGGGAAGTAATGCATATCAGATATGCATGTGGTGGAAGAGGGATTTTTTCCTTGATTCTTGTCTTGAGTCATGCCAACACAAATAGGAGAGTCCTTCTCACTATCAAGGATTAGTGTAGTCATATGTATGCCTTGTGGGTCCTTCCCTTTGCCAAGTGTCACCTTAGGAAGTTGCTTCCCACTTATTGTAATAATTGTCTTGCATTTCTCTTATTGATTGTTGTTTTGTGTCATGGAGGATTGGGATTGCATGTGTTGGATGGGTGTGGCAATTTGGCCAAATAGCATGCCATGCCTCATCAATACTTCAGCAACATTAGCATTGATCACTCTTTGTTCCACCTTGAATGCTTCATACTTCTACAAATTGCCCAAATCTCCCATTTGAAGTATGATTGTTAGTTCTCCCCTTAGGTCCTTCTGATCAAGAACAAGTTCTTCATGAAGTCCATCATGTGGTTTAGCTTGGCATTTAGAGCATCATGTTACATAGAGTCAACTTTTGCAATAGTATTCAAAAGGAAATTGAATTTCTCTCTTCTTTCTGGTTGTTAAGGTTGCTTATTATATTTGTGTCATCAACATATGTTTTTTAAGTAGACTACCACCAACCACTTCATCTAAGAGTTGTTTTATAGAATATTGCAACCTGTTGCAGAAATTTTAGAAGATGAGTTTTTGTTCCAACCCGTGATGAGGACATTTTTTCACACCTCCTTGAATTTCTTAATATATCCTATGGAAAATCATTCCCTTCTATTGAAATTTGTGATTTTCTTCCTCATATAAATGGTGAGGCTCAATAGGAAGAACTTGATGAGGAAGTCCTGACGAGCTACTCTCATATCATTCTATTGTTTTTTAGAATGTTAGTGTACCAATGACATACCCTACTTCATTGAAAAAAGTAGAATCCATGTTCCCGAAATGATGCAAACCATACATATCTAATATTTTGCATATCGTATAGGTTGATGAAGCACTAGATAAGCACATTCAGGTCTTCATTAGTCGTTCCAGCAAACTAATTTTTTGGATCACTTGGATGTGATGTGTCTTTTATTTAATAGTTTTTAGCCTCCATGACCGGCTTGGCAGCTCCCATTGTGATGTGGTTGATTGTGGGGATATCACAATCACAAAGTGCTTTCTCTCCCACTTTTTTGGACTATTCCAACTTCTTCCTATGTTAAATGTGGCATATCTTTTACTCAACATCTGGATATAGATCCAAGATTCTCTGTGTTAGAAGAAAATCTCATGCAAGAACTATCCAAAGATATAAAGTTATTATGCATAGACCACTACACGTGTGATATGAATGAGATATAAACAAAGGACCAATAGTAAAAAGAAGAAAAAAAACTATATGTGTCCTATTGTATATAACTATAGTATAGGTGTTGTCTAGTCTAGCCCAAATTAGGTTTTGGCACATTTTCGTTGCTCCCCATAAATGATGCCAAATTTTGATGACACCGAGATTGTGGATTTTAATAAATCAAAATATAAACATAAAACAATCTACACAACCTCAATTTTTCTCAAGAGAATGATGTAAATGCCACACTTTAGGGCCGATCCCGCACAAAGAAAAAAATTCATATTAAATATTTATTAGATTATTGTGGTCCATCAATTATGACAATAAATGATTAAAACTACTATGATTAAACTGAAATAAATGAAGAAACTAACTATATGACTAAAATCAATTGAAGAAAGAGTTGGGTCTTGAGTTTCATGCCATGGAACATGCAATTACAAGTAAATAACTCTCCAAAGACATTGATTTATTTTTATTGAGAATTGATTAAATTGTTGATCGGCTTAAATCACATGTCCAAAATAGAGCGGATCTAGAGTAGTCTGACTCTTGAATTTATAACCTGATAAGCATGCCCCTGCAACTATTACATGGGTCCAATATAGTAAATTGGGGTCAATCCATAGGGTCAAGGGTGGTGAGTGTTGAGAACATAGAATCTTATCTCAATTACACCAACCAAGAAGGGTAGGCTTAAAGGGTGTTCTTAATGGAACAATATTACTCCAAACACATAAAATAAGAAAGAAAAAACAACAAAACAAAGTAAACAAGCACGTGGGAACAAATATATGGATGGAAACTTAGATTGGGTTTCACCTACTAAGATATCTCACCGACATACAATATTCACACCCCTTTGTATACCTTCAGCAAGATACAAGAAATCATCAT
Organism: Alisma plantago-aquatica; assembly: GCA_963693085.1. Taxonomy (NCBI): domain Eukaryota; kingdom Viridiplantae; phylum Streptophyta; class Magnoliopsida; order Alismatales; family Alismataceae; genus Alisma; species Alisma plantago-aquatica. The sequence continues at coordinate 1,379,796,563 of OY856409.1, read as the reverse complement.
ACATGTCTATTTCCTCCTCTCTCGAGCTTAGGATATATCTGGATTATAAGATTGCCCCTCTCTTGAGATGGCAAACAAACAATCACAAAAATAACCTTATGATCACTAGATTTAGTATTTCAACATTCTCATGCATTCATGCAACTCCAAAACACTTAGATAAGGTTAATGTTACTCTTTTGAGACAATAACTATCAAACATCACAAGATGGTAGCTAATCATACAAGTGAATCATTAAGACCAAGAGAATGAACATAATCTTTGCTAAGAGCATATATATTCAAAAGGATGTAAGTATATACATGTTGGGAGAGCCTTAGTGGATACTCCCAACCTAAGATACGAGTTTAGCCACTCATGTTCTTGAGCAACATTATGGATCTACAAATAATGAAGACATGGTGCGCTGTCGGAAGATGGAAGTAGGAGAGGGAGGTGAAGCAGGATGAACGGGGTAAGATAAGAAGACGATACACTAACTACAACCATCCAGTGTCTACACCTGATGGTCACCAATTCCTCATCAGGACAGGGGCAGTAGCAGTCGGTGTTGGCTGGTTGTCTTACTACTTCGTCGGGATGCGTCAGGTAGAAGGATGGAGTGAAGACAGAGGAGGACTATTGGGACTCTTGTCTCAACTGTCCATGCACTGATGGGCAAGAGCAGGGACCGATGGTTTCCTACTTCTCTAGAGGCACTTTGTCATCCTTGGTGGGATTTAGATCTTTCGACCTTAGCATCACGCAACCCTTGTTGCATCCTCTTGGGTCTTCTATTTATAGGGCTCAATGCACATCTTTTCTTGTGCCGCAAGTCCCTGGAGTACATTCATCGGGGCACATGAGTAATAGTCTCGAATGACCATTCTCATAGAGTTACCATCGGCGGAAAGCCAGTTTGTCCATAGATGGACCATAGCCTACAGTGGAGCCTTCGGGCAACGATCAGAGTGACCATCAGTTCTACACAGAACAACCATTGGTGGCACACCTTTAGTTGACATCCAGAGCAGCCATCGGTAGCGTGTAGAAGAACCATCAGGGGATGGCCTTCAAGCATCAGTCAGAGTGACCATCGGTGGTGTGTAGAACAACCATCACTCACACGCCCGATGGTTCGATAGTTTTAGCTCCTCATGCCTTGAAGCCACCAAAGGGGGAGGCCGATGATCATCCTGATGCTTGGGTGAAGGTGTCCATCGATGTTAGTGACAGATGGTTATCTAGTTCTTGCATAGGCACATTAGTTATCTACACAAGGGGCTTAAGATTATTATGGAGACTAGGTAAAACGTGTTTTTAATGTAAAAGTAATAAAAGAGGGTATGTCTACACATGAGAGATAAGAGGTGAGATAAGTCATAAACTATCCTCAAAATTGGATATTATCAACTCTTCCAAACTTAGAGTCTAGCTCGTCCCCAGGCTAATAAGTAGAATTAATGCATCAAATCACTTCATAGGGCTATATTAGTTATTATTTTTGCGAGTGTGAACAATGTGATTGTGTCAACCATAAGTCAAAACATATGTATCAGTACAAGGCATTGGAAGTTCCTGGGCTCTTCCTCTTAGGTTGGAGTTGCGGTACTCGTATTGCCTGTTACGACCTTCTTTAGCAGAAAGATATTTCCTTCATAATGCACTGGTGATCCTTTTTCCATGTTGTACTTGCACAAGGTGCATGAAAAGTAGCTTTCACACCCATATTTTATTTTATTGGGATTCCTAGACAAAGTCTTGGATAGGTTAAGGCTGTTGTGTTTCCTGTGATTCTCAGGATTGCTCAACCATTTTTGCTGTCTTAAGGACCGTGTTTCCCAATTGGGCCCTGATGTAATGTTAGGCGGTTACATGAGGTTCTCCTTTGTAATGAAGGTGTTTCAAAGGTGGATTCTAGACTCCACCTACTGGGTACAACATATCTACATTCCTGATTGCAGCAATATGTTGGTCGGGCAAAGTCCTTCAACATCTTTTTGGGCAAAACTCTCATATTTTTTTCATCTCGGCTTTTATTCATTCTCACAGGCTTTGGGATGATGGGATTTTTGGGGAATTTTTTTGGGCTACAATGCCGCTTTTGATCTCAAAGAGGATTAATGAACTTGATGGGGTAGATTTTCCTCCATGTCATGGTTGTGCACTTTCCTATTTGTACTTTTAAACATAGTGGTTAATTAGGAGTGTATTAGACCAAGTCCTCCTTGCTTTCAAGTTTCCTCTGGGGAACAAGCATCCTTGTGTCTTCTACATTATTTTGAGGTAGGGCTTCCACTAAAACATTATCAAACTTAGAATTTTAAGTGTATTAAGTATCCCAAATTTGTCATTCTTGAAGTAATTATGCTAAAAGCTAGCCTGAAGACAAAAAGTCTAAGAGTTGGGGTTATGACACAATCTTAGAAAATTGGATTCAAAATTTCCCCTATTATACTACATGTGCATCAAAATTTCAGCAAGAATGTATACATAGACAAAAATCAAGCCAAAATTGACCACTTAGGCCGATTAAAATTTGTTAAGTGGGGCAAAATTCAAATATTTTCAGTGTAGATGCGTATCATGTTTGCCTATTCAGACCCCCCCCCCCAAAAAAAAAAACTTATCTTCCACCCTATCCACATGGTGTCAAAGGATGAGAATGATCTAGAATAGGTGACTTATAGGCCATTATGTGTGATTGACCATTATGAAGCTAAGATCTTCATAGCATACTTTAGAAATGGTGGTAGTAGTCGTCTTGATATTGTTCAATCTTCTAGGGGCAGGTGTGGATGTTACAAGTGAAGCATTGGGGTGGTAGGGGTGGTTGGGACAACTGGGGTTTTCCTTCCTTCTTCATTTTCTATAAATTCATTTCAAGCCATGAGCTTTCTCATCTCCTCTCTCCAAGGCATCTTTTCTAGTAAGGGGATTATTGGGTACATTCTCTTTGGAATATTTTCCATCTTTGCATTGTAGAAGAATCACCTATCATGAATTATCTCCATGACATGCTTCCCTCACAAAGTGTGGAAATCTTTGTTAGTGATTTGTTCCAATGGAATTCCTCTATTTATGGCTTTGATTATCTGTAGTGCAATGAAAGCACTGTCTCTAGAATTTTTCTTTTCCCGGGCAAAACTGCACTTGATGTATATTTCCTTCTAGTTTGGGTGATACCACCCATTGATGCCTGATATTAATCTTTTTTATCTGAAAAGAAATTTCTTGTATCTTCCTATGTTCTGGTTTCTCGAAAACCATTCTACCGCACAATAGTTCTCTGGCATTGAAGTTATATGTGATGACCTTCCTTTCTAAAATATTAGCTACCATTAGTAGTCGATGATTGAAAAATTTAAATGGCAGAGTGATGAACTTTAAGGCTATGCTTCTATCTAAAGCATCTTGGAGTTCTTGGATAGACGTAGTGTTGCTTCTTTCCTATGAAAAGGTGGGCATCGAGGTTAGAGGTCGCATTGAAAACTGGCCCTTCTTTGACCCTATACATGAAATCTTCTATGATTTCCCCACACAATACCTTGAATGGTGTTTTGTTTATGTTTTCCTATTTGCAACAGGCAGAACGTATATCATTCCTTGTCAGACAGTATTGGTTGTTGTTGTAGATAATGTCTTCCCCTGACTTTTCATCATCTAGGATATCAGCTAGGACATGGACGTCTCGTACTAGCATACCTACGACTGAGGTCATGTCCATGTTAGCCATTTGACATGGCAGAGAGGGTGGGACTGGTGGGCTTGAATAGTTTGTAGGGTGTGGAGCTGCAACTGGATTTGGAAAGACAAGGTTCTCCTATTTTGGGGGTGTGCTGTCAAACATATGGTGTATGTTCCCTTCGTCTGCTTCTACAACCATAATTTCTATATCTTCTTTTAAGCATGTAGAGTTCACTCCCACAGAGATAGGTTATCTAAAATAATTTCATCCATGAAACTGTCACAATCATTCAGTTGGGGTGGGGCCTTGTAGTTGAATAGAGGGTTGAGCCCATCCATTATATCATCAGTTGTTTCTGTCATCTCCACCCTTGCATCAGGTTGTATGGTCTTGACATCGTTCTCTCCCACTGCTTCTTCATGTTGTGTGGCAATTTCTAGTTCTACAGTTTGGAGGGCACTCTACTTGGGTGAAGCTTCAAGTCCTTTGTCCTTGTTTTTGTTTGTTGAGTGCCTCGACAATGCTGGGAAGGTGGCCTTATTATCATCCTCGGCTAGTATTTTCCTGCTCTTAGTAGTATCTTTTGATTCCTCCTCGTCCATGGGAAGAGTGCCTACCAATGTTGCGGCTTCGTCTAATGGCAAATGTCCGGTAGGTTGCATAAAGGACATCAACATGTCCACCCTTAGATGTACATTTGTCTCTGCCACAATGGATGGCTCGGTGGCGATTGTCCGCTGCTTTCCGATAGATGCCCCATTGCTGGTGGAAGTGGTTTCTTTCATCTTTGTTGCTTCCTTCTTTAGCTTCTAGTTTTTCTGGCACAGGTCATCATGCTCCTTTTGTAAGGTGGTGAGTTTGCTTATTACTCCCCCTGGAGCCTGCATGACATGTACTTGATTTGCAGCCAGCTACTGCATTTGGAGAGGTAGACTGAGGATTGGTCGTATGTCGACTGTTATTTTTTGTACATGTGTGGTTAGTGCAAACATATTTGCAGTTATATTAAAATTATTTAGGGTAGAGTTTGAGACAATCTCACAAATATCATCAATCTCCTTCCCTATCTCCATGAAGTTTCTCACAGGAGGTGTCCATTGAGGTTGCTTTTAGTGGTTGGCTGAGTTCACTTAATGATCTGCCTCATTTGCTCGGGCAGGTTCTCTGTGGTCTCATGTTGTGTGATTGTTGTGTTTTGGGTTTGCCTGCTTTATCTTTGGAGAATTTCTGTGCATATGTTTTACACTTGTTTCTTGAAGTGATTCATTCATGTTGTCCCCAACATTAGGTTCATCGTGGTGTGAGGTCATGCTTAATTCTTTATGCTCTTTGTGTTCTGGGACAGTTCTTTCTTCTACTGCCTTTTCATGGATAAAGGTGGCTGCCCGAGGTGCCACAGACTCTACCGTTGTCATCATATCCTAGGTCTTGAGGGTCCTTTCTTATTTTTCCTCTAGGTTTATAACTTTAGGATTTTGGGGCTTCCTCACCAACCTCTCAGGCATTCACACCACTAGCTTCTTCCTTATCTGTGGGTTCTCCATTGGGCTCTTTGGTTGCCTTATTCTAGGCTCAGATGGTTCCCTCATGTTTGCATATTTTGAGGATATGAATTGTAGAATTTCCTCCTCCTTGAATGTGAGCTTGTCGATGTCATAGTCACTGCATTCAGGGAGAGATAAGTACATATTCATTATGCATAACTTGTAGTAAACCTTTCCCTTCTGCCTTTTTAGTATGCTAGTGGCAATGAGGTACTTCACATCGACCAATATGTCTCCCCTTGATTTTAGGAACCATACGATCTTGTTTGGGTATCTGAATTGATAGGCCATGTATGTTGTTAGTCCTCCCATGCAAAAGTTGCAAGAGCCTTTAGGTCCTACCATTTCCGTCGATCTATCTATTATGATTTTCCTACATTTACTAGTTTGTTCTCCATTATACTCCATAGTATATGGAGGTCCATCCTTGTTACATTGCTTGTGTTGGTCCTGAAGAATAGGGTGTTAGAGGCTATCTTTTACACCACACACATAAATCATGAGTGCATAATGGTAGCATTCGAATGTCCATAGTTGAATTTGCTTTCCCAGATAGCCTTTCCCAGACCTTGCTTGTCACAAATCCTTGGGCATTTCTATCTCCTGGTGCCTTGTTTGCTTGTTCTAATTATTCCTCAGAGTTTTTTAATATTGCATTGAGACCCTTCTCAGACAGTATATAATCTTCTTTTATGATTCTGACGTGTAGCTTGAAATATCCACCAAATTCTTGAGATTCCTCCTCAGTCACTGGGACTCTTATTAGTGATGGCATAAACTCTAGTGTGAGTTCATCATTAGATAGTTGATAGTTGAAGCACACTTTGTATATCCCCACACTCTCCAAACTTCGTTTCAGCATACTATAAATGTCCATCTCTTTAAGGGTGTCCACGTCTCTGAATCTTGTTTCCTTGTAGTTGTTGTCTGGTAGCATCCTCTTCCAGAGTTCCATGTTCTCTTCATCTCTTGGGATGAAATCGTTGTCAAGTTTCTTCCCTATTAACCACCCTATCTACAACATTAGATTCATCTTCTATTTTAGAGGCAACATGATATGTGGTTGTCCTTGGGATCTTTGAAGGTTGTTTCTAAGGTGAGATGGGTGCCTTCCTCTTCTTTTGCTTCTGGATCTCCTAAGAGGGGATATATATATCTTGATACTTTTGTCCTTGTTTGCTCATTCGGGTCAGCTGACTCTTGTGAAATTGGCTCGGCCAACATCCTTGCTCTATTTGCTTCCAGGTGTGCCCTAATGATTTCTAGAGTAGGTTTCTCATGTAATTCGATGTAGGTAGCATGTTTATCTTTCAATTTCTCTACCCTCTCAATTTCTTTCACAGTCATGGAGGATATGGTTCTCCTAGTTTCTTCAGATTCAATGATACCTATAATTGGGTTGATATTTCCTGCCATTGTGCTTAGTAGATACTTTGGTATCTCTTACAAGGTTAGAGTATGTTAATGTATGCTAACCAGAGAAAAACTAAAATGAGAAATGATAGACTAATGGCCTCCGACTGATGGCCAGTGGTGATGACCAATGCTTAGAGGATCGAAGGTGGTGGATGACCGAAGGAGGGTCTTTGACTAGAGGTGAAAGGTGCTGGCCCAAAGGTCAGAGACCTAAAGTGGGAAGTGTGGTGATCAAAGATGATAGAAGGTCAAAGAAACATTGGAGGACTGAAGGCCAGAGCAGTCAAAGGTAGGGGCTCATAAGTGAAAACCAAACTATAGAGCATTGACGGTGACAAAGGAACGAAGGGGGAAACAAAATCATCAAAGGTCAAAATAACTAGGAGACTAGGGAAAGGGAGAAGGAAGGAAGAGGGTTGTTACCATCATCAACAAAAGGTCACGAGTTTGATCCCCTATAAGGGTTCTAGGTTCTACTATCTCCTTGACTTCGGCAGTGCAACTCTTATTCCCGAGCAGAAGGTGGCACCCGGAGGAGGTTGAAGATGAGTTTCTTCAGGGAGTACTCCTTCTTCAGTCTGGATGCTTCATCTCCAGGCTCAATTGCTAGGGTTCTGAGAGGGGTGCCCTGATGGCTTCCTCGAGTATATTTAGGAATTAGGCGACTGATAGGCTACCTTCGGTCTTCCAAGACCAGTAGTGTGGACCGAAGGTGTGAAAATCCTTCACCACCGATGATTCAACGGGACAAATGGTTTTACTGAAATGATTGCTCAGATCACTGATGATGTGACAACCGATGTCCATATACTAAAGGTCTTACTGAGTCAGACACCTGATGGTTTTTCTGACTCAGACGCTTGAAGGTTCTTATGAATTGTAGACTAAAAGCACGGCAGTGTCGTGGACCAAAGGTCCCACTGAGCCTCAGACCTAAGGTTTGACTGAGCCTCAGACTGAAGGTTTGACTGAGCCTCAGACTAGAGGTTTTTCTGAATAGTTGTCCCAATGGATTAGTAGGGTCCAACTTCAACCAATGGTTGTGAGGTCTATTGGCTAGACTAATGGTTACCTTGTTTCATGGGTGTGCCTTCATGTGTTAGCTGATTTCATATTATTGTGGCTCACAAAATCTTTAAAATAAGATTTAAAACACCAAAAATTGAAATTTACCATTTATTCAAACTAACAACTGCTATGAAATAAAATAAATCTAAATACGGAAAGGGAAACAAACAAAGTTGAAAAATCCATTGGTTGCCTCCTAGGAAGTGCTAATTTAAAGTCTTTAGCTTGAATTTCCTATTTTTCTCTTCAGGACTCTTCTGCTGGTGCTGGTTGTGGCTCCTTTAGATAATTTTTTGATCTCCTTACGAAAGCTAACCCTTATAGTATATTTTCACTATGTGCCCATTCACCTTGAAAGTACCAGTCTTTTCACTGGTAATTTCCATTAACTCAGATGGGTAAATCTTGGCTATAGTGAAGGGGCCAAACCACCTGAACCTGAGCTTCCCTGTGAATAATCTAATTCTTGAATTGAGCAACAAAACTTTGTGCCCTTCTGACCCATCCTTGTTCCTTATGTAGACATCGTGCCACACCTTTGTTCTATTCTTGTAAATATGAGAATCTTCATATGCGTGTAACCTTAGATCTTCAAGCTCTTGTAGATGTAGATACCACTTCTTTCCTTCCTTATCAAGGTCCATATTCAAAAACTTAATGGCCCAAAGGGCTCTATGCTCCAATTCTACTAGTAGCTGACATGATTTCCCATAGATGAGCCAGTAAGGGGTTGTCCCTATAAGTGTCTTATAGGAGGTTCTATAGATCCACATAGCGTCATCAAGCTTCATGGACCAGTCTTTTTAACAACCTATTTGACCATCCAATTTAACTTTCTCAGTGGTTGAGCTAAAGACTTGGCAGTGTCTTCCAGATTAATGTGGTGCATGCAGAGGGTTGGGCTTAGACCCTTGATATCCTCTACTAAATATCCTATTGCTTTCTTGTGTTTGTTTATTAACTTCTCCTCTAGATCCTCCATTAGAGTGGAGTTTATAATAACAAGATTCCTTTTCTCTTCATCCAGAGACTCATATTTCAACCCTTTAGGTGATTGCTTTAACTCATGCTTCAGTTTTGGTGTAGCTTTCTCTTTTGACATTTGTTCTAGTAAAGCATACTTCACTATTTTCACAATACCTTCCTCATCACTAAAATCTTCCTCTGGTTGATTTAGATAATCCAAAATTTCTACTATTTCTAGATCTTCCATACTGAGGTTTGGGTTGTTCAAGGATCACATGAGAGGGTCGACAGTGGCTTTGTCTTCTTGCACTTCTTCATAGTACTGGGTATAACTGTCCTTAAAGTAGACCGACTCAAATTGATAAGGTCTTCTCATAGAATCCCAGACAAGAAAGTCAGTATGGTCATTTCTGACTCTGAGAATGATGATCCCTTCTACTACATCTGTTACAACCTCACCATTCAGTAACCCCCAATTAAGGGAGACCAAGAGGTTGAAGCTGCACCCATGAATTCCGGATCAAAGGTTCGACATATAACCATAAACAATTATTAAATTCTAACAGACTATACTGAAATATGGTAATAAAATTTTTGCATACCTTTAAAAAGTTTGGAATAAACTAAACTTCTAACCACAGCTTGAACTATTCTAACTAATTCCTCCTTGTTCTTTAATTCTTGAATTCACAATGTGTCGCTTTACTATTTGTACTTTTGAAATTTGTACCTAAATCGCCGACAAACAAAACGACGGTCATCCGAAGCTGGTATGTGGAGGAAGCAGATAATGTTCAACTAGGTTAACAATATAATCACTCAATTAATCATTTAACAATCAAGATTACGTTTTAAGCCAAACTACTCAATCCATACCTTTCCACAACTCTGTGTTGTCCATGTAAGGACTTATATGGTACCTCTATAAAGGTGACTTGATGGACCTACCCTCTAGGCAGCCAAAGTCATTCATGACCTGATGGACCTACCCTCTAGGTAGCCTTATACCAGGTCAGCCATTATGACACAGAGGGGATCATGGATTGAGCTAGAAGGCATATACATTATGTGATAGTCATAGTCACTTTATAATTGCAATATGAACATCCAAACAGTTTAGTTGCATTCAATGTGATTAAACATTCGGGAATCCATCGGGAAACCTAAGCGGTTATTCATAAGTAACCACATACCTTTGCCATGTAGATCATTCAATCATACTTCAAGCATATTGTCCAAGCAAGCAAGTAAATCAAGCAATCATCATATAATCTGCATTATGTAAAATCTAAAGTGTCACTACACACATTTAATACATTATACCCTACTCGGCCCTAATCTAGGGTTTAGGTTTTGGATAAAGAATAAGGGTATTAACCCTATTTCCATCACATATTTAACATTTGGTGAATCCTAGTTACTAAAACCATCTTATCCTCTTATTAAGATCACTTAGATCGAATATGCTCATTTACAACATAGCAAATTGAGATCTTTAGCTCTAATTCCACACATTAAAGATTATCTCCCTTAGAGATCCCAAATACCTTTTCATTATTACCATGATTACATTTATTATCATCATACCCCATAGGATCAGATAATATCATAAAAGAAAGGCTTTGGACATTTTCCATGTCTTAATACCCAAAACTAGGGTCTTTAAGCATTACTCATTACTTTAATCCTTCTTTGCACTACTTTTATAATAGGGATCATATTTAGGTCTCAAACATATTTTATTTAGATTCTACGTGTGCTCCTGATCAATTTTCATATATAGCTTATTTCCATTCGAGCTACGTAGTAATTTCTATGATTTTCGCGAGAAAACCCATTTTCTGAAATATTAGTCAGAGAGGAGAATTTACCAAAAAAGGAAGGCCATTTGATCAGTGGTCCCATGATCCACCCTTTGGATCTAACGTCTCTCGTCACATGCGGCTGGATTTGCTTGGTCACGGTGATATTACACCATTGTCCCTGGGGTCTTGGTCTGAAGCTACATGCGCCTGGGGGGTAGGGAGGTCATTTCATCCTTTTTTCTCTTCTTCCTCCTTGCGACGAGTCTCTGTTCGCAAGCCGGCCGTCCAAGGCAGTCAACCTGGACGTTGACTTTGATCAACTGGTCACCCCAGCAACCGGAGAAGGTCTCGCACCTTCCGTCACACCTCGCCGAACTCAAGGGCGGTGGTGCTTTTCCCTGTGAGGGTGTAACCGGAGAGAACAGAAAGGTGATGTCTTGGTGGCTTTGTAGCTTGGGCGAGATAGAGGGAAACGAGGGGAGGATAGCAATTGATGGCGGGGAACGAAGCCTAGATGCAGGCTGATATACATGACCATCAAGGTGTCCGCACATTGGGTGCCCATGTGTTTATATACCCTCAAGGATCGAGGGTTGGGTTCCACGGCACAGGTGGTTTGGGCAAAACTTCTAGAGAGCTCTAAACCAGCCAAAACCCAGGGTAGGCAGGTTCGCCTTGGTCTCCCAAATCTAAAGGAAAGGTCCCCGAGCCTGCCTATGCACTCAATCACAAGAAAAATCCCTTAGAAATCTCTACAACCTTCCTTAGATGGCTCGACGTGGGTGATAGTGCAGATGTCGTTGGATCTTAGATCAACGGATTTCATGCCACGCGCATCAGCAGGAAAAAAATTCCAGAGAAAACAAAATCTCGACTTTTAATACTTTCCTCTATATTTTATGGATTTTTGTAAAATCCATAACTCCCAAACCTCTCGTCCAATCAACCCCAAATTTTGAGGGAAAGTTAATAATAATTTAATCTTTCATCCTGCCGAATTTGAGATCATTATCTAAAAAAAAATCCCTTCCTTTAGTTGCAAGTTATTACTCCATATATATATTTCTCACCTATTTTCTCTTTCCTTTGCTATTAAATTACTTTCTTGGATTCCTTGGACCTCGAGGAACCTTAATGGCTTAAAATCCCATATTGGGAATATTCCTTAGCCTTTTATTTATCTTTAATCCATTTTCTTATTATCTTACTTATCTCCTTATTCTTTTTAATGATTTCTCTTTATCTTTCATTCCCTTTTCCCTCTTTTCATATTTCTTTTATCAGAAATCATATGTAAATGAATTTTACTCAATTGTGGTCTATTAATGCTGCTTTCTAGATAATTCCAAGTATTTCTTATAAATATTTTGCTTAATACACATTATCTTGTATCTTTTCTAATATTTGAACTTTTCTTCTTTTCTTTTCTTATTGTTTTATTTTTACAACTTTGGACTCCTTGGTACCCAAGGAACTCAAGAGGCATGAAATCCTCTTTGGATTTGCCTTCTAGAGGTTTCCACATATTTCTTTTCTCAAATATTCAATTATTCATCCACTAATTGAATTTTCTTTGTTATTTCCTTGTTATTGGGCCCAATAGCCAATAAAGCCCACAACACAAACATCAAGGCTATTGTAAACGAAATCCATGTATTCAAAACAAATTATACCATTCTTTGTTCAATTATCTTTAATATGAGAAATTGCATTTCTCACCAAATGAACCCAAAAAAATGGGGTTGTAACATCCTTCCCCTCTTATAGGAATTTTGTCCTCAAAATTCTATTAATCAAACAAACAATTTAGGATGAGATTTTTTTCCATGTCCATCATTGGCCCCTATGTGGCTTTACCGTACTCATGGCGCTTCCACAGAACCTTTATCATCATGTATTCTTTTCTCTGAGTCCTTTCATCCCGACATCTATAAACTGCACAGGTGACTCAGGCCATGTCAGCCTCCCTTGGGGCTCACTAGGTTCATTGCTCAGCACATGGTCGGGTTACCTCACATAGTGCTCTAAATTTGACACATGGAACTCATCAGACATTACTTTATCCTGAGGAGTATGGTCAAGCTTAACCTTCTCCACCAAACCATGCCAAAAGAACCCATGCATCGGGGACTCAGCTCTCTTAGTTATAACTTAGAGGGGTCAGATTTTTATGGCACATATTCTCCCACAGTACTTGTATGTCAGTCTACTTTGCATCTGCTCACGACTCTCATCGTCTCTAGGCTCCTTTCAGCCCTTGCACAATCAAAGTGACTTCATCTACACACACTGTGGTCCCTTTTCTAACCATCATGTGGTCCTTTTCTAACCATCATGTGGTCCTTTTCACCAACATCACCTTACTGAAGTGGTGACCGACACAACCCCCCTTACAGAGCTTCTTATAAAACCTGATACTGGCTGTGATGGTTATTGTCACATCTTTCATAGGACAAGAACTGTCTCTAGATATCACCCTGTACGAGCACACATGCTCTCATCATACCCTTTAGTCTGGATCATACTAACCATTAGTTAGGGGTGATAAATTGTACTATCATCAAGTTCTTCATGTACCTACTTTCACCTTATGGTAGTGAACCTTTAAGTCATACTCATGAACTTTTGAACTCGCATCATGGTGTAGTTGAACCATCTCTCTCATATGTAGCTCAACTCGATCTGTCCCTTGGCAGTACTCTTTCTTTCTTATGTCATCTAGGTAAGGAGATCTACCATAACCCATATTGCATCTCGACCTTCCTTGGTCTAGGGGAGACCTTTCACAACATCCATCGTGATGAACTCCCATTCCCTCTCAGGGTCTCTTTCGTCCTCTATATCGATACACTGGGTTACTGGGGTTTGTCCTTTACCTCCTGGCTTGCATGGCCATAAACCACATGCAACATCACCTTAAGCATCCATAGTGCTATTGCCATTTACCACGATGTATGGTGATCTTCAATCATGATTTCCTGTATGTCATGATTTCTCAAGATCGATTCCTCTTAAACCCTAAACCACTCTAGTCGGGGTTTCATCACCTTCTTTTCCAAAGAAGTGCATCTGAGGTTCTACCACCATCCTTTCATTGCATCAAGGACTAGACTGGCTAACCAAACAACCCTTAACTTTTCCATGTATCTTGTTACATCTGAGTGTTATCCAAACACCTCTCCTTTTCAAACTTAGGGTTAGCCAAACAACCTCTTCTAGCTTCTAGTCAAACAAGTCAGATGTATCTCAACCAGAGCATCCATTACCACTTCACATCCTTAGGTATTAGGTAATGTTGAAGACATACACTTCCATGTATTTCACTTATCATCTCACCTCAAACTCTATGTCTATCTTTATTAAGAACACTCTCTGATTTCATCATCATGGTGATCAAACTCCACCTGGTATAACTTGTAAGTTCTACCTAGCTCATGATAAAAACATCCTCACAAGGTGACTACCTCATTCCTCTTAGTGTTTGCAAACCATCCATGTATCATTCACCTTACCAGGGTAGGTTATCTTCCCTATCCCCATTTCCCATGGCAACATTCCAACCTACATCATCTCTTATCCTTGGTGTACGGCATGCGCAATGTCCTATCTCTCACCCCCATAACAAGAGGAAATAAGCATTTGGCTGCAGTCCAAATACAGATTTCTTCCTGTTCTAAGAGTAGAGATGGTACATCCCACCTTGTCAATACACCTTTACATCTAAGTTGCAACGTGCCACATATGTCTCTACATCACAGACATCATGATATCAAACTAGTCTTGAACCTACTAAGGTTTATATCCTTGGTCACCTCCTCTAGGTCTATAGGGTACCGACTCTTTTTGGGGTCATCCCTCTTCCCTCATGCATCAAGAGAGTGCCCTACTCATCTGCCCTTTGGGTCCCATGAGTTCATGAAGGTGATGAATCTCCTAACCCATGGCCCTCAGACAATGATAGCTGTTACCTCCCGACCCTATGGTCATATGCAACTGGGGAATTAGGCAACTCCTACTTTCATCGGTCTTATCCCTACCTGACCCTAGGATAGACTTAGGATTCTCCATTATAGTACATGTTCACTTAGAACCCTACCCAAGTCTCCATCATCTCTCTTTCTGCATTCATGGGCTGGCTTTCATCCTTTCATAGGGATCATGGCAACCTGCCTACCTTGGTCAAGCCCCATACCGGTTACCTCCATGGTAACACATTCATATGCAATTAGAGATGGATATCTATGGGTCTATAGGTTCATTCTCATACCATGTACTTTTCACTTAACTTCTCAAGATCATGTGAGACCTCTTCAGGTTACCTTAAACCAACAAAACACCCTACCTAAGGGGTCCCTCTCCCAGGATGGGAGGAAAACTATCTCTTGACAACAAGGTCATAAAAGCTCTCTGGTCTAGGGTTTACATCCACACGAGCCTACTTAACCCTAGCAAGCTATTAAGGCACAACAGATCACGTACTGTACCATGCTAGGTCTTACTTATCCTCTTTCCTCGATGTTGGATCAAGATCATACTTTCCTTTATCATCAACCCAGTTGTGAGGGGTTCATCAAACACACCTTAAACTCAAGGGGATTCCCTTTTCCTTTATACATGAGGCGTACCATGCTCAAAACTATAGCAACTTAATTCTCGTCATGAGCATTAGGTATACCACTTCCCCTCTTAGTCCTAGGAACCCTAGGTTCACTTGTAAGTGTCCATCTGCATGCCCTATCTCTTAACTACGAACCAAGCATGCAAAAAGGCACGACATGCACTTCTTGTCATCCTTCAACTCGAGCAACACTTAGGGTTGGGTCCTCCTTAAGGACAACCAACAAGGTACAAGGCCTCATAACCTGCTACTAAATCTTTCTAGGTCTAAGGAACTCTTCTTCCTGCCTCAGAAGGTAAACACCCATACCGTAGGCACATAGGCACCAGATGCTTCATCTTCACTCTCTAAGGTTTGGTTCCTCTAAAGGCAACCAAGATAGCAACAGTCTTATCAGATCATGCATGAGACAACCTCTATCATCCACTTAGGTCGCATCATCCTCAACTCCTCATTGTTCCTCATATGTCGGGGTCTAGGTTTATGACCTTTTTGGAGGGGTTTCCTGCTCTCTCTCTCTAGAGCTAACCCTACAACCAACCTCACCATTAGAGGTCCTCTCTTCATGAAGGATCAACCTTAAAAACATCCTCTACATGGGTGAAGCTTAGGTTCGAACTTATGTTTGCTCAAGATCATCCATAACCCTTCATGCTCCATCATAATTCCTTATCCAGGGTTTCATCCTACTGTCAGCACTATGACGTGCCCTAGGTGCCAGCTATACCCTATTTATACAAGCCCGTAGGGTTTCTAGGGTCCTTCACTAACATCATCATCTAAGGAGCTATCCTTTACCCTAACATGCATGACCCTTCTCAGGGTTGGGTTGCCAAAGGTGCTAGGTCACCCATGGATCATATGGCATCCCAAAGGCATGTCCTTTCAAACACCTGGTCCAACTCATCTCTAACCTTCACTTAGGGTTAGGGTTAGCATCATCCTTAGAGGATGTGCCAGGTCTCTACTTGCAATGGAGATCTCTATCTCCAAGACTAACTCATCCTCCTGACAAGAAGGTCTAGCCTCAGGTGTCTTCTGAGGACATGACAACTTATGTCATACGACCTAAGCACGTATCTATTCTTTAGTTTGCGCTTATTCTATTAAGCTTATGTCCATGACATCTTATTTACATGTCTTTCATTAATTTGGTGGAGGATTCCTTAAACCTGATTAACCTTACCCATACCTCAAGAGGGTGAGGAGAAGAATAAAAATCCTAATCCTTTAGGTCCTTATCAGAATTTTTTGGTGAGAAGGGATGAATAAGATGAGAAGTCCTAAAGGTATCTTATTTCGATTCATACCCTAAGACTTTGGCCAGGCAGTCACACGGATCCGGGAGTCCTCGTATTCCGACTAGCGGTGCGGAGGAAAATATTGCCAGCCCCCAGTCGTGATCCTTTTCTAGACACCTCTGTCTTTCGGATAATCCTCTAATAACTCCCTTGGGTTCTATGGAGTTTGTAAAATTTAATAATTATTAATGGTTAAATGAGGAACCTAAGCTCTGATACCAATTGTTACGACCTCACCTTTCAGTAACCCCCAATTAAGGGAGACCAAGAGGTTGAAGCTGCACCCATGAATTCCGGATCAAAGGTTCGACATATAACCATAAACAATTATTAAATTCTAACATACTATACTGAAATATGGTAATAAAATTTTTGCATACCTTCGAAAAGTTTGGAATAAACTATACTTCTAACCACAGCTTGAACTATTCTAACTAATTCCTCCTTGTTCTTTAATTCTTGAATTCACAATGTGTCGCTTTACTGTTTGTACTTTTGAGATTTGTACCTAAATCGCCGAAAAACAAAATGACGGTCAGCCGAAGCTGGTATGTGGAGGAAGCATATAATGTTCAACTAGGTTAACAATATAATCACTCAATTAATCATTTAACAATCAAGATTACGTTTTAAGCCAAACTACTCAATCCATACCTTTCCACAACTCTGTGTTGTCCCTGTAAGGACTTATATGGTACCTCTATAAAGGTGACTTGATGGACCTACCCTCTAGGTAGCCAAAGTCACTCATGACCTGATGGACCTACCCTCTAGGTAGCCTTATACCAGGTCAGCCATTACGACACAGAGGGGATCAGGGATTGATCTAGAAGGCATATACATTATGTGATAGTCATAGTCACTTTATAATTGCAATATGAACATCCAAACAGTTTAGTTGCATTCAATGCGATTAAACATTGGGGAATCCATCGGGAAACCTAAGTGGTTATTCATAAGTAACCACATACCTTTTCCATGCAGATCATTCAATCATACTTCAAGCATATTGTCCAAGCAAGCAAGTAAATCAAGCAATCATCATATAATCTGCATTATGTAAAATCTAAAGTGTCACTAAACACATTTAATACATTATACCCTACTCGACCCTAATCTAGGGTTTAGGTTTTGGATAAGGAATAAGGGTATTAACCCTATTTCCATCACATATTTAACATTTGGTGAATCCTAGTTACTAAAACCATCTTATCCTCTTATTAAGATCACTTAGATCGAATATGCTCATTTACAACATAGCAAATTGATATCTTTAGCTCTAATTCCACACATTAAAGATTATCTCCCTTAGAGATCACAAATACCTTTTCATTATTACCATGATTACATTTATTATCATCATACCCTATAGGATCAGATAATATCATAAAAGAAAGGCTTTGGACATTTTCCATGTCTTAATACCCAAAACTAGGGTCTTTAAGCATTACTCATTACTTTAATCCTTATTTGCAATAATTTTATAATAGGGATAATATTTAGGTCTCAAACATATTTTATTTAGATTCTATGTGTTCTCCTAATCAATTTTCATATATAGCTTATTTCCATTCGAGCTACGTAGTAATTTCTATGATTTTCGCAAGAAAACCCATTTTCTGAAATATTAGTCAGAGAGGAGAATTTACCAAAAAACGAAGGCCGTTTGATCAGTGGTCCCATGATCCACCCTTTGGATCTAACATCTCTCGTCACACGCGGCTGGCTTTGCTTGGTCACGGTGATATTACACCATTGTCCCCGGGGTCTTGGTCTGAAGCTACATGTGCCCGGGGGGTAGGGAGGTCATTTCATCCTTTTTTCTCTTCTTCCTCCTTGCGACGAGTCTCTGTTCACGAGCCGGCCGTCCAGGGCAGTCAACCTGGACGTTGACTTTGATCAACTGGTCACCCTAGCAACCGGAGAAGGTCTCGCACCTTCCGTCACACCTCGCCGAACTCAAGGGCGGTGGTGCTTTTCCCTGTGAGGGTGTAACCGGAGAGAACAGAAAGGTGATGTCTTGGTAGCTTTGTAGCTTGGGCGAGATAGAGGGAAACGAGGGGAGGATAGCAATTGATTGCGGGGAACGAAGCCTAGATGCAGGATGATATACACGACCATCAAGGTGTCCGCACATTGGGTGCCCATGTATTTATATACCCTCAAGGATCGAGGGTTGGGTTCCACGACACAGGTGGTTTGGGCAAAACTTCTAGAGAGCTCTAAACCAGCCAAAACCCAGGGTAGGCAGGTTCGCCTTGGTCTCCCAAATCTAAAGGAAAGGTCCCCGAGCCTGCCTATGCACTCAATCGCAAGAAAAATCCCTTAAAAATCTCTACAACCTTCCTTAGATGGCTCGAGGTGGGTGATAGTACATATGTCGTTGGATCTTAGATCAACGGCTTTCATGCCATGCGCATCAGCATGAAAAAAATTCCAGAGAAAACAAAATCTTGACTTTTAATACTTTCCTCTATATTTTATGGATTTTTGTAAAATCCATAACTCCCAAACCTCTCGTCCAATTAACCCCAAATTTTGAGGGAAAGTTAATACTAATTTAATATTTCAGCATGCCGAATTTGAGATCATTATCTAAAAAAAACAGATCCCTTCCTTTAGTTGCAAGTTATTACTCCATATGTATATTTCTCACCTATTTTCTCTTTCCTTTGCTATTAAATTACTTTCTTGGATTCCTTGGACCTAGAGGAACCTTAATGGCTTAAAATCCCATATTGGGAATATTCCTTAGCCTTTTATTTATCTTTAATCCATTTTCTTATTATCTTACTTATCTCCTTATTCTTTTTAATGATTTCTCTTTATCTTTCATTCCCTTTTCCCTCTTTTCATATTTCTTTTATCAGAAATCATATGTAAATGAATTTTACTCAATTGTGGTATGTTAATGCTACTTTCTAGATAATTCCAAGTATTTCTTATAAATATTTTGCTTAATACACATTATCTTGTATCTTTTCTAATATTTGAACTTTTCTTCTTTTCTTTTCTTATTGTTTTATTTTTACAACTTTGGACTCCTTGGTACCCAAGGAACCCAAGAGGCACGATATCCTCTTTGGATTTGCCTTCTAGAGGTTTCCACATATTTATTTTCTCAAATATTCAATTATTCATCCACTAATTGAATTTTCTTTGTTATTTCCTTGTTATTGGGCCCAATAGCCAATAAAGCCCACAACACAAACATCAAGGCTATTGTAAACGAAATCCATGTATTCAAAACAAATTATACCATTCTTTGTTCAATTATCTTTAATATGAGAAATTGCATTTCTCACCAAATGAACCCAAAAAAATTGGGGTTGTAACAACATCAATCAAGGCTCTACATGTGCCAAGGAAGGGTCTTCCAAAAATCATCAACCACGTAGGTTCCTCTTTGGTGTCGATCACTACTATGTCTTAAGGTATAAAGAATCGCCCAACGCAAATCAGAACATCTTCTACTATTCCCACCGGCTTTGTAAAAGTGTGATCAGCTAACTCGATCCTCATTCCAGTCTTTACCATATTCATTAGTTCAAGCCTTTGGGACAAGGAAAGAGGCATTAGACTTATGCTCGCCCCTAGATCATCCATCCCCTTTCCTTCCACATTATCTTTGATGTTGAAAGGGATAGTGAATGCCCCAAGATCTTTCTTCTTTGTAGGCAATTTGGCCTAGATGAAGGAACTTGACATCTTGGTTAGCTGCACTATCTCTATATTATCCTCTTATCCTTTTCGTGATAAGATCCTTGAAGAACTTTGTATATGTGGGCATCTCCTCAATAACATCCAGGAAAGGGATGTCTAGATGCAAATTTTTCAAAACCTCCATGGCCTTCTCGTACCTTTTCTTAAGATGTGCCTTAATCAATTTATAGGGGAAGGGAACTCTTGGGGCGTATGGTTTTCTTTGTGTAAAGACTTCTTCAGCAGAATCTGTCTACTTAGTCTTTGCACTCTTCTTTTCCTAGTGTTCTCCTTTACTCTTATCCTTCTTTGTGGACTCTTCCATCTCAGATACCTCCTCTACTATAGTGGGTTCAGGTTTTGTCTTGGTGGAAGTCTCTTTTTCTTGATGAATTTCTTCTTGTTGCATTTCCACAACTTTTCTTGATCGAAGAGTAGACATCTTTAAAATCTCCATGTTGGAGGGGATCTTTCTTTGAGGATTCTTTATGAGTTCAAAAAGTTGTGTGAGTTGCTGATCGATCTATTTTTGATGTGTTTTCATGTTGACTGTTTGAGTTTACATCATGGTTAAGATGCTTGAGTTAGTTATGGCACTTTGAGTGAGTTGATCATTCACAGAGACCTGTCCCTTTGTGAAATCAAATAGCTGAGCCATCATTTCTAGCTAGTTGTCGCTCTTGGTTTGGCTTTGATCTTGGTTCTGTCGGTTCGTGTTCTTATTCTTATATTGGCCTTAACCTTGGTTATTGTTTCTATTTTGTTGGTAAGTTATAGTTTTGGTATACTGAGTATGCCTGCCTACTCTTCCAAACCCTGGAGGCAGTTTAAAGGAACAGCCTAGTGGGTGAGGATTCTCAACAAGATCTTTATTTCCATAATTAATACCAGGATGATTTGGTCTTTTAAAATTTGTATAAGAGGCATTCTTAGTTTCTTCCTCATCTTTGCTTTTGTCATAATCCACTAGTTGAGTGTAGATACCATTATCTATGCCATGCCGTCCTTCACTACAGGTGACACATTTCATAACTTTCACATTCTTGGCTTTGCCCTTTCCTCCATTATCCTTCAATTGCTTGACATCCAGAGCAAACTTTTGAATTAGTCAAGTTTTCTAGAGCTAGCCTCAACAGAGGGTCCCCTAGAGTTCACCTTCTTCACTGAGCCCCTATCCCTTCTTCCATATTCCATACCTACTTGCAGTGTGGGCATGTTATCAATAATCAACATGGTATTTTTCGGCTTCTTACCAAGGAAATCACTTCTTGCAGTGGCATTTAGCCAAGTCCTCTCTTTGGGTGTTAACCCATTATAAAATGTGGTCACAAGAAAATCCTTATCATAATTATGATGAAGACAATCCCTCTTATATTCTTGGAATTGTTCCCATGATTTGTGAAGATTCTCTCCAGTTTTTTTCATGAATCTAGTAATCTTGTGCCTAATTTTGATGGTTTTCTTAGTTGAATAAAACTTTGTGATGAAAGCATCAGATAGAGGTCTCCATACATTAATGGATTTGTGAGGCAAGCTAAGATACCAGGACAGAGCCTTGTCCTCTAGAAAGAAGATGAATCCCTTACAATATATAACTCTTGCGACACCCTCCACATCTTAATGGTGTCACATATGTTCTTAAATGAGTCAAGATGATGATAAGGATTCTCATTCTTCAAGTTACCTCTAAATTTTTTCTTTTAGATCATGGAGATGACTGCCGGTTTCAGCTTAGAATTTGTAGCATCAAACCTGGGAATGATGACGGGGCATCTGGACTCGTTAGCTCTGGTTATAGCCAATTCTCTAAGGGAATGACCTTCTTCTTCCTCTTCCTCTCCATCATCATTGTCACATTTATTATCCTCGTGCTCATGATGGTTCCTCTGGTGTCTTCTTTCTCAATGAAGACGGTGGTCATCGTGGCGTCTTTCATCGTGCTCTTCATCTGCATGGTGTTCTTCACACTTGTCTTAGCTATTATGGTGTCTTTCATAGTGCCCTTGTCCAGTTTGAACTGAGTGCCCATCATCATGTTTGGACTCAATTACTAGTAGAGTACAAAAATCCTTTCTCTTTTGGTTTTGATCTTCTCCCTCCTGTCCTCTACCTCATCTACCAGGATGTCCTCCTCTACGAAGAGATAAGAGGTGAGATAAGGCATAAGTTATCCTCAAAATTGGATGTCATCAATAGTTTCCAACTCTTCTTTCAAATATAAAGAAACATGTATTATTGAAGAGAAATATATGCTCTAAAAGTGGTCAAAATTTCAATAACCCATTAAGAATGCACATTTTCCCAACTTCTCTCTTCTACTTTCATATTAGAATGAATTACTTGTTGTTGACTCAAAGTCTAAATGACTCTCAAAGTCTAAATGACTCTCAAAGTCTAATTGACTAAACCCTTATTTTGATGATGAATAACCATTCCACTTGTTTGTTTTTGATGCTTCTACCTGAGTGATTTCAGATTAGGTATAGACATACTCCAAATGCCCTAACTTGCACATCCTAACTTGGAGAAAGACACGCCAAAATCAATACAAGTGCACTTTTGTGGAAAATGTCTCAAATCATTTAGAATCATGTTGTAAATCACTTGTAATGATTGCATGACTTGTAATTAATCTTAGGAAAAAATTAGGAGAACTTCAATCGAACATTAAAGCACTTTAATGACAATTTAAAAAATGCATCACGAGCAGTCTGTTCGGTCGTGTTTCCCTCTTAGAAACTCGACTGATGCCAAGGATGGGTCTTGGATATTGCTAGGTTTGGCGGTGTTTGTCCCAGTTCAAACTCGAGCGACACCCTCCATAGAAAAAGTGATTTTAAGTCATTGACCGAGTTTCATCTAGGATAAACTTGTTCGACAACTCAAAATTAGTTTTTCAAATGGTGCAATCGGCCGAGTTACCTTTATTGAAACTTGACAGACTGAACTATATGGAGTGTGTAGAAAAAGTGTTTCTATCCATTGGAGTATTGCAAACATCAAAAATAGACATGTTGCAAAACTCTAAACAACTAATTAGCTAACATTTTCGGGTTTGTACTCTCAGGCCTTCGAAGTCTTGAGATGCCAAAATCTAAGGACGTGACACTTATCATAGACAATATGTTTATATAACATAATTTTGATGGATGAGTCCACATGTGGTTTGGCTATCAGAATCTCAACAAGGGAAACTTAAAGGATGTCTTCCCAATGTTGTAGATTGACATATTAATAGATAATGTGGGTCGACATGAAATTCTCATATTCATGGATAGGTTCTTTGGATATAACCAAATCAAGATGCTTCATCAAATGTAGGAAAGACCACATTCACCACTAAATGGGGAGTCTTTTGCTAAAAAAGTTATGTCTTTAAGATTTATCTTTTGCTTAAAGATCATGTTGTCAATAATTAAGTTTAAAGTTACAACCCAATAAAAGGCCATGATTTTACTCTTCTAAGATCAAATGCATAGAGATTAAAGTGTACATAGAAATCATGATCAAAAAGTCAAAGAATGTAGCAAAACACATAGCCGATTTTGAAAACATATTCCAAAGACTATGATATTTTTGTTCCCAACTCAACCCTACAAAGTGTACCTTTGGTATCTCATGCAAATCATATTGGAATACATTGTTATAAACTGAGGCATTTAAATCATTCCTGGGAAATCTTGAGCGATTATTGACTACGCCTTCCAGTACAAAAGATATTGTAGGTTTCTAGGAAGTATCCATTACATCAACCATTTCATCACAAAATTGAAACTAGTTCATGGACCTAAATTCAAAATGTTATGAAAGAACTTTTATTACAATTTCTATGATCAACTTCAAGTTACATTCATAAAATTAGAGGTGCACTTGTCTAATACACTGATTATTAGGCCACCTATACAAGGATATCTGCTAATTCTATGTTTACCAATCATAAACAAATCTAAGGGAGGGGCCTTAACTCAGCAAATCCACAATGAGGAACATGCCAACTATTACATATCAAATAAAATCTTAGATAGTGATTGTAAGAATATCATTATCGAACAAAGAGTAAGTTGCTTTGATCCACACCACTAGAAATCTTAAACACTACCTGATGCCAAATCCTATTCACTTTTCTATGTGACATGACCCATGTGTATACTTGTGTGGTCGTCCTACTCTAGGAATATGTGAGATATGGAAAGTCTTGCAATATGAATTTGACATCATGTATGTACCTTTACCTTTTTTATCCTTATACAACATTCTTCATCCTTCAACACCCTTGGGGATCTACAATCCTTCTTCTGGATGAGATAAGGTTGGGCTAGTTGTCCAAGGGAGGAGTGTCAACAAATCAACAAAGTAATGCACATCACAATCCATTGGATAATCTCATGTTCAAACCAAATGATATCTAATGTAATGATATCAAATCTATTGAAGTCAATTCAAGACACATATTTATACATACTTTAGTTAGAATGATGGGGGTAGAAATTGTCCTTACCCACCTATATTTGCTAGCTCAATTATGGTGTTGCTTGTTTCTTTTATTTTTAAATTTGGAAATTCTATTCATGTCGTCGTCGAGCCTCGAACCTGAGACCTCTTGGTAACAAACCAAGGATCTAACAATTGAGGTGTCCCTTCTTGAAGAAGCATTTATTATTTATGAATGTGTACATTTATGAAAAAATATGGTTTAAAAACATGCCTATTTCCCCAAATTATTAAAAAGGCTACATATGTATCTATCAACATAATTATGAATGTAGGTGTTGCCAAATATTTCTTTATCGAAACTACTAACTGTTAATTTTGTGACAAGAGCATCATATCAAAAAGACAAAATGCAACTTGCATCTCTCTATTACCCTCTAGGCCCCAAATACTTTAGGGGAAACCCTAACTCACGTCCTTAAGAAATGATCAAAGAATTTAATTGACAATTGAATGATAGCTAGACTCATTAATTATAGTCTAACTAATGCCTCTTCTAATATCATCTGAAAATGCAGGCATCAGTTTAAAGTTTCTCAGGCTTAACCTTTCTTCAAAAATCTTGGTGTGCAAGATATCTTAGAATTGATATCTTGGAGAATTAAATGGTTGGTTAGAGTGATCTCTCATATCTAGATAACTATAAATAATAAATTACTTATTGGTAAACACTAGTATGTAGCGGTTTAATAGGTTCCACCAGATGTAACTTCTACTCGAACAACTAAGAAGACACCCATAATGTTTTCTTCAATGGTCTAATCACACATCGAAACTGGGGAAACACTACTGCAGATATGACATAATGTGTAAGTTATTTTTTTAAGAAAAATTGATGGTGTTAACTTTGGTGTCTATTCCTTATAGATAACTGTTGTGGTTTGGCAAGCTGAAAATACAAGGGATGTGTTTTCTTTTTGTCTTCAGTGGCTTCTAAATGCAACCAACGCTATATATCGCACGCGAAAGTATAATTTCACACAATGTTTTTATGAGGCATTTCCTTTGCATCTAATAACCTACATTGGTGGTTCTTGTCACCATAACCGATGGGATACAATGGTCTATATGCCATGTGTCCCCAGAAAACCAATGCATATTTCTCATATGTTGTAACTGCATGGACTGGCGAAAAAGGTATGCGCGCCAAGTTTCCTGCAAAAATTTCTCCACCCCCAATTTGTATTTCTCATCGATTTACTTCACCATATATGATGACGTAGGTATCATTGGGTTGCATTTGGGATGCCAAATTAGGCGTCCGTTTCCCGAGACAACCGACAATGAAGGTAGCTGATTTGTCATCGACATTGTCCCTATACCGACGTCCTATAGTCGATATCATTAGTTTTGTAGATAACCGACGGGGAAGGTATTACTTAACTCGTGAGAAATCCTTTTCCCTTTCTTTTCCCTACCTGCATTTCTCTGGTTTAATCAGGTCTGACAATTTTTTTGATGATCCTCCTCTTCTGTCTCCACTACTACTGCTACTCACTGCATCCATTGGCAATTGCTGCTCCAATGGCGATTGCAAGTCCACCGACAATCGACGATTGCTTCTCCATCGGATCCTCTACTGCTCCTCCAGCCACTACTCCTCCATCCATTCTTTGCTTCTTCTCCAGTAGTAAAGCTGCTCACCAACACCACTACTTCCTCCTCCAACCATGCTCCTTTGCTGACACCAATGCTTCCTCCTCCTTCATCCATGCTTATGACACTAGCCACCTCCGATACATGTGGCTTCCTATCTTCATTTCTCTCCTCCCTCAGTTCTCCATCTCTCTTTCCCCTCTCCTCTATATTCCTTTCCCTTCCCTATGATTTCTTTTCAATATTGAGAGGAATTTGTGAAGGGCAGGGGAAGGAGGAGGGAGGAGGAAGGAGAAGAGGGGGAAGGGAGATGGAGATTGATATAAAAATGGGTTGTTAATGTTAGGAATTATGTTAGTATGGTGGATAATGTCAACTTATAATTAGTTCAGATAAATCACCTTCAAGTGGATCTCATCTATTCTCTAATGATTACACCTACATGAAAATTAATCTAAATTAACTTGAATTGACAATGTTGAAGCTTATGTTGACTATCTTGTTCAAATCATATGATTGTCCATTTTTTATGTAGATATCCTAATAATTAGATTCTTTGATTCAACTATGATGTGGCACACTAAATCTAAATGAAATTCATGTTAGATATCCTAATAATTAGATTCTTTGATTCAACTATGATGTGCCACACTAAGTCTAAATGAAATTCATGTTGTATGATGTAACATGGCAATGAACATGCATGACTGAGTTTGAGATATTGAAACTAATATGTGAATAAACCCTAAATAGTGAATTCGAATATGTAAATAAACCCTAATTTATGAATAAACCCTAATTTGTAAACACTAATACATAAATGTAGTATATAAACCCTAGATTCTAAACCCTAATTCCTAAACCATGTTGTTGGCCTAAAAACCCGTCTGAGATTTACTCATTAGGAGTAAACCTAGGATAGTTTCCAATTTGGGACTATTCTTGAGAACTTCATCTCACTTGGGATGTAAGTGTATAATGTGTGTTAGATTTCAATAAATTTCAACAACATTTCCCCTTTTGTTGAACCTTTGTAGGGCCAGTATGAACTTGATGTGTAGATACATCACAAGTCTATTATGCAGCTCGTCGGGAGAAGACATAGAGATTGACAGAAAATCCTCACAACAGACTATGTCTTTGGAGACAAGAAGGATCATGAACCCTATCATAAATGGAACTATATTGATAAAAATGATTAGAAGGAGTTTTTTCAGTGAAGAAAAATAGATGCGTTCAAGGTATTGAATTAATTTATATTTTTATGATTTCTTATGGTTAAAAATATTTGAATATTCCTAAGGTACCCTTGTGAAACACACTAATGAATTCTTTATTGAATTAACTAGGCCCTTTATGATGCTTAAAAATACAGGCATGACGAGAATGTGCACAACCACTAGTTGGGTTCAAGTGGTTATTGGAAACACCACCTAATGCGAGAGCAACAATGAGAGCAAGAGCAAGGGGAAGAATAATGGAAAGAGAAAGAACAAGGGCAACAACAAGGGCATTCTACTTTTACTCCTACTAAGTCTTCTCAAGCTTCTGGATGGTTGCCTCGCTATATTGAGTGGATAGATGTGAGAAAAAACAAAGTCGGAGAAATCCCCATCCAAGAAAAATAGGAGGTGGTTTAAAAAATGGTAAATTTCTTGGCATCACAATAATGTCCACGTTCTTTTTTCACTGGATTGTTAGGTTTTACTAAGTAGTCAGTTTTTGATGATAATTAGTTGGAGCTGGCTGCCCAAGAAAAGGAGGCCAAGTTCACCCCTTAGGACACACATGACAAATTGATGATTTCTCTAGGGATAGAAGAGAATCATGTACGTGTTAGGGGCATTGGAGCTGGGTATGAGATAAAATCTTATTTTGACACATCCCAGCAAAAGCACAAACAAGACAAGAAAGGGGAAGTTCACCACGAGTGCGTGCAGAGATTGGTAGATACAACATTAGAGAAATATATAGCTTCTCAGGCAGCGTAAGATGCTCTAGAAGTCATAGAACATGTTCTTTACTCTCCCATGAAGTGCATAGGGAGTAGTCATTCATAAACACATAGTAAGGTCGTGGTAAGATTCAATTACAAGTAGATTTATATACACATTATGATAAAATAGTCCCTCAAGTCAATATTTATATTTGTCAAATTAATTTTTTTATTTCATAAAATTGTAGATGGCCAAATAATGTCACCTTGTCATTGATGTTCCATCATACAATGTCATGGGAGATGTTGAGGATTTCATCGATGAGGTGGTTCATGATATTCCCTTTCCCACTGATCACGTTCATGTGAGAGTCATACATGTCTCTCCAGGAATGAGTGAGGTACCTATCCCATATGAGCATCCAAATGGCACCACAGTTGGAGAGGTAGAAGGCAGCTTTACTAGGCCAAATGACTCATTGTATTTCTCCATGTATGACAAATGTATATTGAAACTTACATAAATAATTAGAAAAATATTATGAGAATTCATGCATGCAGCCTACAGAGCTAAGAAGCCCCCTAGGGTTTTGAAACCTTTACTCCCACATTTTATTCCATAGGAGTTGTTTGACTCCTTAGGCCCTAACTGCAAGATGTTGACAAGATGGTTAGACACTATAGACCAAACATATACTATTGTGATCAACCTTGAGAAGGAGATCATAGGTACACAACGTGACAATAATATAGTCTTGACATATGTTTATGAACTATTCCAATATGATTGGATGAACGTATTAGTGTTGGAACTTTGGATATAGTGAGTTTGAATACCCATCATATGTGAAAAATTGTTTAATTTTTTCCTATGTATCATAAGAGTATTGCATATATAAATTTCTTTGAGTCATTTGTATTACATGGCTCATGACTTCAGAATAGAAAATGTGGGATTTTTAATGCCATCATTGATTAGCGATGTAATTAGAAATATGAGTGACGTCAAAGATTATGTGACTATTGTGATGCAGTTTTTAGATGCTTCCAAGCCCATGATCTTAGTTCCCTTCGATATTAGGTAAGTTTTTGGCTTGTTTCTTATATCTAGCCTATGAATATAAATTGTTGTGGGATGTAATTTTTATTTTATTTGTCTTCTGTTTACTCAGAAATAGGCATTGTCAGTTGTTAGTGATTGTTCTTGAGACTTGGACTGTGTATTTATTTGATCCTTGTGGTGAAAAATTACAACGAAATGAGGAAAACCCAATAAAATTGGCATTTCATGCGTAAGTATAGTGTTTTTGTGCCCAACATATTTGTTAATGTTTACATCATTATGACAGTTTAAAATGCAAAATATTTGTTAATTGACTTATAGGGGTGTGAAATCATTATGTACCGGTAGAGGGAAAGTAGATAAGAAAAAGAAATTAGTAACTTGGCAAAGTGTTGATGTACATAGTATTCTCATTCCAATTATTAATATTATGAACAACCCTTATTATTACACTTATTAACATAATTGTAAATCTACACAACCCTATACAAGACAATGGTTGGGCATGCGTATCTTACGTGATGTTGTACATGCGGATGATTTTCACTCACACGGAATAGACAGAATGTATAGAGAATGTAAGTTATGAGTCTTGGATCATATTAATGAAGTAGTCTCATTTGAATAATATACAAACAATCAAATTAATTAGAAGTGTCATTATCTTTGCAATTTTTTGAGAATACTAAACCCTATACGTTGGAGCGGCTGAATGACCTACACAAACAGTGGGCATATTACTTCAAAAAAAATGTGGACTTGAACACAAAATTTACTGATTGATTGAATTTTTTTGGTATCAAACTTTGATGTTAGATCATTGGTATGTATTTATGAGTGTGAATGAATGATGTTATGTATTGTGATTTAAAATCTAAGATGGCAGCTGATGTTGATATGTATTTGTGAGTGTGAATTGAATGTTAAATGCATATTTGTGTGTGAACTTGAATGTGAAGGCATGAGGAAGAGAATGATGTGTATTTGTGCATACATATATGAAATTGAAGTGTGGCTGAGAAATGACACAAATGATTTGTGAATTCATGGATTTGTTATGCAATTTGAAGTGACAAATAATAAAATGTGGTGTGTTTGTGCCTACTTTGTATATATATATATATATATATATATATTTACATGTGTTCTGGGCTATTGTGAAGCCACAATGCTTGCAGAGAGCCTACTATTCGTCAGAACTTTCAATTTGAAAGAACAACAGTCTCCAGATAGGCTAGCAGGTTGGACAACAAGTCTACAGACATGCTATATAAAAAATATAGACATTCGTCGTCGGTTATTTGTAAATAGATGACTACATACATGTTCTACGCCAATCATTTACAATAAATCGACGGGATATATCTAAAAGTTTCACTACTTACTCACCAATAAAACTGACATTAAATTATGTGACATCAGTTATTTGTCAATACCCAACCAAATAGGAAATTTTTCCAGTGTCGATTGTTGTCCATGAAACCAATGAGAAAAGGTCAAAACATACTAGAAATTATGTCAACCACTCTGTTACATCATTGAGTCTGTTGTAATAAAGAACTGACAACACAATTTTATGTCGTTAGTGTGTCGAACCGATGAAGGATGACTGAGTTTTAGCATTGCCCACTTGGTCATCAGTTTAGAATCGACAATGAATGCCTATTATAACCGACGTCATATCCCCATTATGTAGTAGTGAAACTTGTTGGATCTAGGGCTCTAGAGGGGGGTGAGTAGAGATTCAAAATTCTCACAAGATAATTTATACCTTCAAATTATATCGATTAAAACCAATAGCTTAAGCGTAATTTGAAGTCCTAACTAACGAGCATAGCAAGGATGAGAGAACATGAAACAAGCACTTACACAAGGTCATTTAGAGTGGTTCCACTCTCCAAACTAGGAGAGAGTCAATCCACTACCTAGAGAGGTCAACCTCTAGGACTTTGCTAGTGTTATCCTCTATATATTCACCTATAAGAGTTAAAACACAAGACCCACCAAAGGACTTACCTATCCATTACAAAGAGTCTTCAACCTTACCAAGGACTTACCCACTTTGCAAAGAGTCTTCCACATTCTTCCAAGGACTTACCTACTCTTGCACAAGTCTTCAGCCTTCAAGGAATTACCTACTCTTTCTGGATCTTCAGCCTTTGCCTTCTCCTTCTCCTGGAGAAGATCTTCACCTCGTCTACAACCTTGAAGAAGAACAACAACAATTTTACCTTCACTCAGAGTATCTTGCTTCAACCTTTTCTTCTTTGATAAAGAGGGCAGTGAAGATGGAATGGAATGACAGCTTTATAAGCACAAGGAAGTATCTCTCTTACAACTGGCCTAACTCACTCATAATCACAAAATGCTATGTAAATGAGAGAGAGAAAGGGGCTCAAGGAGTTGCAACACACTCAACTATAGCAAGGACTTAGAATAGCATGAATGAGAAAACTTGGAATGAACTCTAAGGGGTCCTATTTATAGCTGGGGGTGTTCCCTTGAGTGTGGGATCACTTTAGGGTGAAATATAGTCATTTTCCAAGTTGCAACAGATCTATTCTCGCTCAAAACTGTTGACTCAAGGTCAATTAGGTCAATGTTGACTCACGTCTAAATTGACTAAACCCTTGTTTTGATGATGACTAACCATTCCACATATTGGTGTCTAATGCTTCTACATTGAGTGATTTCAGATTAGGTTTAGACACACTCCAAATGCCCTAACTTGCGCATATCAAATTGAAGAAAAGACAAGTCAAAATAGCTACAAGTGTGCAATTTGGGATCTCTATGTATATGACCTTAGAATTGCTTTGTAATCACTTGTAATGATTGTATGACTTGTAATTAAGCTTAGAAAAATTATTGGGACACAAAAATCCATCATTTATACAGTTTTTGGAAATTCCAAAATACCCCTTAACAGGGATTTTGTCGGCCGAATTACAAACTCGGCCGATCCATGTATTGAGGAATTTTCTGGGCTGTCGGCCGAGTTTCAATGCCAGGAAACTCGGCCGATCCACTGGTCAGTCAAAACCAAAGGATGACTGATCGGTCGAGTTTCCCCCTGGAAACTCGGCCGACAGATTCCCTGTTGGTTTTGTCACCTAGTGTGTCGGCCGAGTTGCCTTTATTGAAACTCGGCCGATCGGACTGTACTGGAATGCAGAAAAAGCAAATCCAACCGTTGGAGACTTTGTTGGGACCCAAAATAGATCCGTTGCAACTTGTAAAACGGCTATTTTTCGTTCCTAAGTGTTCCCAAAGGCTAAGAGGCATCCCCAACTATAAATAGGACCCCTTGGGCTTCATTCCAAGGTTGAGCATTCCATGCAAACTCTTTGAGAGGTTCCTATTCTATAGTTGAGTGCTTCCTACAGCCTCCTCTCTCTCTCTAAGCTTAATCACTTGCTACATCCATTAGAGTGAGTAGGAGATTTGTAAGAGAGCTAGTATCATTTGTATATCTTGTGAGGCTCTCACTTCCACCACCTCCCCATCTCTCATTTCCTATATTGAAGATGAAGGTTCTCTCTCTTGTCCAAGAGAGGTGAAGAAGAACAAGGGAAGGAGTCCCTTGGTGAAGATCAAGGCTGAAGACTTGGAGCTAGAGTGGGTAAGCCCTTGGAGAAGGCAGAAGACTCAAGCTCAAGTGGGTAAGTCCTTGGTGGAAAGCTTCTCCGAGTGAAGGTGAAGTCAAAGGCGGAAGATCCAAGAAGAGTGGGTAATTCCTGCAAGGC
Source organism: Alisma plantago-aquatica (assembly GCA_963693085.1). Lineage (NCBI taxonomy): Eukaryota > Viridiplantae > Streptophyta > Magnoliopsida > Alismatales > Alismataceae > Alisma > Alisma plantago-aquatica. Next base: position 1,379,763,643 of record OY856409.1, on the reverse strand, counting down.
CGAAGACTTGTGCAAGAGTGGGTAAGTCCTTGGAGAAGGCCGAAGACTCTTGCAAAGTGGGTAAGTCCTTGGTAAGGTTGAAGACTCTTTGTATTGGATAGGTAAGTCCTTTGTTGGTCATGTGTTGTATGTCTTATTAATGAATATAAGAGTGCAATTGTTTGAAGTCCTAGAGGTTGACCTCTCTAGGCAAGTGGACTGACACACTTCTAGTTTGAAGTGTGGAACCACTCTAAATAGCTTGTCTAATTGGTGCATGTTCAATCTCTCTTATCCTTGCTATGCATGATTTAGTTGCACTCAAATTACCTATTTAGCAACCTTATCTTGTCATATAATTTGAAGGTTTAATGAATTTTGTTTAAGTGCTTTCAGCTCTATTCACCCCCCCTCTAGAGCACCTAAGTCACCCATCTAGGATCCAACAAGTGGTATCAGAGCGGGTCTTCTCCAAGCATACTTCTACAAGTAGGAGAAGATGGGTGACTACCTAGGAGGGAGACTCTCTACCAGCCTTCCAATCTTCAATGGGAGCAACTTCCTCTATTGGAGAAGAAGACTTCAATTCTTCATCCAAGGATCAAGTCTCGAGATGTGGCAAATGGTGAACAGCCCATACATTCTACCAAAGACAAACATTGAAGAATGGGATGAAGCCACCTTGATGAAAGCAACCTTGAACGCAAGAGCCATGCACATCCTTTATGCCTCCATGACCCCCACCGAGTTCAACCGGATTTCCTCTTGTGAGACGGCCTATGAGATATGGAGAAAGCTTTGCATCACTTATGAAGGGACAGATCAAGTGAAGGAAAGCAAAGTCTACATGCTCAAAGGGCTGCTTGAAAACTTCAAGATGGGAAAGGAGGAGAGCATAGCCAACATGTACTCAAGGATCAACACCATCTTAAATGGTCTTGCTGTTCTAGGACATCCTATGTCTAGTGGAGAGATCAACTCAAAGATCCTTAGAACTCTCCCCAAGAGATGGGAATCCAAGGTGACTTCCATTGAAGAAGCAAGGTCGCTTAGGGATATTCCTATTGAAGAGCTCATTGGAAATCTTCAAGCACATGAAGCTACACTTGACAAGAGGGAGGAAGTAGAAAGACAAGAGAAGAAAGAGCTAAAGAAAATGAAGAAGGCTGAAATGAAGGCTCAAATTGAAGCTATCATGGAACAAGTCTCTCCATCCTCTCAAGCTAAAGAAGATGCCATGTACTCAAAAGGTCGACTCTACAAAGGCAAATCCTCCTCCTCCATCCGGTGCTTCACATGCGGAAAGAAGGGTCACTACAAGGAAGATTGCCCACAAGGCAAAAAGACCCATCTTCACAAGAAGAAATGGCAATCAAGCTCAAGTGGCTCCTCCAACTCAAGCTCAAGTGAAGATTCAAGTGAAGGATCAAGCTCAAGCTCAAGTGATGAAGGAGAATGCCATTTTGCTCTTATAGCATCAACAAGTGAAGACTCAAGTGAGGTAAATCTAAACTCTCTAGATAAAGAATCTTTGATTGCTATTATTCATGATATGTGTGCCTCCCTTAAGTCTTCTAAAAGGAAAAAGAAAAAGCTTGCTAAAATTGTTGATAATTTGCATGTAGAACTAGATGATCTTGAACATGCTAATTCTTGCTTGCTTGATGATAAAAATGATTGTCTTAGTCAAGTAGACTCTCTTAAACTTGAAAATTCTAGTTTACTTGATAAGATTAAATTTCTAGAAGCTCAACCTCTCATGTCTAGTTCTAATGAAGAGCATACTTTAATTATTGATTCTCTCATGCATGACATTGATGTTCTTAAATCTGAAAACAAGGACAAAGATTTTGTTTTGCATGAATTAGAAATAGAAAATGCCTCCTTGCTTGCTAAAATCAATGGGCATGAATCTTGTTCTAGTTATACTAATAAAGAGAATGATGTTGCTGCTCTTCATATTGATAGAGATTCTTATCTAACTAAAGCTCTTTGCTTAGAAAATGATCTTTTGCATGCTAGAGATAATATCAATAATTTGTCTTCTACTATTGCCTCTCTTATGCATGATAATGATAGTTTGAGATCTTCTTTGCAAAGATTCTTAGTTGGTAAAAAGAATCTTAATCAAATCCTAGACCATACTACTAAACAAATTGGTAGACATGGTTTAGGGTATGATAGTAGTCAAGGGAACAACAAAGATAAAGGACCTCCATTATTCCATGGAGAATCCTCTAGTTCCAAGACTATGGGCACATGCAACTATTGCAATGAATTAGGTCATTATTCTACTTGTTGTCCTTTTAGGAAAGCACCCAAGAGCAATAGGACTTGGGTTGCTAAACTAACCCCTCCGGACCCAAAAACATGATTGGGGACCATTTCATCTTTCTTCTTGTAGGTACTTGCAAATGGATTGACTTGAGGTATTGAATTGCAAATTGTCTTGTCAATCCACATGAAAGAAGAAAGGTGAGATGTGTAGAGGGTGACAACAAGTGGAAAAGCAATGGTAAGCACAAAGGTAATGGTTTTATTGCTTATAACCTATCCTAACTTGTTTTTGTCAAGTTAATGTGCACTATACATATGGTTTTTGAGTCAAAAGTGGTATTTTGTGATTCTCTTCACACTCTTGCTCAAAAACTATTTCTAATGCTTCTATAGTGCATTACTAACTTGCTTAGACATGTTTGGATATGGTTTGTATATTTATCATGCCTTTAAATATGTTTTTATGAGATATATGTGCTTTTTGACAGCTGCTCTGTCGGTCGAGTTTGCCCTATTGAAACTCGGCCGATAGGCACCAATGGGTGTTGCCAACAGCTGCGATCGGCCGAGTTGCCAATACACAGAACTCGACCGATTACACTGTGCACAGAATATACATTTGGCTTATTGAGTGAGAATTTCCCTCTCAACTAGATTTTCTCAACCAATAGCCTTATTCTTTGGCACTCTCATTTGGTACCTTTATATATGCATATTGCCATGTTCTAAATTGCCTATCTTGCTTACAACTCTATCTCTCTAATTGCTCTAAATTGGTATATCTATATCTTGCAATTTCTTGCTTTGAGTTGTTTTGCAGGTTTTGATGATGATCTCTTTGGATCTCTTGGTTGTGTCTTAAATTGCTTCCGTTGTGCTCTAACTTGCTACATCTATATAGGTGTATATCTTGTGTTTGATACAACCTTGAGGTTCTTAGGGGTAATCATCTTATGGTAAGGATGCATATATAGTGAGTTATATCCTTTCATGCTTCTAAATTTGCATATCTCTTTGTTTGGATATATCTCTAAATCTAATCATAGCTTGCTTTATGTTGCTTATATCTTTGCTATGATCTAGATCCTACTAGTAGTCCTAACTTGTGATATCATCTACTAGTAGTTCGCATACATGTAGTTCTAACCCTATCAATAAGTGGTATACTTGATCATCTATATGTTATGTTTGTATCTTATCTTATACATGCTCAAGATTGTTCTTTAAATTGCTTATCTACTATCTTGAGTTTCTTGCATAACATTGTGATGCAGGGTTCATAGATCTACATGATATGTAGAAATTGGAGTATTTTTTGGATTTTTATGCAGGTTTTGCTCCAATTTCAGTTTTTGCTGCAAGTATAGTGCTTTTTATGCAGAAACACCCTTCTGAGCAAGACTCATTGCTACGCCATGAGCTCCGATGGTTTTTGGTCAAATTCCATCATCTTGAGGGTCAAAGTTGTGATTTATTGTTTTTCTGCAGCACTGTATCTTGCATTTTTGGGATGTTCAAGTATATGTTTTAACTTGCTTTTCTTTCTATGCTTGGACAAGCCCCTATATGTGCTCTTCTACTCTCCTTATATAACTTTTGTTATCTTCTTTCTCTTAACAAGTGGTGTTTCTTAGTTTCTTCACACCCCCACCTTTTTGAAATGACAAAGGGGGAGAAAGATATGTCTTCTTTTGACAACATGGAGAAGGCATGTCTTACATGAAGCAAAGAAGCGTGTCCATGTAAAGGGGAGAAGGTAAATGGGAGAAGACATATATGTGTAGAACATATATGAGTAGAAGACATAGTTTCTATAAATGTTATGAAAGCTAACCATGCAGGAGAAATAGCATCAATTGAGGGGGAGTATGAAAACTCCACTAGCATCAATTGAGGGGGAGCATATGAACTCAATTCTACTGAAACCCCTAGGTTTCTCCGAAGGTATGATTTTACTTACAAGCTTTCAATACATTTATGGAATGGTTTGTCATCTTCAAAAAGGGGGAGAATGTTGACTCAAGGTCAATTAGGTCAATGTTGACTCACGTCTAAATTGACTAAACCCTTGTTTTGATGATGACTAACCATTCCACATATTGGTGTCTAATGCTTCTACATTGAGTGATTTCAGATTAGGTTTAGACACACTCCAAATGCCCTAACTTGCGCATATCAAATTGAAGAAAAGACAAGTCAAAATAGCTACAAGTGTGCAATTTGGGATCTCTATGTATATGACCTTAGAATTGCTTTGTAATCACTTGTAATGATTGTATGACTTGTAATTAAGCTTAGAAAAATTATTGGGACACAAAAATCCATCATTTATACAGTTTTTGGAAATTCCAAAATACCCCTTAACAGGGATTTTGTCGGCCGAATTACAAACTCGGCCGATCCATGTATTGAGGAATTTTCTGGGCTGTCGGCCGAGTTTCAATGCCAGGAAACTCGGCCGATCCACTGGTCAGTCAAAACCAAAGGATGACTGATCGGTCGAGTTTCCCCCTGGAAACTCGGCCGACAGATTCCCTGTTGGTTTTGTCACCTAGTGTGTCGGCCGAGTTGCCTTTATTGAAACTCGGCCGATCGGACTGTACTGGAATGCAGAAAAAGCAAATCCAACCGTTGGAGACTTTGTTGGGACCCAAAATAGATCCGTTGCAACTTGTAAAACGGCTATTTTTCGTTCCTAAGTGTTCCCAAAGGCTAAGAGGCATCCCCAACTATAAATAGGACCCCTTGGGCTTCATTCCAAGGTTGAGCATTCCATGCAAACTCTTTGAGAGGTTCCTATTCTATAGTTGAGTGCTTCCTACAGCCTCCTCTCTCTCTCTAAGCTTAATCACTTGCTACATCCATTAGAGTGAGTAGGAGATTTGTAAGAGAGCTAGTATCATTTGTATATCTTGTGAGGCTCTCACTTCCACCACCTCCCCATCTCTCATTTCCTATATTGAAGATGAAGGTTCTCTCTCTTGTCCAAGAGAGGTGAAGAAGAACAAGGGAAGGAGTCCCTTGGTGAAGATCAAGGCTGAAGACTTGGAGCTAGAGTGGGTAAGCCCTTGGAGAAGGCAGAAGACTCAAGCTCAAGTGGGTAAGTCCTTGGTGGAAAGCTTCTCCGAGTGAAGGTGAAGTCAAAGGCGGAAGATCCAAGAAGAGTGGGTAATTCCTGCAAGGCCGAAGACTTGTGCAAGAGTGGGTAAGTCCTTGGAGAAGGCCGAAGACTCTTGCAAAGTGGGTAAGTCCTTGGTAAGGTTGAAGACTCTTTGTATTGGATAGGTAAGTCCTTTGTTGGTCATGTGTTGTATGTCTTATTAATGAATATAAGAGTGCAATTGTTTGAAGTCCTAGAGGTTGACCTCTCTAGGCAAGTGGACTGACACACTTCTAGTTTGAAGTGTGGAACCACTCTAAATAGCTTGTCTAATTGGTGCATGTTCAATCTCTCTTATCCTTGCTATGCATGATTTAGTTGCACTCAAATTACCTATTTAGCAACCTTATCTTGTCATATAATTTGAAGGTTTAATGAATTTTGTTTAAGTGCTTTCAGCTCTATTCACCCCCCCTCTAGAGCACCTAAGTCACCCATCTAGGATCCAACAAGTGGTATCAGAGCGGGTCTTCTCCAAGCATACTTCTACAAGTAGGAGAAGATGGGTGACTACCTAGGAGGGAGACTCTCTACCAGCCTTCCAATCTTCAATGGGAGCAACTTCCTCTATTGGAGAAGAAGACTTCAATTCTTCATCCAAGGATCAAGTCTCGAGATGTGGCAAATGGTGAACAGCCCATACATTCTACCAAAGACAAACATTGAAGAATGGGATGAAGCCACCTTGATGAAAGCAACCTTGAACGCAAGAGCCATGCACATCCTTTATGCCTCCATGACCCCCACCGAGTTCAACCGGATTTCCTCTTGTGAGACGGCCTATGAGATATGGAGAAAGCTTTGCATCACTTATGAAGGGACAGATCAAGTGAAGGAAAGCAAAGTCTACATGCTCAAAGGGCTGCTTGAAAACTTCAAGATGGGAAAGGAGGAGAGCATAGCCAACATGTACTCAAGGATCAACACCATCTTAAATGGTCTTGCTGTTCTAGGACATCCTATGTCTAGTGGAGAGATCAACTCAAAGATCCTTAGAACTCTCCCCAAGAGATGGGAATCCAAGGTGACTTCCATTGAAGAAGCAAGGTCGCTTAGGGATATTCCTATTGAAGAGCTCATTGGAAATCTTCAAGCACATGAAGCTACACTTGACAAGAGGGAGGAAGTAGAAAGACAAGAGAAGAAAGAGCTAAAGAAAATGAAGAAGGCTGAAATGAAGGCTCAAATTGAAGCTATCATGGAACAAGTCTCTCCATCCTCTCAAGCTAAAGAAGATGCCATGTACTCAAAAGGTCGACTCTACAAAGGCAAATCCTCCTCCTCCATCCGGTGCTTCACATGCGGAAAGAAGGGTCACTACAAGGAAGATTGCCCACAAGGCAAAAAGACCCATCTTCACAAGAAGAAATGGCAATCAAGCTCAAGTGGCTCCTCCAACTCAAGCTCAAGTGAAGATTCAAGTGAAGGATCAAGCTCAAGCTCAAGTGATGAAGGAGAATGCCATTTTGCTCTTATAGCATCAACAAGTGAAGACTCAAGTGAGGTAAATCTAAACTCTCTAGATAAAGAATCTTTGATTGCTATTATTCATGATATGTGTGCCTCCCTTAAGTCTTCTAAAAGGAAAAAGAAAAAGCTTGCTAAAATTGTTGATAATTTGCATGTAGAACTAGATGATCTTGAACATGCTAATTCTTGCTTGCTTGATGATAAAAATGATTGTCTTAGTCAAGTAGACTCTCTTAAACTTGAAAATTCTAGTTTACTTGATAAGATTAAATTTCTAGAAGCTCAACCTCTCATGTCTAGTTCTAATGAAGAGCATACTTTAATTATTGATTCTCTCATGCATGACATTGATGTTCTTAAATCTGAAAACAAGGACAAAGATTTTGTTTTGCATGAATTAGAAATAGAAAATGCCTCCTTGCTTGCTAAAATCAATGGGCATGAATCTTGTTCTAGTTATACTAATAAAGAGAATGATGTTGCTGCTCTTCATATTGATAGAGATTCTTATCTAACTAAAGCTCTTTGCTTAGAAAATGATCTTTTGCATGCTAGAGATAATATCAATAATTTGTCTTCTACTATTGCCTCTCTTATGCATGATAATGATAGTTTGAGATCTTCTTTGCAAAGATTCTTAGTTGGTAAAAAGAATCTTAATCAAATCCTAGACCATACTACTAAACAAATTGGTAGACATGGTTTAGGGTATGATAGTAGTCAAGGGAACAACAAAGATAAAGGACCTCCATTATTCCATGGAGAATCCTCTAGTTCCAAGACTATGGGCACATGCAACTATTGCAATGAATTAGGTCATTATTCTACTTGTTGTCCTTTTAGGAAAGCACCCAAGAGCAATAGGACTTGGGTTGCTAAACTAACCCCTCCGGACCCAAAAACATGATTGGGGACCATTTCATCTTTCTTCTTGTAGGTACTTGCAAATGGATTGACTTGAGGTATTGAATTGCAAATTGTCTTGTCAATCCACATGAAAGAAGAAAGGTGAGATGTGTAGAGGGTGACAACAAGTGGAAAAGCAATGGTAAGCACAAAGGTAATGGTTTTATTGCTTATAACCTATCCTAACTTGTTTTTGTCAAGTTAATGTGCACTATACATATGGTTTTTGAGTCAAAAGTGGTATTTTGTGATTCTCTTCACACTCTTGCTCAAAAACTATTTCTAATGCTTCTATAGTGCATTACTAACTTGCTTAGACATGTTTGGATATGGTTTGTATATTTATCATGCCTTTAAATATGTTTTTATGAGATATATGTGCTTTTTGACAGCTGCTCTGTCGGTCGAGTTTGCCCTATTGAAACTCGGCCGATAGGCACCAATGGGTGTTGCCAACAGCTGCGATCGGCCGAGTTGCCAATACACAGAACTCGACCGATTACACTGTGCACAGAATATACATTTGGCTTATTGAGTGAGAATTTCCCTCTCAACTAGATTTTCTCAACCAATAGCCTTATTCTTTGGCACTCTCATTTGGTACCTTTATATATGCATATTGCCATGTTCTAAATTGCCTATCTTGCTTACAACTCTATCTCTCTAATTGCTCTAAATTGGTATATCTATATCTTGCAATTTCTTGCTTTGAGTTGTTTTGCAGGTTTTGATGATGATCTCTTTGGATCTCTTGGTTGTGTCTTAAATTGCTTCCGTTGTGCTCTAACTTGCTACATCTATATAGGTGTATATCTTGTGTTTGATACAACCTTGAGGTTCTTAGGGGTAATCATCTTATGGTAAGGATGCATATATAGTGAGTTATATCCTTTCATGCTTCTAAATTTGCATATCTCTTTGTTTGGATATATCTCTAAATCTAATCATAGCTTGCTTTATGTTGCTTATATCTTTGCTATGATCTAGATCCTACTAGTAGTCCTAACTTGTGATATCATCTACTAGTAGTTCGCATACATGTAGTTCTAACCCTATCAATAAGTGGTATACTTGATCATCTATATGTTATGTTTGTATCTTATCTTATACATGCTCAAGATTGTTCTTTAAATTGCTTATCTACTATCTTGAGTTTCTTGCATAACATTGTGATGCAGGGTTCATAGATCTACATGATATGTAGAAATTGGAGTATTTTTTGGATTTTTATGCAGGTTTTGCTCCAATTTCAGTTTTTGCTGCAAGTATAGTGCTTTTTATGCAGAAACACCCTTCTGAGCAAGACTCATTGCTACGCCATGAGCTCCGATGGTTTTTGGTCAAATTCCATCATCTTGAGGGTCAAAGTTGTGATTTATTGTTTTTCTGCAGCACTGTATCTTGCATTTTTGGGATGTTCAAGTATATGTTTTAACTTGCTTTTCTTTCTATGCTTGGACAAGCCCCTATATGTGCTCTTCTACTCTCCTTATATAACTTTTGTTATCTTCTTTCTCTTAACAAGTGGTGTTTCTTAGTTTCTTCACACCCCCACCTTTTTGAAATGACAAAGGGGGAGAAAGATATGTCTTCTTTTGACAACATGGAGAAGGCATGTCTTACATGAAGCAAAGAAGCGTGTCCATGTAAAGGGGAGAAGGTAAATGGGAGAAGACATATATGTGTAGAACATATATGAGTAGAAGACATAGTTTCTATAAATGTTATGAAAGCTAACCATGCAGGAGAAATAGCATCAATTGAGGGGGAGTATGAAAACTCCACTAGCATCAATTGAGGGGGAGCATATGAACTCAATTCTACTGAAACCCCTAGGTTTCTCCGAAGGTATGATTTTACTTACAAGCTTTCAATACATTTATGGAATGGTTTGTCATCTTCAAAAAGGGGGAGAATGTTGACTCAAGGTCAATTAGGTCAATGTTGACTCACGTCTAAATTGACTAAACCCTTGTTTTGATGATGACTAACCATTCCACATATTGGTGTCTAATGCTTCTACATTGAGTGATTTCAGATTAGGTTTAGACACACTCCAAATGCCCTAACTTGCGCATATCAAATTGAAGAAAAGACAAGTCAAAATAGCTACAAGTGTGCAATTTGGGATCTCTATGTATATGACCTTAGAATTGCTTTGTAATCACTTGTAATGATTGTATGACTTGTAATTAAGCTTAGAAAAATTATTGGGACACAAAAATCCATCATTTATACAGTTTTTGGAAATTCCAAAATACCCCTTAACAGGGATTTTGTCGGCCGAATTACAAACTCGGCCGATCCATGTATTGAGGAATTTTCTGGGCTGTCGGCCGAGTTTCAATGCCAGGAAACTCGGCCGATCCACTGGTCAGTCAAAACCAAAGGATGACTGATCGGTCGAGTTTCCCCCTGGAAACTCGGCCGACAGATTCCCTGTTGGTTTTGTCACCTAGTGTGTCGGCCGAGTTGCCTTTATTGAAACTCGGCCGATCGGACTGTACTGGAATGCAGAAAAAGCAAATCCAACCGTTGGAGACTTTGTTGGGACCCAAAATAGATCCGTTGCAACTTGTAAAACGGCTATTTTTCGTTCCTAAGTGTTCCCAAAGGCTAAGAGGCATCCCCAACTATAAATAGGACCCCTTGGGCTTCATTCCAAGGTTGAGCATTCCATGCAAACTCTTTGAGAGGTTCCTATTCTATAGTTGAGTGCTTCCTACAGCCTCCTCTCTCTCTCTAAGCTTAATCACTTGCTACATCCATTAGAGTGAGTAGGAGATTTGTAAGAGAGCTAGTATCATTTGTATATCTTGTGAGGCTCTCACTTCCACCACCTCCCCATCTCTCATTTCCTATATTGAAGATGAAGGTTCTCTCTCTTGTCCAAGAGAGGTGAAGAAGAACAAGGGAAGGAGTCCCTTGGTGAAGATCAAGGCTGAAGACTTGGAGCTAGAGTGGGTAAGCCCTTGGAGAAGGCAGAAGACTCAAGCTCAAGTGGGTAAGTCCTTGGTGGAAAGCTTCTCCGAGTGAAGGTGAAGTCAAAGGCGGAAGATCCAAGAAGAGTGGGTAATTCCTGCAAGGCCGAAGACTTGTGCAAGAGTGGGTAAGTCCTTGGAGAAGGCCGAAGACTCTTGCAAAGTGGGTAAGTCCTTGGTAAGGTTGAAGACTCTTTGTATTGGATAGGTAAGTCCTTTGTTGGTCATGTGTTGTATGTCTTATTAATGAATATAAGAGTGCAATTGTTTGAAGTCCTAGAGGTTGACCTCTCTAGGCAAGTGGACTGACACACTTCTAGTTTGAAGTGTGGAACCACTCTAAATAGCTTGTCTAATTGGTGCATGTTCAATCTCTCTTATCCTTGCTATGCATGATTTAGTTGCACTCAAATTACCTATTTAGCAACCTTATCTTGTCATATAATTTGAAGGTTTAATGAATTTTGTTTAAGTGCTTTCAGCTCTATTCACCCCCCCTCTAGAGCACCTAAGTCACCCATCTAGGATCCAACAAGTGGTATCAGAGCGGGTCTTCTCCAAGCATACTTCTACAAGTAGGAGAAGATGGGTGACTACCTAGGAGGGAGACTCTCTACCAGCCTTCCAATCTTCAATGGGAGCAACTTCCTCTATTGGAGAAGAAGACTTCAATTCTTCATCCAAGGATCAAGTCTCGAGATGTGGCAAATGGTGAACAGCCCATACATTCTACCAAAGACAAACATTGAAGAATGGGATGAAGCCACCTTGATGAAAGCAACCTTGAACGCAAGAGCCATGCACATCCTTTATGCCTCCATGACCCCCACCGAGTTCAACCGGATTTCCTCTTGTGAGACGGCCTATGAGATATGGAGAAAGCTTTGCATCACTTATGAAGGGACAGATCAAGTGAAGGAAAGCAAAGTCTACATGCTCAAAGGGCTGCTTGAAAACTTCAAGATGGGAAAGGAGGAGAGCATAGCCAACATGTACTCAAGGATCAACACCATCTTAAATGGTCTTGCTGTTCTAGGACATCCTATGTCTAGTGGAGAGATCAACTCAAAGATCCTTAGAACTCTCCCCAAGAGATGGGAATCCAAGGTGACTTCCATTGAAGAAGCAAGGTCGCTTAGGGATATTCCTATTGAAGAGCTCATTGGAAATCTTCAAGCACATGAAGCTACACTTGACAAGAGGGAGGAAGTAGAAAGACAAGAGAAGAAAGAGCTAAAGAAAATGAAGAAGGCTGAAATGAAGGCTCAAATTGAAGCTATCATGGAACAAGTCTCTCCATCCTCTCAAGCTAAAGAAGATGCCATGTACTCAAAAGGTCGACTCTACAAAGGCAAATCCTCCTCCTCCATCCGGTGCTTCACATGCGGAAAGAAGGGTCACTACAAGGAAGATTGCCCACAAGGCAAAAAGACCCATCTTCACAAGAAGAAATGGCAATCAAGCTCAAGTGGCTCCTCCAACTCAAGCTCAAGTGAAGATTCAAGTGAAGGATCAAGCTCAAGCTCAAGTGATGAAGGAGAATGCCATTTTGCTCTTATAGCATCAACAAGTGAAGACTCAAGTGAGGTAAATCTAAACTCTCTAGATAAAGAATCTTTGATTGCTATTATTCATGATATGTGTGCCTCCCTTAAGTCTTCTAAAAGGAAAAAGAAAAAGCTTGCTAAAATTGTTGATAATTTGCATGTAGAACTAGATGATCTTGAACATGCTAATTCTTGCTTGCTTGATGATAAAAATGATTGTCTTAGTCAAGTAGACTCTCTTAAACTTGAAAATTCTAGTTTACTTGATAAGATTAAATTTCTAGAAGCTCAACCTCTCATGTCTAGTTCTAATGAAGAGCATACTTTAATTATTGATTCTCTCATGCATGACATTGATGTTCTTAAATCTGAAAACAAGGACAAAGATTTTGTTTTGCATGAATTAGAAATAGAAAATGCCTCCTTGCTTGCTAAAATCAATGGGCATGAATCTTGTTCTAGTTATACTAATAAAGAGAATGATGTTGCTGCTCTTCATATTGATAGAGATTCTTATCTAACTAAAGCTCTTTGCTTAGAAAATGATCTTTTGCATGCTAGAGATAATATCAATAATTTGTCTTCTACTATTGCCTCTCTTATGCATGATAATGATAGTTTGAGATCTTCTTTGCAAAGATTCTTAGTTGGTAAAAAGAATCTTAATCAAATCCTAGACCATACTACTAAACAAATTGGTAGACATGGTTTAGGGTATGATAGTAGTCAAGGGAACAACAAAGATAAAGGACCTCCATTATTCCATGGAGAATCCTCTAGTTCCAAGACTATGGGCACATGCAACTATTGCAATGAATTAGGTCATTATTCTACTTGTTGTCCTTTTAGGAAAGCACCCAAGAGCAATAGGACTTGGGTTGCTAAACTAACCCCTCCGGACCCAAAAACATGATTGGGGACCATTTCATCTTTCTTCTTGTAGGTACTTGCAAATGGATTGACTTGAGGTATTGAATTGCAAATTGTCTTGTCAATCCACATGAAAGAAGAAAGGTGAGATGTGTAGAGGGTGACAACAAGTGGAAAAGCAATGGTAAGCACAAAGGTAATGGTTTTATTGCTTATAACCTATCCTAACTTGTTTTTGTCAAGTTAATGTGCACTATACATATGGTTTTTGAGTCAAAAGTGGTATTTTGTGATTCTCTTCACACTCTTGCTCAAAAACTATTTCTAATGCTTCTATAGTGCATTACTAACTTGCTTAGACATGTTTGGATATGGTTTGTATATTTATCATGCCTTTAAATATGTTTTTATGAGATATATGTGCTTTTTGACAGCTGCTCTGTCGGTCGAGTTTGCCCTATTGAAACTCGGCCGATAGGCACCAATGGGTGTTGCCAACAGCTGCGATCGGCCGAGTTGCCAATACACAGAACTCGACCGATTACACTGTGCACAGAATATACATTTGGCTTATTGAGTGAGAATTTCCCTCTCAACTAGATTTTCTCAACCAATAGCCTTATTCTTTGGCACTCTCATTTGGTACCTTTATATATGCATATTGCCATGTTCTAAATTGCCTATCTTGCTTACAACTCTATCTCTCTAATTGCTCTAAATTGGTATATCTATATCTTGCAATTTCTTGCTTTGAGTTGTTTTGCAGGTTTTGATGATGATCTCTTTGGATCTCTTGGTTGTGTCTTAAATTGCTTCCGTTGTGCTCTAACTTGCTACATCTATATAGGTGTATATCTTGTGTTTGATACAACCTTGAGGTTCTTAGGGGTAATCATCTTATGGTAAGGATGCATATATAGTGAGTTATATCCTTTCATGCTTCTAAATTTGCATATCTCTTTGTTTGGATATATCTCTAAATCTAATCATAGCTTGCTTTATGTTGCTTATATCTTTGCTATGATCTAGATCCTACTAGTAGTCCTAACTTGTGATATCATCTACTAGTAGTTCGCATACATGTAGTTCTAACCCTATCAATAAGTGGTATACTTGATCATCTATATGTTATGTTTGTATCTTATCTTATACATGCTCAAGATTGTTCTTTAAATTGCTTATCTACTATCTTGAGTTTCTTGCATAACATTGTGATGCAGGGTTCATAGATCTACATGATATGTAGAAATTGGAGTATTTTTTGGATTTTTATGCAGGTTTTGCTCCAATTTCAGTTTTTGCTGCAAGTATAGTGCTTTTTATGCAGAAACACCCTTCTGAGCAAGACTCATTGCTACGCCATGAGCTCCGATGGTTTTTGGTCAAATTCCATCATCTTGAGGGTCAAAGTTGTGATTTATTGTTTTTCTGCAGCACTGTATCTTGCATTTTTGGGATGTTCAAGTATATGTTTTAACTTGCTTTTCTTTCTATGCTTGGACAAGCCCCTATATGTGCTCTTCTACTCTCCTTATATAACTTTTGTTATCTTCTTTCTCTTAACAAGTGGTGTTTCTTAGTTTCTTCACACCCCCACCTTTTTGAAATGACAAAGGGGGAGAAAGATATGTCTTCTTTTGACAACATGGAGAAGGCATGTCTTACATGAAGCAAAGAAGCGTGTCCATGTAAAGGGGAGAAGGTAAATGGGAGAAGACATATATGTGTAGAACATATATGAGTAGAAGACATAGTTTCTATAAATGTTATGAAAGCTAACCATGCAGGAGAAATAGCATCAATTGAGGGGGAGTATGAAAACTCCACTAGCATCAATTGAGGGGGAGCATATGAACTCAATTCTACTGAAACCCCTAGGTTTCTCCGAAGGTATGATTTTACTTACAAGCTTTCAATACATTTATGGAATGGTTTGTCATCTTCAAAAAGGGGGAGAATGTTGACTCAAGGTCAATTAGGTCAATGTTGACTCACGTCTAAATTGACTAAACCCTTGTTTTGATGATGACTAACCATTCCACATATTGGTGTCTAATGCTTCTACATTGAGTGATTTCAGATTAGGTTTAGACACACTCCAAATGCCCTAACTTGCGCATATCAAATTGAAGAAAAGACAAGTCAAAATAGCTACAAGTGTGCAATTTGGGATCTCTATGTATATGACCTTAGAATTGCTTTGTAATCACTTGTAATGATTGTATGACTTGTAATTAAGCTTAGAAAAATTATTGGGACACAAAAATCCATCATTTATACAGTTTTTGGAAATTCCAAAATACCCCTTAACAGGGATTTTGTCGGCCGAATTACAAACTCGGCCGATCCATGTATTGAGGAATTTTCTGGGCTGTCGGCCGAGTTTCAATGCCAGGAAACTCGGCCGATCCACTGGTCAGTCAAAACCAAAGGATGACTGATCGGTCGAGTTTCCCCCTGGAAACTCGGCCGACAGATTCCCTGTTGGTTTTGTCACCTAGTGTGTCGGCCGAGTTGCCTTTATTGAAACTCGGCCGATCGGACTGTACTGGAATGCAGAAAAAGCAAATCCAACCGTTGGAGACTTTGTTGGGACCCAAAATAGATCCGTTGCAACTTGTAAAACGGCTATTTTTCGTTCCTAAGTGTTCCCAAAGGCTAAGAGGCATCCCCAACTATAAATAGGACCCCTTGGGCTTCATTCCAAGGTTGAGCATTCCATGCAAACTCTTTGAGAGGTTCCTATTCTATAGTTGAGTGCTTCCTACAGCCTCCTCTCTCTCTCTAAGCTTAATCACTTGCTACATCCATTAGAGTGAGTAGGAGATTTGTAAGAGAGCTAGTATCATTTGTATATCTTGTGAGGCTCTCACTTCCACCACCTCCCCATCTCTCATTTCCTATATTGAAGATGAAGGTTCTCTCTCTTGTCCAAGAGAGGTGAAGAAGAACAAGGGAAGGAGTCCCTTGGTGAAGATCAAGGCTGAAGACTTGGAGCTAGAGTGGGTAAGCCCTTGGAGAAGGCAGAAGACTCAAGCTCAAGTGGGTAAGTCCTTGGTGGAAAGCTTCTCCGAGTGAAGGTGAAGTCAAAGGCGGAAGATCCAAGAAGAGTGGGTAATTCCTGCAAGGCCGAAGACTTGTGCAAGAGTGGGTAAGTCCTTGGAGAAGGCCGAAGACTCTTGCAAAGTGGGTAAGTCCTTGGTAAGGTTGAAGACTCTTTGTATTGGATAGGTAAGTCCTTTGTTGGTCATGTGTTGTATGTCTTATTAATGAATATAAGAGTGCAATTGTTTGAAGTCCTAGAGGTTGACCTCTCTAGGCAAGTGGACTGACACACTTCTAGTTTGAAGTGTGGAACCACTCTAAATAGCTTGTCTAATTGGTGCATGTTCAATCTCTCTTATCCTTGCTATGCATGATTTAGTTGCACTCAAATTACCTATTTAGCAACCTTATCTTGTCATATAATTTGAAGGTTTAATGAATTTTGTTTAAGTGCTTTCAGCTCTATTCACCCCCCCTCTAGAGCACCTAAGTCACCCATCTAGGATCCAACAAGTGGTATCAGAGCGGGTCTTCTCCAAGCATACTTCTACAAGTAGGAGAAGATGGGTGACTACCTAGGAGGGAGACTCTCTACCAGCCTTCCAATCTTCAATGGGAGCAACTTCCTCTATTGGAGAAGAAGACTTCAATTCTTCATCCAAGGATCAAGTCTCGAGATGTGGCAAATGGTGAACAGCCCATACATTCTACCAAAGACAAACATTGAAGAATGGGATGAAGCCACCTTGATGAAAGCAACCTTGAACGCAAGAGCCATGCACATCCTTTATGCCTCCATGACCCCCACCGAGTTCAACCGGATTTCCTCTTGTGAGACGGCCTATGAGATATGGAGAAAGCTTTGCATCACTTATGAAGGGACAGATCAAGTGAAGGAAAGCAAAGTCTACATGCTCAAAGGGCTGCTTGAAAACTTCAAGATGGGAAAGGAGGAGAGCATAGCCAACATGTACTCAAGGATCAACACCATCTTAAATGGTCTTGCTGTTCTAGGACATCCTATGTCTAGTGGAGAGATCAACTCAAAGATCCTTAGAACTCTCCCCAAGAGATGGGAATCCAAGGTGACTTCCATTGAAGAAGCAAGGTCGCTTAGGGATATTCCTATTGAAGAGCTCATTGGAAATCTTCAAGCACATGAAGCTACACTTGACAAGAGGGAGGAAGTAGAAAGACAAGAGAAGAAAGAGCTAAAGAAAATGAAGAAGGCTGAAATGAAGGCTCAAATTGAAGCTATCATGGAACAAGTCTCTCCATCCTCTCAAGCTAAAGAAGATGCCATGTACTCAAAAGGTCGACTCTACAAAGGCAAATCCTCCTCCTCCATCCGGTGCTTCACATGCGGAAAGAAGGGTCACTACAAGGAAGATTGCCCACAAGGCAAAAAGACCCATCTTCACAAGAAGAAATGGCAATCAAGCTCAAGTGGCTCCTCCAACTCAAGCTCAAGTGAAGATTCAAGTGAAGGATCAAGCTCAAGCTCAAGTGATGAAGGAGAATGCCATTTTGCTCTTATAGCATCAACAAGTGAAGACTCAAGTGAGGTAAATCTAAACTCTCTAGATAAAGAATCTTTGATTGCTATTATTCATGATATGTGTGCCTCCCTTAAGTCTTCTAAAAGGAAAAAGAAAAAGCTTGCTAAAATTGTTGATAATTTGCATGTAGAACTAGATGATCTTGAACATGCTAATTCTTGCTTGCTTGATGATAAAAATGATTGTCTTAGTCAAGTAGACTCTCTTAAACTTGAAAATTCTAGTTTACTTGATAAGATTAAATTTCTAGAAGCTCAACCTCTCATGTCTAGTTCTAATGAAGAGCATACTTTAATTATTGATTCTCTCATGCATGACATTGATGTTCTTAAATCTGAAAACAAGGACAAAGATTTTGTTTTGCATGAATTAGAAATAGAAAATGCCTCCTTGCTTGCTAAAATCAATGGGCATGAATCTTGTTCTAGTTATACTAATAAAGAGAATGATGTTGCTGCTCTTCATATTGATAGAGATTCTTATCTAACTAAAGCTCTTTGCTTAGAAAATGATCTTTTGCATGCTAGAGATAATATCAATAATTTGTCTTCTACTATTGCCTCTCTTATGCATGATAATGATAGTTTGAGATCTTCTTTGCAAAGATTCTTAGTTGGTAAAAAGAATCTTAATCAAATCCTAGACCATACTACTAAACAAATTGGTAGACATGGTTTAGGGTATGATAGTAGTCAAGGGAACAACAAAGATAAAGGACCTCCATTATTCCATGGAGAATCCTCTAGTTCCAAGACTATGGGCACATGCAACTATTGCAATGAATTAGGTCATTATTCTACTTGTTGTCCTTTTAGGAAAGCACCCAAGAGCAATAGGACTTGGGTTGCTAAACTAACCCCTCCGGACCCAAAAACATGATTGGGGACCATTTCATCTTTCTTCTTGTAGGTACTTGCAAATGGATTGACTTGAGGTATTGAATTGCAAATTGTCTTGTCAATCCACATGAAAGAAGAAAGGTGAGATGTGTAGAGGGTGACAACAAGTGGAAAAGCAATGGTAAGCACAAAGGTAATGGTTTTATTGCTTATAACCTATCCTAACTTGTTTTTGTCAAGTTAATGTGCACTATACATATGGTTTTTGAGTCAAAAGTGGTATTTTGTGATTCTCTTCACACTCTTGCTCAAAAACTATTTCTAATGCTTCTATAGTGCATTACTAACTTGCTTAGACATGTTTGGATATGGTTTGTATATTTATCATGCCTTTAAATATGTTTTTATGAGATATATGTGCTTTTTGACAGCTGCTCTGTCGGTCGAGTTTGCCCTATTGAAACTCGGCCGATAGGCACCAATGGGTGTTGCCAACAGCTGCGATCGGCCGAGTTGCCAATACACAGAACTCGACCGATTACACTGTGCACAGAATATACATTTGGCTTATTGAGTGAGAATTTCCCTCTCAACTAGATTTTCTCAACCAATAGCCTTATTCTTTGGCACTCTCATTTGGTACCTTTATATATGCATATTGCCATGTTCTAAATTGCCTATCTTGCTTACAACTCTATCTCTCTAATTGCTCTAAATTGGTATATCTATATCTTGCAATTTCTTGCTTTGAGTTGTTTTGCAGGTTTTGATGATGATCTCTTTGGATCTCTTGGTTGTGTCTTAAATTGCTTCCGTTGTGCTCTAACTTGCTACATCTATATAGGTGTATATCTTGTGTTTGATACAACCTTGAGGTTCTTAGGGGTAATCATCTTATGGTAAGGATGCATATATAGTGAGTTATATCCTTTCATGCTTCTAAATTTGCATATCTCTTTGTTTGGATATATCTCTAAATCTAATCATAGCTTGCTTTATGTTGCTTATATCTTTGCTATGATCTAGATCCTACTAGTAGTCCTAACTTGTGATATCATCTACTAGTAGTTCGCATACATGTAGTTCTAACCCTATCAATAAGTGGTATACTTGATCATCTATATGTTATGTTTGTATCTTATCTTATACATGCTCAAGATTGTTCTTTAAATTGCTTATCTACTATCTTGAGTTTCTTGCATAACATTGTGATGCAGGGTTCATAGATCTACATGATATGTAGAAATTGGAGTATTTTTTGGATTTTTATGCAGGTTTTGCTCCAATTTCAGTTTTTGCTGCAAGTATAGTGCTTTTTATGCAGAAACACCCTTCTGAGCAAGACTCATTGCTACGCCATGAGCTCCGATGGTTTTTGGTCAAATTCCATCATCTTGAGGGTCAAAGTTGTGATTTATTGTTTTTCTGCAGCACTGTATCTTGCATTTTTGGGATGTTCAAGTATATGTTTTAACTTGCTTTTCTTTCTATGCTTGGACAAGCCCCTATATGTGCTCTTCTACTCTCCTTATATAACTTTTGTTATCTTCTTTCTCTTAACAAGTGGTGTTTCTTAGTTTCTTCACACCCCCACCTTTTTGAAATGACAAAGGGGGAGAAAGATATGTCTTCTTTTGACAACATGGAGAAGGCATGTCTTACATGAAGCAAAGAAGCGTGTCCATGTAAAGGGGAGAAGGTAAATGGGAGAAGACATATATGTGTAGAACATATATGAGTAGAAGACATAGTTTCTATAAATGTTATGAAAGCTAACCATGCAGGAGAAATAGCATCAATTGAGGGGGAGTATGAAAACTCCACTAGCATCAATTGAGGGGGAGCATATGAACTCAATTCTACTGAAACCCCTAGGTTTCTCCGAAGGTATGATTTTACTTACAAGCTTTCAATACATTTATGGAATGGTTTGTCATCTTCAAAAAGGGGGAGAATGTTGACTCAAGGTCAATTAGGTCAATGTTGACTCACGTCTAAATTGACTAAACCCTTGTTTTGATGATGACTAACCATTCCACATATTGGTGTCTAATGCTTCTACATTGAGTGATTTCAGATTAGGTTTAGACACACTCCAAATGCCCTAACTTGCGCATATCAAATTGAAGAAAAGACAAGTCAAAATAGCTACAAGTGTGCAATTTGGGATCTCTATGTATATGACCTTAGAATTGCTTTGTAATCACTTGTAATGATTGTATGACTTGTAATTAAGCTTAGAAAAATTATTGGGACACAAAAATCCATCATTTATACAGTTTTTGGAAATTCCAAAATACCCCTTAACAGGGATTTTGTCGGCCGAATTACAAACTCGGCCGATCCATGTATTGAGGAATTTTCTGGGCTGTCGGCCGAGTTTCAATGCCAGGAAACTCGGCCGATCCACTGGTCAGTCAAAACCAAAGGATGACTGATCGGTCGAGTTTCCCCCTGGAAACTCGGCCGACAGATTCCCTGTTGGTTTTGTCACCTAGTGTGTCGGCCGAGTTGCCTTTATTGAAACTCGGCCGATCGGACTGTACTGGAATGCAGAAAAAGCAAATCCAACCGTTGGAGACTTTGTTGGGACCCAAAATAGATCCGTTGCAACTTGTAAAACGGCTATTTTTCGTTCCTAAGTGTTCCCAAAGGCTAAGAGGCATCCCCAACTATAAATAGGACCCCTTGGGCTTCATTCCAAGGTTGAGCATTCCATGCAAACTCTTTGAGAGGTTCCTATTCTATAGTTGAGTGCTTCCTACAGCCTCCTCTCTCTCTCTAAGCTTAATCACTTGCTACATCCATTAGAGTGAGTAGGAGATTTGTAAGAGAGCTAGTATCATTTGTATATCTTGTGAGGCTCTCACTTCCACCACCTCCCCATCTCTCATTTCCTATATTGAAGATGAAGGTTCTCTCTCTTGTCCAAGAGAGGTGAAGAAGAACAAGGGAAGGAGTCCCTTGGTGAAGATCAAGGCTGAAGACTTGGAGCTAGAGTGGGTAAGCCCTTGGAGAAGGCAGAAGACTCAAGCTCAAGTGGGTAAGTCCTTGGTGGAAAGCTTCTCCGAGTGAAGGTGAAGTCAAAGGCGGAAGATCCAAGAAGAGTGGGTAATTCCTGCAAGGCCGAAGACTTGTGCAAGAGTGGGTAAGTCCTTGGAGAAGGCCGAAGACTCTTGCAAAGTGGGTAAGTCCTTGGTAAGGTTGAAGACTCTTTGTATTGGATAGGTAAGTCCTTTGTTGGTCATGTGTTGTATGTCTTATTAATGAATATAAGAGTGCAATTGTTTGAAGTCCTAGAGGTTGACCTCTCTAGGCAAGTGGACTGACACACTTCTAGTTTGAAGTGTGGAACCACTCTAAATAGCTTGTCTAATTGGTGCATGTTCAATCTCTCTTATCCTTGCTATGCAT